>CM077186.1:11526140-12046140 GCA_039654105.1 Coreius guichenoti | reverse complement strand
AAGCACATTAAAACGCGAATAAATCAACACATAAACTTAAAGTATGTAAGTCTCCTCACCTTCCATTGTCAATTGCGCTCGTTCCTGTTGCATGTCCTCAAACTGGCAACCCGCGTGAGCGTCTAGTCTGAGGAGGAGGGGGCGGGGCAAACAATATTTTGAATTTGAACTGCAGTACCCATTCCAACCACTAGCTGTCATTCTTACATACAGCACCTTTAAGCCAAATGCAAATATAGACCGACTCAAGCATTGAGCTTGAGTTACTAAAGTACTGTATGGTACCTCTTTCTTTCTGCACTCCTGACACAAGTGTATTATTTTAATCAGCAAAATTTGTATTCAAATTTGATGTGTAGTCTCAGCCATGGGCTGTTTCATAGCAGCACTAAATCTTTTATTTCATATGACAGCACATCGTGGGGTAGATATATGTAAATGCGTGTTTTTCTCCTGCACTGTTGCAGATGGCAACACTGATCTCACTCAACTCACTGAGGAAACATCAGTGAAATAGTGCACACACTGAACATCTGGATCCCATCCGCGTGTTGGACACAGTCAGGGGTAAATACCTGAGTGGGCAGCTTCCTCTATAGTCTCTCGGTTGCAGCTCTAAATATGCACACTATCTATCAGTACGCTAATGATTTCCACAAGCAAGGACCCAAACTTGAATATCATATCAAAAGAGATCTAGAGTCCTCGATGATATAGGAGTGTTTTCCAGCAACAGCTCATGTAAGGGCAGATGGGCACTCCACCGAAATATTCATCCAAAACATATATAAACTAAATCAATAATAAATTGTAAATGTGTTTACAGTCTCCTACACAGTTTACGGTGTAAATGCAGTGCCGCGCTTTCAAATCGCTACGGCAGAACGGCGGCTCACCATTGGCTAGCTGCTGCGTCAGCATCAGCATCACACGTATGCGCCGTGGTGCTCACGTGAACAGCATTGGCTAATGGTAAGCCGGCGTTCTGCCATAGCTCTTTGAAAGCGCTGTACTGTTATTTTTGTTTGTTTTAAGTATTCTTAACGCTTCATTACATTAAGGTTGAACCTCTGTAGTCACATGGATTATTTTAATGATGTCTTTCCTACCTTTCTGGGCTTTGAAAAATTACATTGCTGTCTATGGAGGGGTCAAAGAGCTCTCGGATTTCATCAAAAATATCTTTATTTGTGTTCTGAAGATGAACGAAGGTCTTAAGGGTTTGGAACGACATTAGGGTGAGTAATTAATGACAGAATTTTCATTTTTGGGTGAACTAACCCTTTAAACCTGCTCATGTGAATAGCCTTTATATAGTTCTATTGTGTCTGTTTATGTTTGTTCTGTGAATAGACACGACTTGCTTTTCCTCACCGGAATTCCTCCACAACTATGCAATATTATAAAACAACATTCAGAGGCAATAAATGCTAAATTTAGGCAATTCTAAGGTAGTATTCTATGCGCGTGTCGTGTGTACTTAAAGCCTGTCAATCAACATTAGAGCACAACCCTCAGGCTGAATAACGCAGCAAAAGTGTTCTGCATGTGTTCAGCGATTAGAATATATAGCTTACAAAATGGTTATCATAAACTAGCGCTAAGACCCAGAATCTGCCCTTCATAAATTTACGGTCAGGAGCCGCTACTGGTGTTTTCTCTGTGGAGTCAAGGGAGGCAGATGCTCCAATGCCCAGAAAAAAAAAACACAGGTAAAATTTGTCTTGTGCAAATTAAAATGCTGGTAGAAAGCCAGTGAATCTGTTCTGAGTGGCCCTTGACCAAATGAAGTGTATAATGGTACCAGAAAATTAAAAGATGCACTTCATTACTCAGAGCAATAACACTGGCCTTTGTGAATGGACTTTTTCCAACTCTTTTATTATACTATTGCTGGAATTTATTTAAAAGATTATGCATGGTATATGACCTTAACCTCATACAGTGAAGTTAACTAAAATTAAAAATGAAACTCTTTCTTCGTATTTTTTTTTTTTTTTTTTTTTTTTTAATATTTTTCAATTTATTTTATATTTTTCTCTATGCCTTTATGATGTTTTTTTTTTTTTACTTATTTCTGCATTTTAATTAACCTTACTGTTATTTTTTAGCCCTCAAGTTGGTTGAAGTGTGTACTGTAGGGGAATTACAGTTAAATCACATAAAGAGACCAGTGTGCTCAATAAAGACCAGGAGTCAAAGTTGAAGTTCAATAAGATGACAGAGTTTACTGAAGACAAATTTCTCCACACTTCCATAGGCCGTAGAAAATAAGTAAGAGGATCCAGCCTCCAACTAACTAAGAATACAGAAACACTAGTACTTATAGTCAAATGGGTAATCAGTTGGCCTCATGCCTACAGGTTCTGAATAACAGTACAGAACATTCTAGCAACATAAGAAATTTTGGTAAGTGTCACAGGTGAGTCATAAATTTCGAAAGAACTCTTCTTTTATGGGCCACTGTTGAACTCTCCTGGAAACTGTTCCTTTGGCATGGTCGCACGCATCTCAAAATAATAATACCAATACTACTACTACTAATAATAATAATAATAATAATAAACAACCCCTGCAAGCACAATTAGAGACTGACACGGAAGAGGATAAATTGTTGAATAAAGTCGTTATTTTTGTTTTGTTTTTTTGCGTATTTTTTGCGTATTGCATCGCTTCATAACCCCTGTAGTCACATGAACTATTTTAACGATGTCTTTACTACTTGTCTGGGCCTTGAAAGTGGTAATAACGCTGCAGTCTGTGGGGGGGTCAGAGAGCTCTTGGATTCAAAAATATCTTCATTTGTGTTCAGAAGATGAACGAAGGTCTTACGGGTTTGGAACGACATGAGGGTTAGTAATTAATGACAGAAATTTCATTTTTGGGTGAACTAACCCTTTAACCATGGTTCCCAGAGAAGGGGAAAGAGACACTGTGTCTCACTACCATGCTACGTCTCCTTCAGACAAAGAAGTTGATGACATCTGTTGCAGGCACCTTCTTATACTCACAGGAGCTCCGGTAGTGATGTCATGGGCTGATGTTGGCCAATGAAATCCTTGTGTGTATACACATACTTCAGACGTTGGTCACACTGATGGTGTTCCCCATAGCGTCGATTTAGACACAGTATCTCATTCCCCTTCTCAGGGAACCATGGTTACAGTCGTAACCTGATACTTTTTTAACTATGGTTAACTAATATTAATTTATACATCCAAAATTTTAAACATCCATTAGTATATGTAAAAGTTAACATCAACCAAGATTTATAAGTGCTGTAAAAATATTGTTCATGTACATAAGCACAAACATACAAAATGTGCAGTGGTCCAGGACAGCTTTGAGAAGCACTGTTCTAATCTGATTGGCTGGTTTTATGCAACTTCTGGGAGTAAGAAGGAGCCAGGTTGTGTCTCTGTGGCTCTGGCAAAAAACAAAAAAAAAAAAAAAAAAAAAACAATTTGAAGGTCTGTGGTAACAGATGTCCCTCTTAATATTGTCCTTTGCTTCAATTTGCAGCTTTATTCTTTACGATGATTGTGCGCTTCAAAAAAGCATCAATGTTAAAGCTAAAGCCATTGGTAGCTTGTTGTCTGATAGTTGCCCATTTTCAATAGCCTCAGGAAATGACTCCTCAGACATTTGACAACTCGAGTCTGAACAATTTGCGGTTTCTTTTCCCAAAGAAAAAGAACACATTGAACGCAATGCCAAAATCGGTCATGTAGAAAATTGAAGGCAGACTTTTCTCTTGCAGCTCCACTCACTGTTTGTCTCTGTTTAATTCTCTCTAAAGGAATGGTGTTTTCATTTGATGCTCTCGTTTTACAGAAATGTTGGCATGGTTTTCCTCCCGAGTCACATCTCACTGTCTCTTTCCCACAATCCTTAGCCCAGCCCACCATTTCCACTGTTCTAAGAAAGGCACAAAGGCCTTAATAAGAACAATGGAAAGACTCATACATTTTGGACAGATTACGATAGCAAATTCTGCTAAGAGAATGTTGATCACTCATGGTAAATGGTCATCAGTGTTAATTTTGTCAACTAAATGATGAAAATGTGAAAAAAAAATGTTTATTTCATCAAGGATATGATAATAAAGATGAGATGTAACGGTAATTAAATTATTTTATTTAAAATACTGTTGGTGAAAATATATGACAAAAAGCATTTAAAAAAATATATGGAAAACAATATGTATGGAATATAGTCAAACCAAAAATTATTCAGACACCAGATATAATTTTTTTACTAGTGGGTGCAGGACACTATAGTTCATTTGTGATGCGATCTGGGAAAACCCGTAGGATGTTGCCCTGGAACGTTTTCAGAATGTCAATTTTTTTGTCAAAATTGGGTTTTCATTAAATGATTATTCTATAACATCTTGTCTATCATTTCTAAAAAAAAAAATATCTTTGCAAAATTAACTTGTTTAGTGCAGAAAAATAGCGATTTATATCAGCAAGCTGAAAAGACTGTCTTTTTCTAATGTTTAGAACACGCCCGGCGGAAGTGCAAAAAAAACAAAAAAAAAATAGTTTTCGCTCTCTTAACACCACAAAGACAGTTCACCCATCAAAATAAACCCCATTACATGTAGAATAAAGGTGTATCAAAGCACATTTCCCGCCAGTCCTATGTAAACTACAGCACGCAAAGTTTTTTTTTTAAAAATACAACATTGATCGTATCGTGAGATGGTGGAGCACAGGAGAACACAGCCAGAAGTAGCTGATCGCTTAAAATGATCTCGCTCGCCTCAATCTGCTTAATCCTGGTGATGTCAGTGCCCTAAACGATAATATAATGGATTATTTCACATCCAGAGATGAAGGATCGGATGATGGAGAAGTTACCGAAGCTATACTGCAACGTGCGCTGTGCTTGCTATTCTTGTACAGTAGTTGTGCGATCTAAACATACAACGGGTGATTAAGTTCAGAGACTGCCCATGATAAACAATGGAAAACTTATTTCACTATTTACTAAGTTGCTGTCCTCTTCAGAGTAACGTTAGCTAGTCCCCTTGTGTAGTGATGCAGCTTATAAATTCTAGTTTTCATATTTTCATATTCAGTTCAGACCTTTATTTTGAAATAGCGATGAACACGGAAAAAAATGAAAGATTGGTAGACAACCAATTTGTTTTCATGCCAAGAGTTCAAAATATAACATCCAGTCAATTTTTCGAGATAAAAAGTTCTGGAAATGTTTTAAATATAAAGGAAAAAAATATGGATTTGCCATTTGTGATGCAGCAGCGAGCTATAATGCACGTGTTCTTTTTATATTTTTTAGAGGTTGAATTCAAATCAAATACTGCCAAACTGCCTATACCACTTCTGAATAGGATGTCTACTTCATAAAATGTATGAAAATTATGGAAATATATGGTTCAGATCACTCAAACCATATGGAAATGGAGGTGCCCTTATAAGGTCAGTAATGGAGCTTGGATGTCATCTAGTGAAAAAGTTTGGTACTGCGCCCAAACAAATTCTTACGGAAAGCTAATTTTTTGATATGTCAACCTAAAACTTGCAACACAACTTGTTCATATTTCTGGCTTTGATTTTCTTGTAGTTTTAGAGTAAAACATGTTTTGTAAAATACATATTATTATAAAATATATATTTTTACATTTTCATAAACTTAAACTTTTAAGTTTTACTTTCATAATTTATTTGACTTCTACAATAATCTGCCAAGTGTCTTCTTTAAAACAAGACCAACCTTAGGTCTATATTCCAAAGCATTCTTGAATTACAGCCATTTAAGTTTGGATAGTGCATTTTCATGTCTATGAAAAAAAAGGGGGTGACGGTTATTTAAACCTGTTTTTCTCAAAATGCCGTTCCTAAAAACCATAGCGATCAGCCGACTTCAGATAACCATAACTTTTGTTTCAGACAAGCCATGAAAGAAATAAAAATATATTTGAAAAGGGCTTGACATATGGTATCAAAAGCTGTAAAAGGTAAAATTTCACCATGTGATGGGTTTTCGTAGATCACATCACATTCATGTAATTGAGGATAGCAAAATAAAGTAAACTGTGACATATTATACCCAAAAATTCTTCATACAGTGGACTACCAGTAAAATTGATAAAAAATTGGGACCAAAATTATTCAGACACTTTGACCTGACCATGTTTTGCTTAAGTGTTTTTTCTTTAATTGCTAATGCGACCTTTTACACCACAGACTGAACAAAATGAAGCATTGCTTGGTCATTGGTTGACCTAAATTGGTATTATCTAATTGTGTACTTAAATTTAACAGCTGATTGGTTGATTGTAATCCATTACATACCTTTCTATCAAAGTTATCTGACATTATCAAGATGAATTTGTTCTGACACAGTTTAACAGTTATTGTCATATTTTATTACCATTTTCTAAACTATAGTGAATAAACTGTGATAATGTGAGAAAATGTTGAAGGTGTCTGAATAAATTCTTATTTGACTGTATATATGGAATATATGTTTTTTGAAAAATAAAAATGTATTATGTTTACATTTTTATACATGTCTTTATGCAAAAACTATGACTAATTAAAACTGATTGAAGTAAAAAGCCAAGGGCCACTAACTGAAGTTGTACCTTTAATTTTTTTTTTTTTTTTTCTTCAGATATTGTTTCTAATATCTGAAGTTTGTGCATTGTTTGCATGTGTGTGTGTGTGTTGGGGTTTTGGTTAAGTTAGGGAGAGAGATGTGAATCCACACCTTCCCAAATGCACCTGTTCCTTTCATCCACAAGCCTGTATCTGGTAGGCCTTGCATAACTACTCATTTTTACTTGTCATCCATAAAATAGTCCTCTTGTGGACAAGGCAGTGTTTATCTTATGTAAATTACTCACCCTATACTGGGCAGCTTCAGCACTCTTTGCTGTTTCTGGCAAGTCTAGCGCTTTGTTGATGGAGTGTGTGAGAGTGGGGAGAGTGTTCGCACAGCTGAGACGATGTGGGTGCGAAATAAGCATGCATTTATCAAGTACCAATTCATACTGCTTTCGTTGTCATTCACAGTGCAAAAACAGTCATTTCAACTCACGTATACTTTCTGTCAGACTCTAGGTGACAAACAGTTTTGGCTTGTGAATATACTCTAATTTAACTGTTTTAATATTTGTGAACACAGAGCTCTCTGGCTTCATTTTTTTCAATTTTACATAATTGCAAATATATTTGGCCATTAGAGTTTACTATAAGAAATAAATGTCACAGCACTGGAGTTAAGTTCATGGACCCTTCTGAAAAATAAATACACTTTAGCATACATTTAGTAGCTGCTGGTGGGTCATTCATGCTTTGCAGCACATTGTAATGTCCCCATTTTAAATGTTAATGGATAAGATATTAAGTGCACACTTTTTTGCATCTCGTGCTCCGCCCCGCACCGCGGGTATAAAGCGGAAGGAGATGCAGCGCACCTTTGTCATTCACTTCGGAGCCGATTGTGTGCTGCTGAAGAGTGTTCCTGTATTATACAGAGATAATCAGAACGAGAAAGGAGAAGCTCTGAGTGTTGGTGTGAAGGCACAGCAGCGAGGACCGCGAGCTCACTGAGAGAAAAAACTGCTGTTATTACAGCAACTCTGTCAGTTCGGTAGGCGTTCACATTACTCTGAGTGCAAAACACAGGCTGCACTATTCCCTGTGTTTTTGCCACGGCTATCTCCCTGGGTGCTTCAACACGTTAAAAGAGCTTTTCCCCTAAAAGAGTACACGGGTGTGATACTGCGTCTTTTTCAAGACGTCATTCCACCCGTGCGTTTCTGGATGCGGTTGTTTCCTGTCCTTATTGACGGCCACGACCTCTCTCACATGCCTTCATGCCAGTGGTACCCAAAACTTCACTAGAGCTGTTTCCAAAATCTCTGGGTGCCAAGAGAGCGCGCTTGGCAGTGTACGACGCTCCCATGCCTTGTCACCCTCCGGTGCCTCTCTTATCGCCAGCAGGGGGTGCTGGCTGTGTCCAGGACACACACAAGAGGCCTCCTCACACCCGTGCGCCCCCTCAGCGGAAGCAGGTAAGTGTTGCATTGCACACTCAGACCCCACTTCGGGCCGCTATGTCGTCCGAGTCGGGTCCTTGCACTCCGCTGCGCTGCCCCGCTGCGGGTACGTCTGTGGTGCCGTTGGTCCCGCTGGTTCGGTCGCTGGGAGCCTGGCTAGCGCTTCCCAGCCCATCCCGCTGGCTCATTCATACCATCAGACTTGGCTATGCGATTCAATTTGCCCGGCGGCCCCCCAAGTTCAGGGCATTCACTTCACCTCCGTGTTGAAGGAGGATGCCCCCGTGCTACAGGCGGAGATCGCAGTCCTACTGGCGAAGGACGCGATAGAGCAGGTCCCTCCAGCCGATATGAAGACAGGCTTCTACAGCCCGTACTTCATTGTACCCAAGAGAGGCGGCGGGTTACGGCCAATCTTGGACCTGCGGTTCTTGAATTGGTCCCTTCACAGGCTGCCGTTCAGAATGCTAATGCAGAAACGCATCTTCAGGTGCATCCGTCCCCAAGATTGGTTTGCAGCGATCGACCTGAAGGACGCGTAATTTCATGTCTCGATTCTCCTTCGACACAGACTGTTCCTACGCTTTGCGTTCGAGGGATGGGCATATCAGTACAGAGTCCTACCCTTCTGGCTGTCCCTGTCGCCCCGTGTCTTCACGAAAGTCGCAGAGGTGGCCATTGCTCCCATGAGAGAGCGTGGTGTTCACATCCTCAACTACCTCGACGACTGGCTGATCCTGGGTCAGTCGTGGGCGCAGTTGTGCGAACACAGGGACATGGTGCTCAGTCACCTCAGCCTGTTGGGACTCCAGGTCAACTGGGAAAAGAGCAAACTCTGTCCCGTGCAGAGGATCTCTTTTCTCGGTATGGAGCTGGACTCGGTCAATCTGACAGTGCGACTCACAGAGGAGCGTGTCCAGTCGGTGTTGAACTGCTTGAATTTATTCAAACGCAGGACAGCGGTACCACTGAAACATTTTCAGAGGCTCCTGGGGCATATGGCATCCGCAGCCGCAGTGACGCCGCTCGGATTGCTTCATATGAGGCCGCTTCAACACTGGCTACACGACAGAGTCCCGAGATGGGCGTGGCAGAGCGGCTCGTTCCATGTCTCAGTAACACCGAAGTGCCGCCAAACCTTCAGTCCGTGGTCGGACCCTTTCTACGGGCAGGAGTTCCCCTAGAACAAGTGTCCAGGCATGCTATTGTCTCCACGAATGCCTCATCCACCGGCTGGGGGGCCACGTACAACGGGCTTGCAGTTTCGGGTCTGTGGACGGGGCCTCAACTGCAATGGCATCTCAATTGCCTTGAGTTGTTAACAGTTCGTCTTGCGCTGGGCCGCCTCAAAGGGCCGCTACGAGGCAAGCACATTCTGGTCCGTACGGACAACACTGCGGCCGTTGCGTACATCAACAAACAGGGTGGTCTACGCTCTCGCCACACGTCACAACTCGCCCGCCATCTCCTCCTCTGGAGTCAGAAGCATCTGAGGTCGCTTCGTGCCACTCACATTCCGGGCCTGCTCAATTGTGCAGCTGACGAGCTCTCACGACAGCAAGACAGCCCCGGACACGTCCCACTGCCAGTTGTTTTATTTCCTGACCGAGGGGACCCTCGGCTCGGATGCACTTGCACACAGCTAGCCCCGGGGTCTACGCAAGTATGCATTTTCCCCCAGTGAGCCTTCTTGCACAGACACTGTGCAAAGTCAGGGAGGATGAGGAGCAGGTCTTGTTCGTTGCGCCATACTGGCCCAACCGGACCTGGTTCCCAGAACTAGTGCTCCTCGCGACAGCACCTCCTTGGCCCATTCCTCTGAGGAAGGACCTTCTGACTCAGAGACGGGGCACCCTATGGCACCCGCGTCCAGACCTCTGGAAACTCCATGTCTGGCCCCTGGACGGGACGCGGAGGTTCTAGGTGACCTACCACAGGCTGTGGTAGACACCATCACTTCGGCTAGAGCTCCCTCTACGAGGCGCCTCTATGCGTTGAAGTGGAACCTGTTCGTCGAATGGTGTTCTTCTCCACGAGAAGACCCCCGGAGATGTTCGATCAGTTCTGTGCTTTCCTTCCTGCAAGAAGGGTTGGAGCGAAGGCTGTCTCCCTCCACCCTCAAAGTGTATGTCGCCGCCATTGCTGCACATCACGATGTAGTTGAAGGTAAGTCCGTAGGAGAGCACGATCTGGTCGTCAGGTTCCTGAGGGGGGCGAGGAGATAAATCTCACTCTATACCCTCTTGGGACTTATCTCTGGTGCTAACCGCACTGCAGAGAGCACCCTTTGAACCTTTGCAGTCAGCTGAGTTAAAAATTCTGTCTTAGAAGACAGTACTCCTGACTGCATTGGTTCCATCGAGAGGGTAGGGGACCTGCAGGCATTTTCGGTCGACGAATCGTGCCTGGAATTTGGGCCGGCTAACTCTCATGTAATCCTGAGATCCCGGCCCGGATATGTGCCCAAGGTTCCCACCACTCCCTTTCGGGACCAGGTGGTGAACCTGCAAGCGCTGCCTTCGGGGGAGGCAGACCCAGCCCTGGCTTTTCTCTGTCCCGTTCGCGCTCTGCGGACTTACGTGGACAGAACGCAAAGCTTCAGGACCTCAGAACAGCTCTTCATCTGTTATGGAGGTCAGCAGAAGGGAAAGGCTGTCTCCAAGCAGAGGATGGCTCACTGGATAGTGGATGCCATCGCCTTGGTGTATGAAAACCAAGGCGTGCCTTGCCCGCTCGGGTTGAGGGCCCACTCCACTAGGAGTGTGGCCTCTTCCTGGGCGCTGGCGCATGGCGCCTCGCTGACAGATATTGTAGAGCTGCGGGCTGGGCGACACCTAACACGTTCGCTAGATTTTATAGCCTCCGTGGAGAGCCGGTTTCTTCCCGTGTGCTCGCTTCAAATAGCCAGTAACACCGAAGTGCCCGTTCTAGTGTTGGCTTGCTGCGCCATTCCCCTCCTCATGGACCGGATACGTGCGCTGATATGCTCCAGTCGAGTTCCCCAGAACGGCGAACCCTGTTGAGTCCTCTGCAACCCGCAGCAGTCAGACGTGGCGGAGCGTCCGACGCCAGGTCTAACACTCGTATGCATTGTGGAACTTGTGTTAGGCTGGGTATCCATATGTTGTGACCCCTACGGCGGTCCCATATGTGTATTCTTCCACGGTACGGCTCCCTACGGCGAGCCTGTGTCTGCATCTCCTTCCGCTTTATACCCGTGGTGCGGGGCGGAGCGCGAGATGCAAATCCCGCACGGCAATGGCCATTGGCCCGATCTGTATACACTCGAAGCTGATAGGGGCTTCCAGAAGTGATCCCAAAACGTACGTCTCCGTTCCCTCCTTCAGGGAACGAGGGTTACATACGTAACCGAGACATTTTCTTGTTTCAAAACATTACAATTAAGTGAACTTAATTGAGTTTTAAATAATTTTTCAACTCAAATAAAATTGTCAAATCAAAATTCAAATAACTTTTTCTTGAGAATATTGTTTACGTTGATTAGTCTTTTTTTAAATATCACTTTAACTAGCAGCTCTTCAATGACATTGTTCTTTGATCTTGTGGTATTAGTTGGTTTGTATCTCTTTAAAACATTCCATCCTGCTTTATAAAATTATAGAAATAGGAATGATAATATAAAGAAATAATATAAAATCATCAAATCGTATTATGATAATACATTTAATGAGAAGCTTTAGAATAAACAATATAATATTTAATTTTATATAGTATTATTTAATAGTTATATAATATGCACCGATCAGGCATAACATTATGACAGGTGAAGTGAATAACACTGATTATCTCTTCATGACGGCACCTTTTAGTGGGTGGGATATATTAAGCAGCAAGTGAACATTTTGACCTCAAAGTTGATGTGTTAGAAGCAGGAAAAATGGGCAAGCATAAGGATTTGAGCGAGTTTGACAAGGGCCAAATTGTGATGGCTAGACGACTGGGTCAGAACGTCTCCAAAAGTGCAGCTCTTGTGGGGTGTTCCCGGTCTGCAGTGGTCAGTATCTATCAACAGTGGTCCAAGGAAGGAACAGTGGTGAACCGGCGACAGGGTCATGGCTCATGAGCCAAGGCTCATTGATGCATGTGGGGAGCGAAGGCTGGCCCGTGTGTTCCGATCAAACATACGAGCTACTGAGCTCAAATTGCTCAAGAAGTTAATGCTGGTTCTGATAGAAAGGTGTCAGAATACATAGTGCATCGCAGTTTGTTGCGTATGGGGCTGCATAGCCACAGACCAGTCAGGGTGCCCATGCTGACCCCTGTCCACCACTGAAAGCGCCAACAGTGGGCACGTTAACATCAGAACTGGACCACGGAGCAATGGAAGAAGGTGGCCTGGTCTGATGAATCACGTTATCTTTTACATCACGTGGATGGCCGGGTGCGTGTGCATCGCTTACCTGGGGAACATGACACCAGGATGCACTATGGGAAGAAGGCAAGTCGGCGGAGGCAGTGTGATGCTTTGGGCAATGTTCTGCTGGGAAACCTTGGGTCCTGCCATCCATGTGGATGTTACTTTGACACGTACCACCTACCTAAGAATTGTTGCAGACCATGTACACCCTTTCATGGAAACGGTATTCCCTTGTTGCTGTGGCCTCTTTCAGCAGGATAATGCGCCCTGCCACAAAGCAAAAATGGTTCAGGAATGGTTTGAGGAGCACAACAACGAGTTTGAGGTGTTGACTTGGCCTCCAAATTCCCCAGATCTCAATCCAATCGAGCATCTGTGGGATGTGCTGAACAAACAAGTCCGATCCATGGAGGCCCCACCTCACAACTTACAGGACTTATAGGATCTGCTGCTAACATCTTGGTGTCAGATACCACAGCACACCTTCAGGGGTCTAGTGGAGTCCATGCCTCGACGTGTCAGGGCTGATTTTGGCAGCAAAAGGGGGACCAACACAATATTAGGAAGGTGGAATGTTATGCCTGATCGGTGTATAAGTTATATATTATATAATAGTTAATGAATTGCATTTAATATTATAAATGTCAGACTATCTTGTCTTAAAACATGCATTAAAAGTTAGAGCTTTAAAGGTGATGTATAACAGATGCATTGCAACAGTAATTAGATTATTACAATTACATTTTTATAATTTATTTTTATTTATGCATATTTGAAATGCGTGTGCCAAACTAGTTTAATGCCTGTTTTCTTTGATGCCAAACTGCTGTTTTGTTCACAACTTGACAGCTGTAGCAGCATTAGGGTTGTTGAAGGTAACAAAGGGATCCTGACCTCACCATGGGGATATTTTGGTATCTGTATTTACATTAAAGCAATCAAGGATATGACAGCATGGCTTGTAAAATCAAGATGTACGTATGTTAAGGTTAGCTGGGGATCATGAATATTAGTGTTTTATAAATCATCTTCAACTTGTGAGGCATTTAATGGGCCAAATGCAATCTATTTCAACCCATTTTGTCACCAGTCACATACACACAACACAACCTTCAAACGCTTTACAGATCAATATCACACCTGGAAATAATCTCAAAGTACTTGTTTCATTTGGGTTGCAATCAGAGAGTCCTGACAAAGAATGCTTTCTAAAGACTAACAATTAACGAATGCTTTCTAACAAATAACTTCCCTGCCAGCATTAAAAAGGCACCTGATACAGTCTCAACTCAGAGCAACCTAGTTTTTGAACAGACTACAAAGAACAAGATGACATAATGAGAGTTACAAACATGAACTCCTGGTGCACCTGGTCACTTTTTTATAGCTGATAATCAAGAGTTTAATGATTCAATTACTCAGTGGAATCAAAAACAAAATGACCAGGTTCAATTTTTCTTTTTTCTTTTTTTTTTTAGCATTTTTGTTTTGTTCTTAAGTAAAAATAGCTAAACACTTTTACTTGAGAAACAAAACTGCATAAGATATTACATTTCAGGTCATCTAAATAATAATAATAATAATATAGAACTTTTCTAGTGAATTATCTTATCTTAATTGTATAGTTTAAAAGAAAAAATGTTTATATACAGTGGGGAGAACAAGTATTTGATACACTGCCGATTTTGCAGGTTTGCCCACTTACAAAGCATGTAGAAGTCTGTAATTTTTATCATAGGTACTCCTCAACTGTGAGTGATGGAATTTAAAACAAAAATCCAGAAAATCACATTGTATGATTTTTAAGTAATTAATTTGCATTTTATTGCATGACATAAGTATTTTATACATCAGAAAAGCAGAACTTAATATTTGGTACAGAAACCTTTGTTTGCAATTACAGAGATCATACGTTTCCTGTAGTTCTTGACCAGGTTTGCACACACTGCAGCAGGGATTTTGGCCCACTCCTCCATACAGACCTTCTCCAGATCCTTCAGGTTTCGGGGATGTCACTGGGCAATACGGACTTTCAGCTCTCTCCAAAGATTTTCTATTGGGTTCAGGTCTGGAGTCTGCTAGGCCACTCCAGGACCTTGAGATGATTCTTACGGAGCCACTCCTTAGTTGCCCTGGCTGTGTGTTTCGGGTCGTTGTCATGCTGGAAGACCCAGCCACGACCCATCTTCAATGCTCTTACTGAGGGAAGGACGTTGTTGGCCAAGATCTCACAATACATGGCCCCATCCATCCTCCCCTCAATACGGTGCAGTCGTCCTGTCCCCTTTGCAGAAAAGCATCCCCAAAGAATGATGTTTCCACCTCCATGCTTCACGGTTGGGATGGTGTTCTTGGGGTTGTACTCATACTTCTTCCTCCAAACACGGCGAGTGGAGTTTAGACCAAAAAGCTCTATTTTTGTCTTATCAGACCACATGACCTTCTCCCATTCCTCCTCTGGATCATCCAGATGGTCATTGGCAAACTTCAGACGGGCCTGGACATGCGCTATCTTGAGCAGGGGGACCTTGCGTGCGCTGCAGGATTTTAATCCATGACGGTGTAGTGTGTTACTAATGGTTTTCTTTGAGACTGTGGTCCCAGCTCTCTTCAGGTCATTGACCAGGTCCTGCCGTGTAGTTCTGGGCTGATCCCTCACCTTCTTCATGATTATTGATGCCCCACAAGGTGAGATATTGCATGGTGCCCCAGACCGAGGGAGATTGACCGTCATCTTGAACTTCTTCCATTTTCTAATAATTGCGCCAACAGTTGTTGCCTTCTCACCAAGCTGCTTGCCTATTGTCCTGTAGCCCATCCCAGCCTTGTGCAGGTCTACAATTTTATCCCTGATGTCCTTACACAGCTCTCTGGTCTTGGCCATTGTGGAGAGGTTGGAGTCTGTTTGATTGAGTGTGTGGACAGGTGTCTTTTATACAGGTAACGAGTTCAAACAGGTGCAGTTAATACAGGTAATGAGTGGAGAACAGGAGGGCTTCTTAAAGAAAAACTAACAGGTCTGTGAGAGCCGGAATTCTTACTGGTTGGTAGGTGATCAAATACTTATGTCATGCAATAAAATGCAAATTAATTATTTAAAAATCATACAATGTGATTTTCTGGATTTTTGCTTTAGATTCCGTCTCACAGTTGAAGTGTACCTATGATAAAAATTACATACCTCAACATGCTTTATAAGTAGGAAAACCTGCAAAATCGGCAGTGTATCAAATACTTGTTCTCCCCACTGTATTTTTACTTGAAAACAAGACATTAGCACTGATTAATACAATAATGTTTTTTTGTATTATATCATGGCAAATCAACCAGTAAAATATTTGTGATAGTGATAGTGCGATAGTGTTCATGATTGATGGTTAAAAGTAAAAAATCTGGTGGATGTAACACATTTACACTTTATAAAGTATTTTTGAGTCATATAGAGAAATCTGCCAGGCTCTTTGACCCACAGGGAGACACATTATTAAAGCAGTAATAACAGTAAACATATAAATCAATATTTGTGTGGTCACTTGTGGCCATGAAACGTCTTAGGGCTACGTATGTAACCCTGGTTCCATGAGAAGGGAACTCAACACTGTGTCATGGTGTTGACGCTATGGGAGCCGCATCCAGGGCGGTTTCTGAAGCACGGGTGGAACATGCCAATCTTGATTGGCTGACAGCAATAGTATGACATCACATGGAGCGCCTGTGCACATGCTGTTTTAGCAGAGGCGGGGCCTGAACCATGAGGTGAGCATAACGCGCTCGCTCTCCATTGGTAAAGTGGGAGCCTTCCAAGAGGATGCAGCACCAAGGGAGAGATAGCATGCAAGCAACTCATCAACCAGGGCATCCTCACGTTTCGCCGCTCATGTAGCCCCTCCACACGCAAATAGTTCTCTACATGGGAGAGATGCCTCCATGATCTCGACACCTCAATGTGGAGATCTCGGAGAAATAAAAGGTTCACAGACTTGCAGGGCAGCATAGGAGGCGGATTATAAATAACACCTGCCTCAACTCTAAGTATCTAATTCCTCAGAACTAGATGCCACTAGAGATTCACTGGTTGACCGGCCATAAATTGGAACCAGACAGTTTTTACACAGATCAAATTACCAGACAGGTAATTTGATTTGATGTCATGTCATGTCATGTATTTGACCTTTTATGGCACTACCATTTTCCTGTTTTTACACTAGAAGAGGCATTTTTCCTGTTAAAAATACATGCTCGGTTTTAATGTTATTTTAAGGTGGGGTAGAATTAAATAAACGGCAAAATCTGTTCACGTACCCCCTCTGTCACGTCACGTACCCCCAGGGGTACATGTACCTCCGTTTGGGAACCACTCTAATAGAGCAAAGAAACAACAAATATATTTGTTTGAACAAAAGGACAAACAATTCTTCAATAGGTATTGAAATCGGCCCATTTGCTTAAAAAATTGGAAATCTAAATCAGCCATGAAAAATCATAATCGGTGCATCACTACACACCACATTAATATGCTCTCAGCCAGGTTGATTTCAGAGTTATGTTAAGTTTCAATGAGCCTCATTTATCAATCTAATATAGACAAGAACGCAGATCCGAGCACAGAAATCATCTAACGACAGGGTTCACGTGTGATTCATGAAACATTTGTATGCTTCCAATCACATCGTATGAATGATTGTACGTTGATAAATGTGGCAGCTCAAAACAATCATCATTTTATTAATCACACCCCTAAAAATTCACTGGTTTGAAGCCTTGCCCCTAAATAAAACAAAACATTTATAAACATTATAAACACTATAAACATATAACCTAGGCTATTTTAGTTCCCCTAACTCCACAACAAATCCTTTAAATTTACTGATAGGCTATTCAGAACAGAACAAAAATGAAAAATAAGTAGCTATTACAGTATAAAATAAAACACAAATTAGGCTATAGTGTCATTCATTATAAACAACAAACAAACGTTTTGGTTTTTTGTATATGCTTTTAGTGTAGCGTTCTCCTTACTCTTGTTAGTTTCCTTGGTTACTCATGAGTTAATTATGTTCACCTGTCTCCCATTTAGTTTGCTTGTTGTCCTTGTCAATTCTCCTCTTATATGTGATGTTAGTGCTATTATTCTCCTGTATGTATTCTCCGTGACTATTAAAGTATATCAGTTGGATTTTCATGCGTTTACTTACCACAGTGAACATGACAGAAGAACTGACCGCAAAAGAAATGGAGCTACAGCTTTACAATGAGGTGCGCTGGGATGATGAGACCCTGAAAGAGCTCTTCTGGAGTGGGATGGACGATATTCTCGGCCAGATATTGCTGCTGGGGGAGGATCGCCGTTCTTTCACTGAGTTCAGGGATTACACCTGTGGATCTTCCCTCACCGTGGGAGTCATCGAGTATGACACCATCATCAACACAGACTCCCCGGCACATATTCCATCACCAGCAGTCAATTCTCTGCCCACTCGAGATAGGATTCATCATCGTAGCCTGGAGAGTCCCGGACAACATGAGAGATCTTCCACCACGGACTTGAGTTTGACGTCTGAGCCCGCCACGTATATATAGCCTGAGCCAATGCCACAGACCACGTGCAAAAGGCGCCTCCCTCCATGGAGCCAGAGCCAGCCAATGTGTCCGTCCTGGAGGTCAGAGCCTATCAACAGGTCCTTCCCGGACTCCACACCGTGGGGGCAGTCCACTCCCGAGCAAGTAGAAGAGCGCTGGCTCATTCATTTAACTGCAGAGCCACCTCCCACCCTTGTTCCCGACCCTGAATTCGTTCCAAGTCACCTGTTTGATGATCCAGTCCCACCCTATTACATTCCCACCCCGTTGTCTCCATCTCCACTGGCTCCATCAAGTCACAGTCACTCATCTGCTCCTTTAGTGTCTTGCAGCTCTTCGACTCCATGCTTACCGCTGACTACCGCCAGCTCTTCGGCGCCACGTCAGGCCACTTCAACATCGGCTTTGTGAGGTGGATCTCCTGGCTGCACCTCGGCCTCCAGTCCCATGTCTCCAGCTCAGCCTGTCAGTCTTTCCAGCTTCACCTTGGTCTCTCGTCACACTGGTTTCACTGTGGAATTTTGCGCTTCCATGCAAACACTTGATTCTCATCACTCATCAAGCAAGAACAGAGCTTTCTACTCCAAATGCATTGCTATAAGTGCCCTCAAGAACCAAACATGCTCTGTGCAAACTCTAGATTCTATCCCTCAAGAGAGAATCAAGCCAGAACAAAAGCTCTTACAGAGAACACATCACAATGAGCGCTTCCAGTTCCCTCGAGAGTCAAACGCGCTCCACCAGATTCTTGTCTTACATGTGCATTCAAAGCTGCTCCTGAAGACAAAAAAGCTGATAATGTCTAATGCAGGCACCCTTCTTTTTGTAAGATCTTACAGTTTTTTACAATCGCTATGACACATTTTTCAATACTTTTAACAAATTTCCTAAATTCTTAACACAGTGAGCACAACATCTGTCTGTGTAGGCTATAGAATTAACACATTTATTGTTGCTTTGACACAAAATGCATATAGTTAACACAAATTTAAAATGCTTGAACTTTACGCACAAGCTCAACCAAGACCAAAACAATGCATTTTTACTGCCAAATTTACCAGTGCTTTAACATTGTATGTCAGAACAGATAACACCATGTTCTGAACCTAACCTTATAGGCTAAAGTCAAGGTAAACAGCTGTTTATATTGTGAATTGAAACACAAATATATCCCCTGTATTTTATTCCATTGTTACTGAGAAACAGCTGATTGAAGTTATGCAAATATATAAATCACAACTGATTCCAAATCAAATCAAATCACCTTTATTTATATAGCGCTTTTTACAATGGCAATTGTTTCAAAGCAGCTTCACAGTGGTAACAGGAAAATAATGCAACGGAATTTGATTCGGCTGTACAGCCGCTCTGATGAAAACGGTGATGTCATCCAGCTCATTTCAATTATCATATAGTGTCAATGCGGGCAGATCAGTAATATAGTTGAAATTTAAGTGTCCCCAACTGAGCAAGCCAAAAGCCAAAGGCGACGGTGGCAAGGAACCAAAACTCCTTCAGGGCCAGAATGGAGAAAAAAACCTTGGGAGAAACCAGGCTCAGTCGGGGTGCCAGTTCTCCTCTGGCCGACGAACAAATAGTGTATGATTATGATTCTGGCAACATTACAGGTCAGAAGTCATATTAGATCAATAGATATTCGTAAGATTATTCGAAAGATTGGAGTCGTCACGCCGGGGACGGGTTTAATGAGAATGTTGTGTCGATGCGGCATTTACAGGGGGGAGTTTAATTGACACGGTCTCTACAGACACTTCAGGGATATGGTCGTCATGTCCAGGCTAAGGTCCACTATCTGGTCTGGATACAGCCCGGATCCGGCCAACTGCAGTAAACCTCGGGATAAACAGAGAGACTAACATTAGCGTAGATGCCATTCTTCTTATGATGTAACGAGCACATCAGGTGTTATGGGAAGTGTTCCCGGTTCCGGCTGACCTAGTTAATGCAGCCTAAAACAATCATTTAACTGATTTGAATAATAGAAATTAAAAATGTTTTATGTGTATGCCATAGTAAAGAGATGTGTTTTTAGTCTAGATTTAAACTGACAGAGTGTGTCTGCTTCCCGAACAATGCTAGGAAGACTGTTCCAGAGTTTAGGTGCTAAATAGGAAAAGGATCGACCGCCTGCAGTTGATTTTGATATTCTAGGTATTATCAACTGGCCAGAATTTTGAGACCGCAATAGACGTGATGGAGTATAATGCGTTAAGAGCTCGCTCAAGTACTGGGGAGATAAACCATTTAGTGCTTTGCAAGTAATCAGCAAGATTTTAAAACGTATACGATGTTTAATAGGGAGCCAATGCAGTGTTCCCAGAACCGGGCTAATATGGTCATACTTCCTGGTTCTAGTAAGAACTCTAGCTGCTGCGTTTTGGACAAGCTGCAGTTTATTTATTAAGCGAGCAGGGCAACCACCCAGTAGAGCATTACAATAATCTAGCCTTGAGGAAAGAATGTTGTGGTCGATAGTATCGAATGCAACGCTAAGATCGAGTAACACTAACAGAGAGATACAACCACGATCGGATGATAAGAGTAAATCATTTGTAACTCTAATGAGAGCAGTCTCAGTACTATGATACGGTCTAAATCCTGACTGGAAATCCTCACAGATACCATTTCTTTCTAAAAAGGAGCATAATTGTGAGGACACTGCCTTTTCTAGTATTTTTGACAGAAAGGGTAGATTTGAGATTGGCCTGTAATTGACTAATTTTGTAGGATCAAGTTGCGGTTTTTTAATAAGTGGTTTAATAATAGCCAACTTAAAAGTTTTCGGTACATATCCTAATGTCAAGGATGAATTAATGATATTAAGAAGAGGATCTATGACCTCTGGAAGCATCTCTTTTAGTAGTTAAGTCGGTATGGGGTCGAGCATACATGTTGTTGATTTTGATGATTTAGCCAATTCTTCTTCTCCTATAGCAGTGAATGAATGTAATTTTTCCTCAGTGACACTACAATGCACTGTCTAATGTGATACTGTAGTAGACGGCTGCATGGTTATAATTTTTTTCCTAATATTATCAATCTTACAAGTAAAGAAGTTCATAAAGTCATTACTGCTGTGCTGTTTACAAACATCAGAAGGTGAAGCTTTATCTTTGGTTAATTTAGCCACTGTATCGAATAAATACCTAGGGTTGTGTTTGTTTTCTTCTAAGAGAGTCGAGAAATAAGCAGATCTAGCAGTTTTTAGGGCCTTTCTGTATGCAATCATGCTCTCTTTCCACGAAATGCGAAAAACTTCTAGTTTTGTTTTCTTCCAGCTGCGCTCCATTTTTCTGGCTGCTGTTTTAAGGGCCCGGGTGTGCTCGTTGTACCACGGCGTTGGACTATTTTCTTTAATCTTCTTTAAGCGCCGGGGAGCAACTGTGTCTAAAGTGCTGGAAAAGAGAGAGTCAATAGTTTCTGTTGCAACATCGAGTTCCTCTAGGCTATCTGGGATGCTGAGGAGATGAAACTGATGAGGAAGATTATTTACAAAGAAATCTTTAGTCGCAGCAGTGATAGTCCTTCCATATTTGAAGCGAGGGGACGGCTTTGCAGCCTTTGCTAAATTAAGTGTACATAATACTAGGTAATGATCTGAGATGTCATCGCTCTGCTGCAGAATTTCAATGGTATCAACATTTATTCCACGTGACAGTATTAGGTCTAACGTATGATTACGGCGATGAGTGGGTCCTGACACGTGTTGCCTTACTCCAATAGAGTTTAGAATGTCTCTAAATGCCAATCCCAATGCGTCTTTTTCATTGTCTACATGGATATTAAAATCACTAACAATTAGGACTTTATCTGCAGCCAGTACTAACTCTGAAAATCAGCAAATTCTCTGGTAAAGTCTGTATGGTGCCCTGGTGGCCTGTATACAGTAGCCAGCACAAATGTCAAACGGGATTTATCAATTTCACTACATAACGTTACATAAAGCACCAAAGCTTCAAAGGAATTATATTTGAAACTAGACTTCTGAGCAATACCGAAGATATTATTATAAATTACAGCTACACCTCCCCCTTTACCTTTCAGACGTGGCTCGTGTTTATAACAATAATCTTGGGGGGTGGACTCATTTAACGTAATGTAATCGTCAGGTTTTAGCCAGGTTTCTGTCAAACACAGCACATCTAGGTTATGATCTGTAATCATATCATTAACAATAAGCGCTTTTGAGGAAAGGGATCGAATATTCAGCAGCCTGATTTTTATCATTTGATCATTTGTATTATATCTGTTGTTTATTTGTTGGACATCAATTAAATTTTTACCGTTGAATGGTTTTGATGTTTTTTTGTATTTACTAATTCGTGGAACAGACTCTCTATGTAATAATATCTAGGTGAAAGAGTCTCTATGTGCTGGAATTTATCTGACTTCTTTGACGTGAGACAGCTAGCAGACGGTCGGGTAAGCCAGTCCGTCTGCTTCCTGACCTGGGCCCCAGTTAGTCAATGTTTAGCCCTAAGACTATGTGGCAAATTACTAGAGAGGAGAGCGGCACCATCCCAGGAAGGATGAATACTATCTTTTTTCAACAGGTCAGGTCTGCCCCAAAAGCTTTTCCAATTGTCTATGAACCCTATGTTATTTTGCGGACACCACTTAGACAACCAGCCATTGAGTGATGATAGTCTGCTAAGTATCTCATCACTCCTTTTAACGGGGAGGGGACCAGAGCAAAAAACGTCATCTGCCATCGTACTTGCGAGTTTACACACCTCTTTAATGTTAATTTTGGTGATCTCCGACTGGCGAAGTCGAACATCATTTGTGCCGACGTGAATAATAATCTTAGAGAATTTACGATTAGCCAGCACTTTTAAATTTGCTTTGATGTCAGGCGCTCTGGCTTCCGGTAAACATGTGACTATGGTGGCTGGTGTCTCTATTTTCACATTCCGTGTAATAGAATCACCAATAACTAGGGCACTTTCAACAGGATTCTCAGTGGGTGCATCACTGAGTGGGGAGAACCTGTTTGATGTTCTAATAGGAACGGAAGAGTGGTTTTTTGATCCGCGACTATGCCGTCTCACCGTCACCCAGTTGCCCTGCTGCACGGGCTCTACAGCCGGAACCGAACAATGTACAGAGTTCACTAAGCTATTCGCATCCAAAGCAGTGTCTAAAGCTGTTACATTCTCACTACTCTCAAATAAAGTCTGGATGCGTGTCTCTAATTCTGAAATCTTTTCCGTCAGCCTGACTATCTCCTTACATTTATCACATGTGAAGCCCTGCTCGCCAGCGGAGAAAGATATACTAAACATGAAACATGCAGTGCAAGTGACAATGACAGGAGAAGAAGACATGGCTTACCGTATTGATGGAGTCTATTTACTAATCCAACTCACCACAGTTGTTTAATGAACTCAGAAAACAAGAGACCCGAGTGCAGAGATGGCAAGCTAACAAGCTAGCGAAATGCTAACGCGTGATAGTGATTTAGATTAAAAGCTAGCGGTGTCAGATTTAATGTGGTAGGTAATATTAGACAATATATGGTGATGGGTAAATTATATTTAGCAGTTTAAACAACAGGGAATGATATCAAATAAAGATTCAAAAGCAAGCAAAGCACACGCGAGCACAGCAGTCAGCAGGACAAACAGGAGGCAGACAGGAGCAATCAATCTAAAAAATTGATTCCCATCTAGGAATTGTGTGTTGATGTTCTTTCAATCACATGGCCATATGGTATACAGTAAAAGAGGGCCTCTTTGGGCTAATCTTCTGTGAAAAAGGAACAATATAGAGCAACACAAATAAACTAAGAAAGATGCCTGCATGAGGCCTTTTATCAATCCACAATGCATAATGCAGTTTCTGTAATTCCATCTGGTGTTACAGTTTTTTACAATCGCTATGACAATTTTTTCAATACTTTTAACAATTTTCCTAAACTCTTAACACACCAACACACCTAAAACACACAATTGCCAAAACAGTTAATTTCATGCTCAAAATCACACATTGTAAACTAAACTCCAACACTAATTTTCAAAATACAATAATACATTAACACAATACACTATGTCTACTAAAACCCTAACACATGTTCTCTTCCAACAGGAACATTGTCAATCATAGCACAATGTCATAAAAACACTAACACTAAATGGAATTACAGAAACTGCATTATTTTATGTGTCAGGTCTACCCTTATACAATAGACAGTATATTTTATTGATCATAGATTGTGTCTTTTGAAGCCTCTCCACATTTTTGTTTTGTTGGGTTTAGTAAATGCATCCATTTTGTTTCTTTTGCTGCAGAAATTCAATACAAAAAATGAATGACAGTTACATATTAGAGACCAGAGGCATACAGTCACTGTAATACATGGTAAAAGTATTTACACTTTGCAGTAGGAGAAGCCCTTATACAATATCCTACCTGTTGGTTTCTTTCGAAAATTCTGGATAATGGATGCCACTGTGTCCCGCTGAGATTTGGCTGTACTCGTTCACCAGCCTCTCTGTATGATAGCCTGTGGTTTATGACATGGTCTATGATAGTAGCTTTTACGTATTTCATCAGTTACCCTAATTCTGGCCCTTCTTTGAGCACCACCATGCATTCTAACTCCTCAGCCTCTACCTTGTCCTCGTCCCACTCCTCTCCCTTGTCCTGGTACTCAACTTCCTCTCCCTCGTGCAGGCATTTTTCTTACTTTCTTTGTGTTGCTCTATATTGTTCCTTTTTCACAGAAGATCAGCCCAAAAAGGCCCTATTTTACTGTATACCATATGGCCATGTGATTGAAAGAACATCAACACCTGAACAATTCCTAGATGGGAATCAGTTGTGATTTATATATTTGCATAACTTCAATCGGCTGTTTCTCAGTAACAATGGAATAAAATACAGGGGATATATTTGTGTTTCAATTCACAATATAAACAGCTGTTTACCTTGACTTTAGCCTATAAGGTTAGGTTTAGAACATGGTGTTATCTGTTCTGACATACAGTGTTAAAGCACTGGTAAATTTGCCAGTAAAAATGCATTGTTTTGGGCTTGGGCTTGTGTGTAAAAGAAGTTCAAGCATTTTAAATTTGTGTTAACTATATGCATTTTGTGTCAAAGCAACAATAAATGTGTTAATTGTATAGCCTACACAGACAGATGTTGTGCTAACTGTGTTAAGAGTTTAGGAAATTTGTTAAAAGTATTGAAATAAGTGTCATAGCGATTGTAAAAAAAACTGTAGTGTTTTTATGACATTGTGCTATGATTGACTAAATGTTTCTGTTGGAAGAGAACATGTGTTAGGGTTTTGGTAGACATAATGTATTGTGTTAGTGTATTGTATTTTGAAAATTAGTATTGGAGTTTAGTTTACAATGTGTGATTTTGAGCATGAAATTAACCATTTTGCCAGTTGCGTGTTGTAGGTGTGTTGGTGTATTAAGAGTTTAGGAAAACTGTTAAAAGTATTGAAAAAATTGTCATAGTGATCGTAAAAAACTGTAAAATAGGCAGATATTCTTATAATGTGACACCACTGTGAAGCAGATATTAACCCTCTCTGACTAGTTCTGCTGGAGTTCACTGATATGAATCAAGATGGAAAACAGTCAAAAGCAAGTAGCAAAAAAATGTGGGAGGGAGTACAAGAACTAACAAGAACCAAATGATAAGTCTTGCATAACCAGAGAATCCCAATGGACTTCAGAGATAGACCAGTGCTGACTCAATACATAACTGCCCTTGGCCATGATTTACAACCTTTAAAGCACTATTCAGTTTTATTTTATTTTGCTCCTGTAGCTCAAACAGTAAAACATGGCGCTAGCAATGATAACATCATATGTCTGATTCCCAGGTAATGCATGCAAGTGATAAAATGAAATTCCCTTTGGATCTGCCAAATGCATAAATATAATGTAATGTAAATGTTTATGTAAGGTAAGTAGGTATTTGAAATGATTTAATGATTAACTAAATCTTTGTTTTTAAGAAAAATAAATTAAGCATTAAATGCAAAGAGGTTAATTTATGCATCACTAGTCTCTAAACAGAATTGCAAAAATAATGGCTGTTTCCAAACAGGTTTCTCCGCCCCAAACTCACTCCGTTGGTTCAAACAAACAGAGCAACGTTTTGATAGTGTCATAGTGTTTACACTTTATGGGGGAATTAATTTATGAATGGATTACTTATATTTAAACAGGGCCAGAACAAAGTATTTTAAAAAATGGTAAAAATTGTTGCTGATTAAAATTGTTGTTTTCTATTAACATAGTTTCAGTAATATAATGTTTGGTATCATGACTGACAACATGAGCATTACAGCCAGTTCTCACATGGTGCTGTCAGAAAATCATATACTCATATGTGATGAAAAGACACAGCTACAGCTGCTTGTTATCACATCCGCTGAATGCTACATGATGGGTGAAGTGTTGGGGACCATTTTGAACATGTTCCGGATAGAAATAATTGCTCTGCTATTCGTGTTCCAAGTGTTAAGTGAGCCAAGGGCGGGGAAGCAGATATTTATGTTTGACTGCCAAATAAAAGTGAATGATTTGCCCAGACTGAGTGGAAGATGAGTAAAAATCTAAATAAATACAAAAAGCAGAAATTGCCTTTTTAAGTCAATTATGTCCATGAGAAATGGAAAAATAACAGAAGTGAGTGATTAAAAGTTTTTGAAAACTGTTATGTGATAGGCCACCAAGCATTTTATACATTAATTAAATGTTTTTAAATAGTTGTTAAGTATTTTTTTCACACATTTCTATGATACCGACAATCATTCAAAGCAGAACTTTGAACAATATATAATATCATTTGAATAATATATAATAAAACTAGTAATATAATATAATATAATATAATATAACATACAATTATTACAATTGTTTAGGATTAGATTAGTAACCAAGATTCAAGCTAAATTTTATTATTATCATTTATTTATTTAGTTTTGGAAAATAAGTGCCCCGTTCTGCCATTTTGTACAAACAGCTTAACTGTTTACTGATTTCTCTGATCAGAAAAGGTCATGGCATTATGTTTTCCAACCCAGACCGCTGTAAGTGTCGACATGCTTCAAGCTGAGCTGTGTGGTTGAAACTGAAGAGGAAAATTTCAAATTGTCATGCTCCCTTTGCAGCAGCTGGCACTTAAAGCAACTGTATCATAAAGGCCAGCAACTAGTCATGTATGGAAAAAATGACATTGAACAAACAACAGTAATTAGTTTTAATGACTGATTAGGGTTACATAATGTTTCACAACGCACTAAACAGATTTTCTATTAAGATAATGTGCATCAAACTGAGAGATTTATTGCTACTAAAGTTCTAATAGATGGATCCCATTCCAAAATATGATGATAATTATATTAAGTGTCATTTTTTCCTTCTCATTTTGGCTATTTATTATTTCAAAGGAGAGAACCATTCACAACAGTCTAAACTGTCTTCCACTGTCTGAGTTGCTCTTGGACCCTGGCCATGTGAGCCTGGTTGGCGCATGAACAAATTAGTCTGGGCAGAAGTTATTGGTACTTTGACACTGGTCCAGTTTTCCTCACCCAAGTACCAATCTTGACAATTCATGAAGCTATTGAGAGAATTGTCTCAGATGAGAGTGAAAGGTCAACTTTTAACAAAACCAAATGTCCTATTATGCTCTGATTTTGTCAACATTTTGAAGAAAGTCCATGATGCATCTGGGAACTATATTACCTGCCAAACTCAAACATGAGTGAATTGACTACAATGAACAATACGAAAGAGAGAATATACTAACACAGCCAAAGCATTTCTCCACAATTAAAAAAACAATGATAATGATTTTTGATGTGTCTTTGCTTTCCCTTTCATTTAACACAAGCACTTTTTATTTCTCTTTTTTTCTCTCCACCTCATTAGTCAAATATATCAACTCTTGAAAAGTTTCCACTGCATAATGCATTTCCAGTGGCAGTGATTTCCTACTGCAAGGGAGTATTTATCAATTTCATTCAAACCAACTGCTGAAAAATGCTAGTAGCTAATCATTTTTCCACATTCAGCTACAGAAAAATGGGTTAAAATTGGGTTGAATTCACTGATAAATCAAAAGATACCCACCCGTTGGTAGATTCTTTGGATGAAGTACCTAAAATATTTGCAAAGAAAATAGATTATATTATTAGAATATGGACATTGAACATGCAATAGATATGGATATTGACATAGATGTTAAATCAATAAACAGAAGGAATTGTTAGGCTACTGCCTAAATTATGTAAAGGAAGCCGCGAAGGCCGTGAAGAACTGCCATGATAGGCAGGGGTACGAGAAAGCCGCGTGGCTGTAAAGATTGCCACGTTAGGCCGTGTATACCGCTTCGATAGGCCCGGGTACGAAAAGCCACGTAGGCTGTGTGGACTGCCACGTTAGGCCGTGTATACCACCTCGATAGGCCGGTGTACGAAAAGTCGCGTAGGCTGTATGGACTGCCATGTTAGGCCGTGTATACTGCCTCGACAGGCCGGGGTACGAAAAGTTGGCTGTGAATGAGGCTCCGATAAGCCAGTGTGCGGGGAAGGCCGCATAGGTCGAGTAAAGGCCACGATAGCCCATAGTGATGTAGCGACTGAGGCAAATCAGACACATAATCGCCTGTTACATTTAACAAATATGTTTTAAATGCTTTGTGCTTAGTAACAGACCTTCCCCCAACACAACAGAGAAAGGTCCTCAGTTACCCTGGATACCAACTGATAAGATGTTTAATGGCCCTAAAAAATGTGGCCACATGGAAAAGGCCACTTAATTAAGACACAAAGCCTGTAAAACACACGCTTTTGCCTCAAGTTATAGACAAACCGTTTATAAATGAACATGCACTCCAGGACATTGTATGTACGCATATAACTGTCTTGTAAAGTGTCCCTTGTATGTTATTTAGTTTATGCATGTCTTATGAGCAACTTGCTAGTTCATGTAACCTCATATATGTCGCATCTCCTATCAAATTAATGCTCACTTCACGACTTACACTTTCATGTATGTCACTTCCTTGTAAGAGGCAGTTTGTTGCATTAATTGGAGTATAAATGGGCACAGACCCATTGAATCCTGCTTGAAATAAAGAGCCATAAATCTCCCACAGAGGAATTTCCCACTGGGAAATCCCAACAATCCCATTGGTTAACTCGATCATAAAGGGTGGGACTTCTTGCAGACTCTTAAGGAGAGGCACACAGATTTTCCCTCTTTTCTCCCTCTGGACCAAAACTACGCGTCATCTTGGCTGTCTATCAGCCGGCCAACAGGCCAGGCCAGATAAGGCCTACACACACAGCCTCACGTGTGTGTGTGGGACAGGAAACCAGATGCCACCACACGGCCAGTTGGGCCAGCAGGCCCAACTCCTCACGGCGTGTGCAACTTCCTCAACCTCGATGGAGTCAAAACAACCATGCAAGTTCACAGTCGTTTCCTTCGCTCAACACGGAAGGAAACGATCGCAACTGCAAAATCATCGGACAGAACCATCAAGACTTTCTCCTGCGACCGTATATCTGGACGCCTTCCCGGGCAAATGCAAGTAATGTACTAAGAAATACTAGTTGCTGTGTAGTTAGTAAAACTGTAAACTCCTTTGCTCAGACAAAGGAGCTTATCAGGGATGGTTCTCCCAGGTTTTAGAGTCTTCGCATAATTTCATCCATCTGTACTGACCCGGTTCTTCTAACCACTTTAACTTTGCCTCTTGCCAAGTATGTTTTGTGCATGTATGTTTTTTTTATGTCTGTTTAATCTTGTCCATGATTTAGTTATTAAAGTTTGTGCACCATATATGTTTGGTTCTGACTCCCTGCTGCAAACAAATTGTCACTTAAATGATCGATCTTGTTATGCACTCTAAGCGCTTATGTAAGTACAAAGGAAGAATTATTTTTCTGTGGCCAAATATATGTGAAAAATATCCTTTTCTTAGAATTAATTAATAATCAATACTGAACGTTCATAGGATGAACTGATTGATTGATTGTAATGATAATGTAGCCACATCAAGTTAATCTATTTAACTGATTCAAATATTCATAATTAATCATAATGAATAATCATAATGAGTTATGAATAATTATTAATATTTCCCCTCTGAGCTAATTCGCTACAGTGAGAAGAAGACAGCGTGGGTGCATGAGTTGGCCTCGATAGACCAAATGGAAAAGTGAGCTGTATAAATCTAATAGATATAGGAACTGCCACCATGACCAGAAGTTTGTGTAGATAGTATACTTACCACATAAGATTTAAGTATTAGGAGTTAAATGATATGCTGTAAACTTACCTGATGTTTGTTAAGACACATACACTCACCTAAAGGATTATTAGGAACACCTGTTCAATTTCTCATTAATGCAATTATCTAATCAACCAATCACATGGCAGTTGCTTCAATGCATTTAGGGGTGTGGTCCTGGTCAAGGCAATCTCCTGAACTCCAAACTGAATGTCAGAATGGGAAAGAAAGGTGATTTAAGCAATTTTGAGCGTGGCATGGTTGTTGGTGCCAGACGGGCCGGTCTGAGTATTTCACAATCTGCTCAGTTACTGGGATTTTCACGCACAACCATTTCTAGAGTTTACAAAGAATGGTGTGAAAAGGGAAAAACATCCAGTATGCGGCAGTCCTGTGGGCGAAAATGCCTTGTTGATGCTAGAGGTCAGAGGAGAATGGGCCGACTGATTCAAGCTGATAGAAGAGCAACTTTGACTGAAATAACCACTCGTTACAACCGAGGTATGCAGCAAAGCATTTGTGAAGCCACAACACGCACAACCCTGAGGCAGATGGGCTACAACAGCAGAAGACCCCACCGGGTACCACTCATCTCCACTACAAATAGGAAAAAGAGGCTACAATTTGCACGAGCTCACCAAAATTGGACAGTTGAAGACTGGAAAAATGTTGCCTGGTCTGATGAGTCTCGATTTCTGTTGAGACATTCAGATGGTAGAGTCAGAATTTGGCGTAAACAGAATGAGAACATGGATCCATCATGCCTTGTTACCACTGTGCAGGCTGGTGGTGGTGGTGTAATGGTGTGGGGGATGTTTTCTTGGCACACTTTAGGCCCCTTAGTGCCAATTGGGCATCGTTTAAATGCCACGGCCTACCTGAGCATTGTTTCTGACCATGTCCATCCCTTTATGACCACCATGTACCCATCCTCTGATGGCTACTTCCAGCAGGATAATGCACCATGTCACAAAGCTCGAATCATTTCAAATTGGTTTCTTGAACATGACAATGAGTTCACTGTACTAAAATGGCCCCCACAGTCACCAGATCTCAACCCAATAGAGCATCTTTGGGATGTGGTGGAACGGGAGCTTCGTGCCCTGGATGTGCATCCCACAAATCTCCATCAACTGCAAGATGCTATCCTATCAATATGGGCCAACATTTCTAAAGAATGCTTTCAGCACCTTGTTGAATCAATGCCACGTAGAATTAAGGCAGTTCTGAAGGCGAAAGGGGGTCAAACACAGTATTAGTATGGTGTTCCTAATAATCCTTTAGGTGAGTGTAGGTAATCTTAGTATTACCTTAAAGGATATAATGTATAATATAATTTGTTACTGATGTTCATGATCCTGAATGAATGTCCGGTATACCGATGAGATGATGGTCTGCAGTTCTATAGAACTGTCACTTGATGAGTTTTAAACCACCTTCTTGATATGGGAGACCCGTTGGGGAGTATGAAAAATGCAGAATGATTAGGGGTGCAGGGACGTGTTTTGAGATATTTTCTTTTACATAGAGACGAAGGCCACGCAGACCAAGCCACGGGAGGCCACATGGAGACAAAGGCCACACAGAGATAAAGGCTATGATAGGCCACCTGGACAGAGACCACGTTAGGCCACAGACAAATTCATGAAAGGCTATAGAGACTAACGAAAACAGGATCGATGAGTAGTAATGAATGAGAAAAACATACCACCACCAGTATTTGCATGAAATTTACTATTTGAAAGTTGCTGAGCGTTTGAGTTATTTTGAATCAGATCTTGCTTGTAACTAGAATGCTGAGGATGACAATGTACACAGCACCTTGATAGAGGATGCCAACTCCACACATTGAGTTGCGTTTGTAGCAGCACCAATCCAAAAGAATGTCCTATGCATTATACAATTAGGAGGACTCTAAACCATTGGGCGTGACTCCCGCTCACAGCTTGATAGAACTCTGCCGATATAACTCCATCTAACCGTCAGAACCTGCCGAGAGAACCCCCAAAAGAAAATAAACCAGAACAGCATGACAGATAAGTAAAAGAAATAATCAAAATACATAGAACGAAGACGATTAAGAAACCTCAGCCAATGCCCTTGCAGAAGGATAAAAATGTTTTATATGTTAATGATTTACTAGCTAACCATAGCTAGCTATTGAACCCTGCAAAGCTACCAACCGTTGAAAAAATAATGCGAGTGTCATCATTTGATACCTTAAGCCAGGTTCATACTGCGCGATTTTGGCCACGATTTGGCAGTCTGAGACAAATAATCGCAATCCTAAAAGATACCTTTGACCCTAGGCTAAAATCTGATGTCTTTGATAGTTAGTTTGACATGCTCACCACAGCCGATTAATGACCGTTGTGATACAGTTTTAACCTGAAATAAATTCACTGAATGTGAATGGGGTGATGTAAAACTCCCGACAAGTTCTCGTGTGTGTCCGGATTTTTTTTTTTTTTTTTAATGAACATTGTCGTGTTCATGTTCATATAGTCTGAAAAGCAACAATAACGATGACTATTATAAAGTCGCACAGTGTGCGCCAGCTTTAGTGAAGAGAAAAAGCTCACTGCGAGAGGGCCCTTGTCATTTGCGGTGTGGCCCGGGAATCAATAAGCACGTGCAGACTGCGTATCAAATAGCCAATGCTATATTCGGTACCAGCTGATAGGCAACTGTTTTAAAACACTCCCCTGCATATTTGTGTTAGTCTCTGAAGAGTGTTGAGGGTCGGGATTTACGACGCGTTTTGCAGTGTTGAGCATAGCCAATCACAGACATCTCTGTTGATCGCTTGAATGCAATGCCCAATTGGAGGAGTTTACGTAACACAGAATACACACAATCAAGATCAAGTGGTTCAGCGCTTGTTCACTGGCTAAATTCTGCCTGCTAGTGAGTGTAGGAGTTTAGCTGAACTGATGAATTTGACAGTTTCCATGCATTTATAAAGGGAGCGCACTCTGCTCGCTTACTGTATTCATAAAAGATTTTAATTATGTTCCCATGCTGCGATTTCAGTTGCTATACATGATGCAATCTTTATGTAAACCGGGTCGGATTGATTACGGAATTAAATTAGTGCTGCTGTCGAATAACAAGTCGAACCTTGTTGTGTATACAAACCTTTGATATACCCGAAATATGATAGTGTGAGCTTTAGCGAGAATACACATTTCTGTTTTATTCATAATCATAACCAGGGGTGCCCTAGCAGAGAAAGTCCAAGTGAAATGAACACTATATTCTATAGTTCCGAAAATAGACAAAGGCATCCAGATATCACAGTAGCTAATAAAACGCAGGTAGAGACATATTTACTGGAGTGACACGAAGACGAAAGCACACAATTACTACTATATATGGTCTGTTTGTGCTGAGCCAGACGTAACCAGTATTTATTTTTTGGAAATAAAGCGTATTTATAGCGCAATATGCAACGGCAGGTGAAACATGGTACGCTGTAAATTAAGAAAACGAGATTTAAAACAAAGACTAACTGTTTTAAGCTATATAGCAATCAGTTTTCTGTCAATTAATGTATCCAAACAGCTGCTCACCTAATGAAACACATAATATTAAAGCGTCTTTGGTGTTTTCAAGGTTTCTACAAAATAAACTGGAAATCGAGGGTAACGCGGTATGATGTCATTGATAATGAAATCGCTTATTTCTCTGGATTTAAACATTCTTGGAAACATTTGGGATAATGTAAGTACACAAGTCACCAAAATATATAACATTGTTCTAGTGGTTTTGAATATTTTAATCCAAAAACTTACGTGTTGTGCCTTTAATGCGAACAGATCAATGTACTGATGTCGGTGCATATTAGCATATTTAATTCAAATTTAGCGATCTCAACACTGAACCAATTCTTGATTCCAGCTTAACTTCAGTTAATCGTGAAGCCTCGATTAATGATGTAGTCAAAATCAAATCAAATCACCTTTATTTATATAGCGCTTTTTACAATGGCAATTGTTTCAAAGCAGCTTCACAGTGGTAACAGGAAAATAATGCAACAGAATTTGATTCGGCTGTACAGCCGCTCTGGTGAAAACGGTGATGTCATCTAGCTCATTTCAATTATCATATAGTGTCAATGCGGGCAGATCAGTAATATAGTTGAAATTTAAGTGTCCCCAACTGAGCAAGCCAAAAGCCAAAGGCGACGGTGGCAAGGAACCAAAACTCCTTCAGGGCCAGAATGGAGAAAAAAACCTTGAGAGAAACCAGGCTCAGTCGGGGTGCCAGTTCTCCTCTGGCCGACGAACAAATAGTGTATGATTATGATTCTGGCAACATTACAGGTCAGAAGTCATATTAGATCAATAGATATTCGTAGGATTATTCGAAAGATTGGAGTCGTCACGCCGGGGACGGGTTTAATGAGGATGTCGTGTCGATGCGGCATTTACAGGGGGGAGTTTAATTGACACGGTCTCTACAGACACTTCAGGGATGCGTTTGTCATGTCCAGGCTAAGGTCCACCATCTGGTCCGGATACGGCCCGGATCTGGCCGACTGCAGTAAACCTCGGGATAAACAGAGAGACTAACATTAGCGTAGATGCCATTCTTCTTATGATGTAACGAGTACATCAGGTGTTATGGGAAGTGTTCCCGGTTCCGGCTGACCTAGTTAATGCAGCCTAAAACAATCACTTAACTGATTTGAATAATATAAATTAAAAATGTTTTATGTGTATGCCATAGTAAAGAGATGTGTTTTTAGTCTAGATTTAAACTGACAGAGTGTGTCTGCTTCCCGAACAATGCTAGGAAGACTGTTCCAGAGTTTAGGTGCTAAATAGGAAAAGGATCGACCGCCTGCAGTTGATTTTGATATTCTAGGTATTATCAACTGGCCAGAATTTTGAGACCGCAATAGACGTGATGGAGTATAATGCGTTAAGAGCTCGCTCATGTACTGGGGAGATAAACCATTTAGTGCTTTGTAAGTAATCAGCAAGATTTTAAAATGTATACGATGTTTAATAGGGAGCCAATGGAGTGTTGCCAGAACCGGGCTAATATGGTCATACTTCCTGGTTCTTCACTACTTCCTGTAGTGGTCTGGGTGCATGTTGCTTTAAAACCCATGTATGAGGTTTCCTTGCATTTGTGGGAAGAATGATAGAGGCTAAAATGCTGTGCCATTCTGTTCTGCTTTGAGCTTTTCTAAAACAAAATACGATCATTAACAGTAACCTGTGTCAAGAGAATCATTTACGAGGCATTATGGTTAGATTATGACACAAACAAGCAACGACAAACTAGTGATCACGTCGCACAATCTAGTGTCTCATACAAATGCGTGCGACTGCTCTGTACAGACCTGCTTGCGACATAAAATTGACATTGCTGTATGCGAAAAGAGCAGAGTAAAATGCTACACCCAATCAACATCAGAAGTGCATAAACATATACATCACTGAGATGAATGCAGATGTAGTGATGACGCCAGAATGGTGATGAAGATTGCAGCCATGTCTTCAGGGTATCTGCAGGTTTCACCAAGTCAAATTTAAGACATTTTAAGACCTTAAGACCATTATGAATTAAATTTAAGACCTATATCACGCAATAAAAAAAACGTACAAAGGAAATGCAGAATCACAAAATTACTTGCAAAGCAAATTAATTTATTCAAATTGAACAAAGTATTAGTAAACTTGCACTTCCTCATAGCTCAATCCCACCAGGATTTCACATATACTTTTTTATATATATATATATATATATACAGTGGGGAGAACAAGTATTTGATACACTGCCGATTTTGCAGGTTTGCCCACTTACAAAGCATGTAGAAGTCTGTAATTTTTATCATAGGTACTCTTCAACTGTGAGAGACAGAATCTAAAACAAAAATCCAGAAAATTACATTGTATGATTTTTAAATAATTAATTTGCATTTTATTGCATGACATAAGTATTTGATACATCAGAAAAGCAGACCTTAATATTTGGTACAGAAACCTTTGTTTGCAATTACAGAGATCATACGTTTCCTGTAGTTCTTGACCAGGTTTGCACACACTGCAGCAGGGATTTTGGCCCACTCCTCCATACAGACCTTCTCCAGATCCTTCAGGTTTCGGGGCTGTCGCTGGGCAATACGGACTTTCAGCTCCCTCCAAAGACTTTCTATTGGGTTCAGGTCTGGAGACTGGCTAGGCCACTCCAGACCCAGCCACGACCCATCTTCAATGCTCTTACTGAGGGAAGGAGGTTGTTGGCCAAGATCTCGCGATACATGGCCCCATCCATCCTCCCCTCAATACGGTGCAGTCGTCCTGTCCCCTTTACAAAAAAGCATCCCCAAAGAATGATGTTTCCACCTCCATGCTTCACGGTTGGGATGGTGTTCTTGGGATTGTACTCATCCTTCTTCTTCCTCCAAACACGGCGAGTGGAGTTTAGACCAAAAAGCTCTATTTTTGTCTCATCAGACCACATGACCTTCTCCCATTCCTCCTCTGGATCATCCAGATGGTCATTGGCAAACTTCAGACGGGCCTGGACATGCGCTGGCTTGAGCAGGGGGACCTTGTGTGCGCTGCAGGATTTTAATCCATGACGGCGTAGTGTGTTACTAATGGTTTTCTTTGAGACTGTGGTCCCAGCTCTCTTCAGGTCATTGACCAGGTCCTGCCGTGTAGTTCTGGGCTGATCCCTCACCTTCCTCATGATCATTGATGCCCCACGAGGTGAGATCTTGCATGGTGCCCCAGACCGAGGGAGATTGACCGTCATCTTGAACTTCTTCCATTTTCTAATAATTGCGCCAACAGTTGTTGCCTTCTCATCAAGCTGCTTGCCTATTGTCCTGTAGCCCATCCCAGCCTTGTGCAGGTCTACAATTTTATCCCTGATGTCCTTACACAGCTCTCTGGTCTTGGCCATTGTGGAGAGGTTGGAGTCTGTTTGATTGAGTGTGTGGACAGGTGTCTTTTATACAGGTAACGAGTTCAAACAGGTGCATTTAATACAGGTAATGAGTGGAGAACAGGAGGGCTTCTTAAAGAAAAACTAACAGGTCTGTGAGAGCCGGAATTCTTACTGGTTGGTAGGTGATCAAATACTTATGTCATGCAATAAAATGCAAATTAATTATTTAAAAATCATACAATGTGATTTTCTGGATTTTTGCAACTAGATTCCATCACTCACAGTTGAAGAGTACCTATGATAAAAATTACAGACTTCTACATGCTTTGTAAGTGGGCAAACCTGCAAAATCGGCAGTGTATCAAATACTTGTTCTCCCCACTGTATATATATATATATATATATATATATTTTTTTTTGGTGATTTTTTTTTTTAGATCAAAATGTGCAGCCAATCACAGCAGCCAATCACAGCAGTGGGCGTTTACACTGAAGTCTCACAGCGGCCAATCACAGCAGTGGGCGTTTACACTGAAGTCTCACAGCAGACACGCCCCTTCAAACAGAGCGTTTAAGCCAAAGGACTAAAATCAGGATAGAAAAATACCTTTTATTTATAAATTATGATATTTTATGATGTAAAAATCATACTAACAATATAAGTGCACTTCAGGAAACATTATAAAATAATAAAAAAATCCACAATATGGGACCCTTAATGTTAATATAAACAAACAAATAGTATCGTTTTGGTTGCTTGTTGATAGTGAAAGATATATGCTGATTCATTTGCCTTCAACCCAGAAACCATGTAAACATCAAATGTAACTACATTACTTAAAAAAAAAAAAAAAAAAACACAGAGCGGGGACTTTGCCTCATTTTAGTCTTAGCCAGATGGAAAGCATCAGCAGAGGCTTTTGTCTTTCAGCTCTACAAAACTCTCAGGGGATGCGCACTGATGCTTCCCTCTGGTCTGCAGGGCCATAGGCTGTCAATTCAGATGTTTGAGAACCTTATCCATAATAGACAGATTCACAGGGACGGCCTCCTCAAATGGCCAGCTGTGTGTTTTTGACTCCAAACGGACAGATTTAAGTGGTGAACGCAGATGCAGATGACCCACAGGAACCCTTGGCCCAAATGAATCGTCATGATATCACTTCCAATTATGCATGTCCAACAGTCTGGAAATAATTAGTGGATGGTCAGAGCAAGACGGAAAAAACATAGCAAAAGTTCTCGTTATTACTGTCAGAAAAAGTTTAATGACACTGGACTTGCCTGCAGTTATTATATTTGACTCTGTACTAGAAAATAAATATTATTTATATCTTGCGAGAGAAAAACCAATCAAATCTCTTATCAGTCCACACTGGATTTGGCATGTATCCTTGAGTGGATTGTGCAAACATCTCAGACAGGTTATCCAAATGATTGAAGAGACTGGTACCGTTGTGTGTGGCCTTGCCTTGGCTGTAGAACTTTTCACATAAAGCCAAGTATTTTTTTTTATTTTTTATTCAAACCTCAGGTCTTTTTATTCCAAATTTCTGATTATTTTACTAGAAAGTCATGAAAAACTTTGAGAAATGTTGGTTTTGGATAAAGACATCATTGAACAAAAGCAATGCATAAAGTTGGTTTAGTATTTTGTTTGCAAAGTCAGAGGTAGTCTGCAAAAAAACAAAGAAAAAGCACTTTATTTTAAGGTGATGTAGTAAAATAAAGTTTATCATTAAAATATATAAACAGTTAAATATATAAAACATATAAAATATAATCTATCATAATAAAAATGCAATACTTTTTTATTTCATATAATTTAATTATTTGTAGCACAGACTACAGTTATGTGTTATTATGATTCTAATTTGTTTGTTTTCGATAGTTAAACGTGTGCATATTAATGAATTCCAAACATTCGTAAATAGGGCGCGCGTGCACGCTCATTCAAAATTAGCATAATCCCCGCCCATGAGTTACAACTACGCAAATTACGTGTCCAGGAACACTGTGGAATCTTCTGTACTTCCTTCTCAGGCTTGGCTCCAGTTTATTGCATAAATGTTAAAGAGACCAATTGGCTATTTACCTAGCAATAAATATTCAATTATCGTGTGTCCACCAAAGCATTTTTAGCCAGCTAAAAAATGCCTGGTGCTCTTCTGAAAATGGCCAGCTGGTGGCACTTGAAAGCGCTTTGCAAGCGCAGCGTTTTTCCAGCTGAGATACTTTGGTTGCTATGATACAGAATACCCATGGCAGTGATGTGTTACTAGCATCTCATTTTGAAGAATATTACAGAAAAATGCAGTAAGCAGCAATATTAACGTCTCCATTGTTGTTCAGATGTTGTACAAGTAGGATGATTGGTCAGTGTAGTATTTGTCCCGCCCCTCCTCCACTGTAATTGGTCGGCTGGGTAAAAAGTGACAGTGACGAGCGCTGCCTATTACCCAAAGTTGAACCGTTTAAAAAAAATTCGACTCGTGAAATGGTACATATGCATGGTATGGTACATAGTGCATCAAAATGCAATGTCATCAGTTTGCCTAAATTAGAACACAGAAGGTTCAAATGTTTTACGCACCATTTACACGTGGTAGGGAGCAGGTGTAAATTTCTTTCGTACCAACTAGGGTTTGAACAGACTGATCAAAGTCGCTGATCATTCATGGCCTCTAGAGGACGCAACAGGATAATAAATCTGTGAAGTCTACATACGCTCCGTTTCAGTTAAAATGACAAATAAAATACTCGGAGAGCATTCCACAAGATATGTTTGATTATACCATCTGGATGCTCAAAACTGATCGCGTGAATGCACATTTTACACAGTTTATTGTACAGGTAAGTGAATCGCTGTTTCAAACGGCTGCTGCATTACGCACACACACAGACAGTAGCACGCACATGACGCGGGTGTTGGTGCAATGTGGTTCTTCGTCGCACTTGCTTGTTGATCGGCATATGTGACAGACATGACGTAGACTTTCATTATTTTTTATATATTATTTATATAAAAACTAGTGCTGTCAAAATTAGCGCGACAACTGAAATTAATTTCAGTTTAACGCATTAAAATTATTTAACGCAAATAACGCAGCATCTGTTTTTTCTGTCATCCTTTGCCTAGCGTCACATTATATGATCACGCTCTTATTCATGCAAATGCTTTTAAACCATTCAAGCGCGACAAGACAGAAGAGAACGCGCTGTCTGTGAATGGTGACACACACAATGCACAGAAAGACGCATGCCAGAATCAGGTTCTCTTTCGCGCCTGAATGAACAATAACACACAGGGTTATGCCAAAATGCCCGTTTTGTCGAGTATAGGAGCAGTCTTAAATGAGTCAAGTAACTTAAATGAACTAAGAGCTGTGAGAAAATGAGATGCATGTGACAGCGCGTCAGATTCGCGTCATGTTCGGCAGAGGCAGATCTTAAAGTGACAGCAGCCACTAATGATGTCTGTCAATGTTAATCAAAGAACAAAGGTACAGAGAAAATTGTAGCTTTAATAAGGATTAATCTATATTTAATTTATTATCTTTGCAGTGCAGACTGTTTGATAACTTTATTCAATTTCTGTATATTTCCTACCTGTTAGACAGGTAGGAAGGCCACAGGAAAATATGACATTTATTATAATGAAGATAGTTTTAAGTTCACTTAAATTTAAAAGTTATTTTTTTTAAAGCCTAATAAATGTTGACATTGATATAGCTTTCAATTATACTGTAATGTTGAATGTCTATCATTAATGTCTAAAAAAAACTATTTCATAGAGACACCAGTAGCTAGTATCAGTGATACCTTCATAAATAAAAAGATGCCATTAAAACAAATATTTAAAATATACTGTCTATAAGTTGTTTCTATATTAATTTGGAGAGTAACTGTGAAATGATTACAATATAAAAATATTAAAAACTAAAATGTGTGATTACAGAAAAAATGTGCGATTAATTCGTTATTTTTTTTATCGATTGACAGCACTAATAAAAACCTAGCATTTGTCCCGCTCATTTGCAGGGTCCGCTTCATCAAAATTATCCACACAGACACATTGGATTTGGCACAGGTTTTACGCCAGATGCCCTTCCTAACGCAACTCACACTCAGACACACTCCTACGGCCAATTTGGCATGTCCAATCCAACTAACCTGCATGTCTTTGGACAGTGTAGGCGAAACTGGAGCACCCCAAGGAAAAGTTTGTATTATAATGCATTTAACTCAAGAACAACTGGAACTGAAAATATTTTCTGTTTCTGTTCTTTCTGTAAAAGAACATCAGGGTGGAACACAGACAGGGTGCAGACAGGCTTTCATGATCTCACAGTCAACTGATCTCACACAAAACTTTCATGATTTAGTGGTCCAACCACAAATCTTCCCCACTGAACATACCTGCCCATCCAGCCAAAACTGCGTTCCATCAGCACTGCAACCCACTTTTACCTGCCAAGCTACAGGGACTAAATCATTTACTTGACCAATTCATTGAGGCTGTGAGTGATAAAAAAGCTGTAAAATTGTAGTGCATTTCATTAAAAGTTTGCTTCCAATTAGCCAAGATGCCAATGTTCCACAGCTGCTGCAGTTTCTGTTGTGGTGTATTTCGCCCTTGTAATGTGCAAACTCTAATTTATAAGAACTCTAAATTATTTCGGGAAAAAGGTGTTTTGCTAAAATGAACATATTAAACATACTATTAAGAGAAATAACAACATTTGACTATCTGCAATAATATTTGCTGTTCTTTTCTAAAAAAGTGGTTGTTTCAGATCAAAATTGACCTGCCCTAGGGAGTGAATGGCACTGTACTATATTTTATCCATTTCTTACACTGTATGGTGTCTCTCAGAGCACTACATGCCATGGCAAACATTTCGTTCCCATGTCCTAGTGGCATTGCTGTGACATTTACCAGCAGAAGAATAGTCACATAAAGCTACATTTTCCACATGGTTCTCTGTTGTTTACATATGGTCTTACAGATATGTGGATATTCCTGCTGACTACATACTTTTTTTAATGATGTTATTGCATTTTGATCTGCAGTTGCTTGATTTTTCAGCACCACCAGCTAAATGGATTATAAACTGCTCTTCTTTTTCCAATCCCAGTAAGGAGAATGAGCATGTTCAGAGCCTTTATGAATTCACATTTTTCCGTTGCTGAATGTGATGTTTTGACATTTCTGTCGATATAAGGCTATGCTGAGGGAAAGTCAGTATTGTACTATAAAGATGTTCCAACGTGTATATGATCTTTAGTAAAGTAAACTGACAAGGACACATATGTCAATAATTTGGCTGCTTTGGTCTTTTTAAGGGGACGCTTTATTAATGACCAGTCACAATCACATGGGTTTATGAAGAGGAGACTACACCAAATTACTGCCGCAATTCATCATGCAGTTGAAAGTCTGTCCTGGGAAAGGATTAATGAGGTATGAGGCTCGGCTCCAGGCTTTGACAAACTCCAAACAGGAGCTGTGTGCTGGGCCTTGTGAAAGCCTTATACTGTCGCGCATTCAGGGTTAGTGTTCCATTTTCATTTATTAAAGTAGGAGGTAAAAAGGAAAATGTCTTTATGGTATGTCATGATACAGAATGGTTCCAATTTTGGTGTGTTGCGCAATGGTAATGATGCTTGATGGTAATGACTTGCTAACATCTTGCTAACATAGCTTTAACAATAAGCTACTCTCAGATCATAATATAAAATCAAGTAAAAATCTATTTAATTACATCTATAATGTTTAGACTGTCACTCTGCTGCTCTGGTGGAGATGTCCCCCTGTCACTTCTCATTTCCATTACTAATGTGTGACAGATAGATAGATAGATAGATAGATAGATAGATAGGTAGATAGGTAGGTAGGTAGGTAGATAGATATTTTTGTTAAGTCTAGGAGGGGGACAAGCTCAATAAAAGCTTTCATACTCTTAAAAATCTGAAAAAATGACTGGGCACTATGTAGGCACAGTGAGGGTGAAGCTCAAAATAAAGAAACTTGTACATTTCAAATGTCTTACTCTTAAAAAGAAGGACACATTTTTTCAATGTTAAAAAAAATCCTCCAGTTAGACAGAAATGTTCCTCGTATGCATATTTGTATCCTTTGGCTTGACTAGACGAGACCTGGAATGAAAGTTTTCCATTGTTTCTTGTTTCTGGATAGAAGTCAAATCAAAATCAAATCACCTTTATTTATATAGCGCTTTTTACAATGGCAATTGTTTCAAAGCAGCTTCACAGTGGTAACAGGAAAATAATGCAACAGAATTTGATTTGGCTGTACAGCCGCTCTGGTGAAAACGGTGATGTCATCCAGCTCATTTCAATTATCATATAGTGTCAATGCGGGCAGATCAGTAATATAGTTGAAATTTAAGTGTCCCCAACTGAGCAAGCCAAAAGCCAAAGGCGACGGTGGCAAGGAACCAAAACTCCTTCAGGGCCAGAATGGAGAAAAAAACCTTGGGAGAAACCAGGCTCAGTCGGGGTGCCAGTTCTCCTCTGGCCGACGAACAAATAGTGTATGATTATGATTCTGGCACATTACAGGTCAGAAGTCATATTAGATCAATAGATATTCGTAGGATTATTCGAAAGATTGGAGTCGTCACGCCGGGGACGGGTTTAATGAGGATGTCGTGTCGATGCGGCATTTACGGGGGGAGTTTAATTGACACGGTCTCTACAGACACTTCAGGGATATGGTCGTCATGTCCAGGCTAAGGGCCACCATCTGGTCCGGATACGGCCCGGATCCGGCCGACTGCAGTAAACCTCGGGATAAACAGAGAGACTAACATTAGCGTAGATGCCATTCTTCTTATGATGTAACGAGTACATCAGGTGTTATGGGAAGTGTTCCCGGTTCCGGCTGACCTAGTTAATGCAGCCTAAAACAAGAAGTCCTCTTCAGAACCATCCTAATCACTGGCTAGCTAACTGAATGCTGTACTGATAAACACTGGTTTGATAATATTATTATTAAAATATCGCAGATGACAAAAGCAGCTCTGTTTCAGGGCATTTCTTAGATACCGCAAATACCCTGACTGTTATTTTCTGCGCCAGGACAGAACGTCTAATTGTCCCCTTGATTATATCCATTAGCAAGGGGGAAGCAAGGGGCCCCTGGGAACCCAAAGCTGAGAGGACACAGTTGAAGTCCCACATAGCAAGACATTTCCCTCCAAGATAATGCCTCTCAATTATACTCCAAAATCCCTTACGTAATCTGTAGCGGTATACATGAATTGAGAAAGGCAAAGAAAATTCCCCCTTTTTCCTTTTCCATGTGCTTCTGCGTAGCACTAAATGAGTCTGTGTAAGAATGCGGGTCTGTGTTTTCTCATGTACTGAAGAGTTTAACACGTCTGGATAGAGCAGCCCAACACCTGTGTACTAGATGAGACTGATATTGATGTAATGTTAGATGCTGCTCAGAAAAACTGCACAGCCTGAATGCTTCACCCAGGGATCTCCTGTGATTATGGTCAACGTTACACTCAACAGCAAGCATGCACTGACTTCCAGCTTTTTTTTCCCCTGAACTAAGCTAGCGCAGCAGTCAAATGCTATCTTTATCTTTTAGTTGATGGAGAGCAGCTGTTTACGAGCTTTAAACTGAGGTGTGAAATGTGTTCAAGTTATTAGAGTTTTTAGTCACACTTTACATTAGGTGTCTTTAACTACTGTGAACTTACATAAAAATGTTAGGTACAATGTACTTATTGTGTTCATGTTGTATTGCAAAACACTTTGGCTGCTATTGAGGTGGGATATGGGTAAGGTTTGGGGCAGGTTTAGTGGTGGGTTAAGGGGTAAGGAAAGGGTCAACAGTGTAATTATAGATGTAATTACAGAAATTAACTACAGCTGTAACTACATGCATTAAATAGAAGTACAATGTAAAAACATGTTTGTACACAATAAGTGCATTGTATTAAATGATTAATAGGATTTTCATTTCTCAAACTTCTTGGAGAAATATAAATAAAAACAATATTTTTTTGCATACACAGATTACATAGATACATAGATTAACTTTTAAACAATAATGGCCAACTAACTGTATATTGTCTCACTTATTATATGCTCACAATCAATCAATCAATTAATCAATCCTAAAGTTTATCCTAAAGAATAAAATGTGTTACAACCAATCAATATTGAGTGAAATTTATTTCATAACCTTACCTGTATATTATCTTAAAGTTTCTGCAAAGAAAAAATAGTTCCTTCTGTGATGTACAAAACAATGCTAAAACAATGTTACAGTAGTATTAATACTGAAGTCATTTTAACTACAATCGATAATCGATTGTGTTTTACATGAAAGTAGAACTTGCTTCTTTTACCCAGATGGGAGGACTGATATAGGCTAAAAGGGTCATATGACGGTTCTAAAAAGAACATTATTTTGTGTATTTGGTTTAATGCAATGTGTTTACACGGTTTTAGGTTCAAAAAAATAATTATTTTACACATACCGTACATTATTGTTGCTCCTCTATGCCCCGCCTTTCTGAAACGCGTCGTTTTTTTCAAAGCTCATCGTTCTGAAAAGCGAGGTGTGCTCTGGTTGGCCAGCGATCCAGTGCATTGTGATTGGCCCGAATACTATAAGCATGTGATGGAAATGTCATGCCCCTTACCATATTTGGAACATCAGCTCCCAAAGCAATATTGACAGTGTGACGCCGTGTCTCAGAGAGACGAGACAAAGACAATATAACCCATTATAAACTAAGCATTTGTTGCATCCATTGGGGACATAATTACTGATTATAATGACTTACTGTCTTTTTACGCGTCGCGCCGGGCTACGTAACATAAAACATTTGTGATCGTAAAAACGACAAACAAGCGCTACTCTATACTTTTTTTTTTTATTGAAACAACAGGCATGTTAAATATGTTGAAGATGAAGTACAATATACAGTGATTAATGTACAGCAAAAGAAAAAAAGTAAAAAAAAAAAAATTTTTAAATATGAGTTTCAATAACACATTATGGTGTTAAATTATATAAATTAAGATTACAACAAATATCTATTTGCTTTAGTGTTTTTACAGGGTTTTACCATCCTATAATAACTTTGTAACGCTATATTTAATTCTTTAACAACTTATGAAGAAATAAACTCCCAAATATAATTAAGAAATTTATAATACAAACAAGGTTGACATCTTGTCACTGTTTTGAAATAAATATTGTTTTCTTCAAGCGACAGATTAGAATCAGTTTTTCTATATACAAATTGAGAGACATAATTCAAGTGGAAGATGGAAGTTTCAAAACAGATGGGCTAATGTTTTGGGTTCATTTTTACAGAATACACATTAAATAAATACTCATTTCAATTTTACATACTTTGATCACATAATCTTTAACAAGGTATATTCTATGAATAATTTAAGTTGTATAAGTGAAAATGTATGTTACACTGAACAAATGTTAGGAAATGTCTGTGTCAGGGATATTGTGCTATTTGTTTTTTTAGTTTCATTATCATGGACTTATAGTTTGTTCACAGTCTGTTTACTATTTCCTTCGTCTTAGTTTCCCGCCATTATTCTGCTACTATGGACAACCATTTAACGATCACACCTGCTTGACATTTAGTTTGTTATCTTGTGTATAAATGCTCTCTGTTTTCAGTTCCTCATTGTCTGGTATTGTCTGGCACAGCACACTGTTTTGTGGAGTTTGTTTGTTCCTTGGATTACCTGTGTTGAATTATTTAATAAACCTTGTTTTATTTTCATCCTCATCATCTGGACCTTAACGTGACAGAATACCAGACTTAAAAGCTGCTCTATTTTAAAGCTGCTGCTAGCCAGGGAAGGATTTTAATTTTTGGAATATTCCATCCATTTTTACCGACTTGCGGTAAAACCAACGGTCAGCCTTTGATGGCAAAAAAAACCCCCTGAAATCGTCATTTTGGATTAGGGCGAACTATTACCAACATAGAGACCTTCCAGTCATGTCGAAAGGTACATGGAGGGAGGCCATACTACACTGTCTGGAGAGTCTCTACTCCCAGTCCACACTGGCGTCCACGTCATCTAGCCCAGAGCTCATCCTACTATCACCCTGCGTCACGGAGACTACGCCAGAGCCCCCTGCAGACAGAGAGCTTCCGCCCGCCGCAAAAAAGGAGCCTGTAAGGAGTACAGTGCCAATGATCACCCCGGAACCAAAGCTCAATTGTGAGTCTGACCAGGGGTGTGAGGCAGCAACATCCGTGCCTGTGGGAGTCTTGGTGGACATCTCAACACTGAGGACTGGCTGACCGATTGGGACACAGAGGTATTGTTTCCCACCCTGCCTCACCCTGTATCTGGATCTTCAATCACCACTGGTCCCGCCCAGCCTCCCTCTCCCACCTCCACTGCAAGATTCAGCCAGTCCTTTAGTCATGCCTCAGCTGGTTCCCTTCAGTTCCTCGTCTTCTCGCTGAACGCCTTGCTGTGTGGAGAAGCCTCAGGCCCTTTGGTCACCAGCTTCGCCCAATCAAGTGGATCCCCTGGCTCCGCCACCGGCTGCTGATCCCTTCGCTCCACCTTGGCCCGTCTACCTGTCGGCTCCCTCCCACTCTCGGCTCTACCAGAGACCCTCTGCCTTGCGGCTCCACCATGTTCCCTCGTCCCTATGGCTCTACCTTGGTCAGTCGTCACCCAGTCGTCACTTGCCTGTGCCACGGACTTGTGAGCCTTCCGCCACGCTCCGTCTCTCCACTCCTTCGGCTCCAGCGGCTCCTAACCTAACCCTAACCCTAAGCAGTCTGTGATATTGTTAGGATATATTCTGAAACTCTAAAGGAGAGGTTTTTTAAAGGTTTTTCTAAAGGCTGGTCAGAAAAAAAAATTCTCACTGCTATCAATGAGAAACAATGAGGCCAATAAAGAGATCTCACATGTTTTTTTTTCTTTTCCATGTGGATTTGCTTTATACTTCATTATGATACATTGCAGAACTCCATTGGTGCTCTGTCTATCCTGGCTTTATCAAATTTTGCCCAATGACTCCAATTAAGATTTAATCAAGGATGCTTAAAGTGTCAGCTAGCACACTGTGACATGATTTGTGAACAGACAGGAAATCCTGCTTAATTTTACCTTTTTCTAATCTCTCACACAGCCCTTGGGGAACTATTGTGGTTTGTGGCTAAGGAAGTGGCTATTAAAACACAATGAGTGCTAATTACCTCACACTGGGGGAGAAAAAAAACTTGGATTATTTTTAAATAAGTCACTTATACTCACTGGATTTGTTTGGTTAAAATACAGTAAAAACTGTAATATTGTGAAACATTTTTACAATATAAAATAAATGTTTTCTATTTTAATATGCAAATATACAATTTATGCCAGTTATGGTAAAGCTAAATTTTCAGCATTATTACTCCAGTCTTCAGTGATAATTCTAATATGCTGATTTGGTGCTCAGAAAAACATTTCTTATTATCAATGTTGAAAACTGTTTTCATGGAAACTGTGATACTTTTTTTCCAGCGTTCTTTGATTAATAGAAAGTTCAAAAGAACAGCATTTAATTGAAATAACTTTTGATCAATTTAATGCATCCTTGCTGAATAAAAGAATTAATTCCTTTATTACTAGCATCCTGAAAGTAAATTGTACAAATAATTGGTTTTATTTAAACAATCTATTGGTTTTATATAAATCTGTATGTAAAAGTGTATGAAGTTCAAAAATACACATTTCTGTACAGAATTGGCAGCTTAGAATTGTGAGCTGTAATTCCCTTAAACATACACACACAATTAGCTTAATTTTTCAATGTGTCTCAATTTTCAATGTTTTATTGGACTGCTCTATAATCTTCAGATTCTGGTTTTGCGTTTAAACCCAGGGTCATTTGCCAAATGCATAAACTGGAGGTTAAAAAAAAAAAAAAAAAAAAGACTATGAAAACATGAGTGCTGTCATTTATAAATAGTTATTTTGGTAACACTTTATTTTACAGTGTCCTTGTTACATATGTTACATGTACTTACCATAGTAATAGCAGTAAATTATGCATAATTACATGCAACTAACCCTCAACCAAACCCTAATCCTACCATAACCCTATAGTAAGTACATGTTGTTAATTAATATTACTCAGTACTTAAATATATAATTACACTGTGGCACAATGACACCGTAAAATAAAGTGTAACCGTTATTTTTATACCATTTCTCTGATTTAAAATGTTAACATGAATTTAGTTTAACTAGTTTAATATGATATGGCAAGCAAAATGATGAACTAATGGAGAGAGAGGAAGAGAGAGAGGGCAAAACATTTGACATCAATGTCTTATCTTATGTTAGATCTAAACACAAATCCCACAGCTCAACTAAAGTACCGGTTCTTTGGTCTGATAGTATTTTTTATATTCTAATCTACACATTCTGATAATTTTGGGTGTAATGTAACTTTCCAAGTCACTTTTTTTCTTCAGTGAAAATGGTGCAACTGAATGCAATGAACGCTGCAGACATGGCTGTGTATATATTTGTCTCTTTTTCACTGTTTATCAGCTGAACATGAAACACTTGAATAAAGGGGATTAGGCTGTGTATACTACTGCTTGTCAATGTATTTCATATATTGTTAATATATTGTAAAGAAACCTTAAAATAGCCAGAAAAAAGTATATGGAATCCCTAAATGCCCTGAATTGCCATACCCTGAAAGAATTGAGAATGAAGAACTCGGATGAACTACAAATCGGGTCCTCAGAAAGGCAGGAGAAAATATATGAAGTGATATAGAAAAAACAAGTGATATAAACAGAAAATTATTATTATTATTATTGTTATTATTATTAAAGAGGAAATCAGATGACTTTTTCTGCATTTACTGTTAGCTAAAAGTTCAACTTATAATTTAAAGATACACATTTAGTTTAATTTAATTTCATGAAGTTGTACTCAAAATGAATTGGTAACACTTTACAATAAGGATTCAACTGTTAACATTGGTTAACACGAACAATAAACAATACTTCTACAGCATTTATTAATTTGTTAATATTAATTTCAACACTAATACATTTTTAAAATCAAAAGTTGTATGTTAACATTAATGTGTTAATACATGCTGTAAAAATACATATATATATATATATATATATATATAGAGTTAATGTTAACTAATACATTAATGTTAACAAATTGTAAAGTGTTGCCAAATCAATCAACTAATCGTGTAATATTTTTATGTTAATTTAATTCATTTGGCAAAACGTCTCGGTTACGTATGTAACCCTTGTTCCCTGAAGGAGGGAACGGAGATGTACGTTGGAACTGACCAAAGAATTGTGGATCATTTTCAGAGACCAATCTACTTCGAGTATTTTAAAACGAGCCAATGAACTTTGGCATGCGGTTCACGCATTCCACGCTCCTCCCCGCAGCGCAGGTATAAATAAGGAAGTGGAAGCACAGCATCTTTGCTTTTTGCATTTTTTTTGCATTTTGCAAGACCCACTCAGTGTGACTATTGGATAACGCTGGGAAAGCGTGCCCGTCTCAAGAGATGGAACGCTGCGGAGCCACATCCTTCTAAGGAAGGAGAGGTGGCAGTAACACATAAGGACTAACCAAGCAGGGGAGTACAACATATGGCAGTCTCTGGGGTGGTTCCAACCTAGTTCTAGGGGGGAAAGAACACCATCAGAGACGACAGAACGAGCTCTGTCGAGGGAAAGACACGGGGCTAGCCAAGTAGGGTAGCTTGTACCGTGGAGGAATACACATATGGGGTCGCTGTAGGGACCGCTACATATGGATACCCAGCCTACACACACGTTCCACATGCATACGGGTGTAGGCCTGGCGTCAGACGCCCGCAACGTCTGACTGCTGAGGGTGACGGAGGAGCTCGACAGGGTTAGCCATTTCTGGGGAACACAACTGGAGACAATAAACGCACGTATCCAGCCCAGCGGGCCGGAGTGGCATTGCAAGCCGACACTAGAACGGGTCCTTCGCGCTACTGGCCACTGGGGGCGAGAATACGGGAAGATACCGGCTCTACACGGAGGCTATAGAATCTAGCGAACGTGTAAGGTGTCGCCCAGCTTGCAGCTCTACAGATATCTGTCAGCGCGTCGCCTTGAGCCAGCGCCCAGGAGGAAGCTACACCTCTAGTTGAGTTTGCTCGCAACCCGAACAGACAAGGCACGTCTTGCGATTGGTACGCCAAGACGATAGCATCCACTATCCAGTGGGCTAACCTCTGCTTGGAGACAGCCTTTCCCTTCTGCTGGCCTCCGCAACAGACGAAGAGCTGCTCTGAGGTCCTAAAGCTTTGAGTTCGGTCCACGTAGGCACGAAGAGCGCAGACGGGACAGAGCAAAGCCAGAGCTGGGTCTGCCTCCTCCGAAGGCAGCGCTTGCAGGTTCAGCACCTGGTCCCTGAAGGGAGTGGTGGGAACCTTGGGCACATATCCAGGCCGGGGTCTCGGCCCGAACTCTAGGCACAATTCGCTAACAGAAAGTGCGTGCAGGTCTCCTACCTTCTTGATAGAGGCCAATGCAGTCAAGAGCACTGTCTTCATGGACAGGGTCTTTAACTCTATAGACTGTAAAGGCTCAAAGGGAGGACTCTGAAGTGCCCTGAGCACCAGAGCTAAGTCCCAAGAGGATAACAAGTTTGGACGAGGAGAATTTAGCCTCCTCGCACCTCTGAGGAACCTGACAATTAGGTTGTGCTTTCCTAAGGACTTACCTTCAACTGCGTCGTGATATGCCGCAATTGCTGCGACGTACACTTTGAGGGTGGAGGGAGACAGCCTTCGCTCCAGCCCATCTTGCAGGAAAGAAAGCACGGCTCTAACCGAACACCTTCGAGGGTCTTCCCGGCGGGAAGAGCACCACTCAACAAACAGGTTCCACTTCATCGCATAGAGGCGCATCGTAGAGGGAGCTCTAGCAGAATTGATGGTGTCTACCACAGCCTGTGGCAGGCCACCTAGAACCTCCGTGTCCCGTCCATTGGGGCCAGACATGGAGTTTCCAGAGGTCTGGACGCGGGTGCCATAGAGTGCCCCGTCTCTGAGAAAGTAGGTCCTTCCTCAGAGGAATGGGCCAGGGAGGGGCTGTCGCGAGGAGTGTGAGTTCGGGGAACCAGGTCCGGTTGGGCCAATAGGGCGCAACTAACAAGACCTGCTCCTGGTCCTCCCTGACTTTGCACAGAGTGTGTGCAAGAAGGCTCACTGGGGGAAACGCACACTTGCGCAGGTCCCGGGGCAAGCTGTGTGCCAGTGCATCTGCGCCGAGGGTTCCCCCAGTCAGGGAATAGTACAATGGGTCGAGTCCGGAGAGGCAAACAGGTCTACCCATGCGGCTCCGAAGAGGTCCCATAACAGCTGGACCGCCTGGGGATGGAGTCGCCACTCTCCCTGTGGTGTCGACTGTCGTGAGAGCTCGTCGGCTGTCCGATTGAGCGCACCAGGGATGTGAATGGCCCGAAGCGACCTCAGATGCTTCTGACTCCTAAGGAGGAGATGGCAGGCATGCGGCGGGAGCGTAGACCACCCTGTCGGTTGATTTACGCAACGGTCACAGTGCTGTCCGGGGCTTTTTGAGGCGGCCCAGCACAAGACGTACTGCTAGCAACTCGAGGCAGTTGATGTGCCAATGCAGTTGGGGCCCCGTCCACAGACCCGAAACTGCATGCCCGTTGTACGTGGCCCCCCAGCCGGTGGACGAGGCATCCGTGAAGACCACAGCATGCCTGGACACTCCCACCCGTAGAAACGAAGAGTCCGACCATGGGCTGAAGGTTTGGTGACAGTACGGTGTAACATGGACCCGGTACTTGCCACTCTGCCACGGCCATCTCGGGACTCGGCCGTGAAGCCAGTGCTGAAGCGGTCTCATATGAAGCAATCCGAGCGGTGTTACCGCAGCTGCAGATGCCATATGCCCCAGGAGCCTCTGAAAAAGTTTCAGTGGGACCGCCGTCCTGCCATTGAAGCAGTTCAAGCAGTTCAACACTGACCAGACTCGCTCCTCTGTGACATACCGAGATAAGAGATCCTCTGCATGGGGCAGAGTTTGCTCTTCTCTCGGTTGACCCAAAGTCTCAACAGGCTGAGGTGACTGAGCACCATGTCCCTGTGTTCGTACAACTGATGCCGGGACTGAGCTAGTATGAGCCAGTCATCGAGATAGTTGAGGATGCGAATGCCGGAATGCAGAACAATGGCTGCCTTCGCGACTTTCGTGAAGACGCGACGCAACAGGGACAGCCCGAATGGGTTGTCCTTCAGGTCGATCGGGACACGCTTCAGGTCCAAGATTGGCCGTAACCCACCGCCTTTCTTGGGTACAATGAAATAGGGGCTGTAGAACCCCGACCTCATACCGGCTGGAGGAACCGGCTCGACCACGTCCTTCGCCAGTAGGACATCAATCTCTGCCCGCAAGACATGAGCATCGCTGCTTCGCACTGAGGTGAAGTGGATGCCCTTGTACTTGGGAGGGCGCCGAGCGAACTGAATCGCATAGCCGAGTCTGATGATACGGATGAGCCAGCGAGATGGCCTGGGGAGCGCTAGCCAGGCTCCCAGAGACCGAGCAAGCGGGACCAACGGGACCACAGACGTACCCGGGGTGGGGCAGTGGGGTGGGGCAGCGAGGTGGCACACACGGACCCGACTCGGGAGGACCGGAGGCCCGAACTGCTGGGCAAAGTTCTCGATGGCGTCGCCGAAGTGGCCAGCCTGACAGATGGGGCGTTGAGGAACCGAACTTTGCCGGGCTCACGCATATCTGCCAGGTTTAGCCACAGGTGGCGTTCCAGGACCACTAGTGTGGACATCGCCTGACCCAGGGAGCGTGCGGTGACTTTTCGTCGCCCAGAGAGCGAGGTCCGTCGCCGCACGCAGTTCCTGCATAACCCCTGGGTCGGAACTACTCTTGTGCACTAAGAGTGCAGGACAGAGGTGGCCTGCCAGTGGCACTGCCACCCCACCATCGAGGGTAGTGAGAGAGGGGAAAACTTATACAGATTATGGTCCCTTTGGTGTTCCATATTTTGGCACCAAATAGTTCCACACTGCTAAGTTTTCCGATGCACATCCGGGAAAAAAGGCATGGGGGTAGGCAAGGCGATTTACGTGTTGCACTACGCCTCAGCCACCCGGGAAAGCATGGCTGTCAACTCTGAATCTGATTCAGCATGAGCACACACACTATTATAGTGGGAATCTCAGCATCATCTTCATTTCCAGCACATAACAGCCCTCTCTCTGATGCAGCAACTGACATTTGTCCTCTGCCAGAGCCCCAAATGAAACTCTAGAGGAATGGGGGGCCCACGGAGACGTACTCGACGGGGAAAGCCCCACTGTAATCCTCAGGTCACCAAGGCTTATTAGTCGAAGTAGCCATTTTCTGGTGCACCAGATAAGAAACTAGATCGGGGAATAGGCAAAGGGACTCAATCCCGTTTGAGGTTTCATAGTCTCGACCGCGCATCTAGAGCGCCGAGTGACGCGCTGGGTTGCCGTGACAACCCGTGCTGTCAGCCGGCCGCTCGACAGCACACGGCGCGCTGAACGCTGAAGCCCTTACGAGAAAGGTGAGACGAACAGCACGCCGACGTGATCATGTTCTCCTGAGAGAACATGGAATACCCACGAACGCAATCTCATGTTTATATGTGAGAGAGATCGTGGCCGTCAAACGAGGACAGGAAACAACCGCATCCAGAAACACATGGTTTGAATGACATCTTGAAAAAGACACAGGGTCAAACCGTGTAAGCTCTTTTAGAGGAAACGCTCTGACAGTGCTGAAGTACACAGGGGAATGGCCGCGACTCACAGCAGTTCGAAAGTGCAAGCCTGCTGTGAGCACTCAATCTCATTGAAGACGCCCAGCTCTGAGCTGTAAAAACAGCTGTTTGTTCGTCAAACGTGATGCGACCACCGCTGACCGTGCTATATCACCCGCACCATATCCAGAGACGTCAACTCCAAAGGCAGACTCGTAGTAACACTCTTCATAGGAAACAACACTGGAAACCACAGCAATTGTTCGGCTCCGAAGCAGAAAGCAAAGATGCAGTGCTTCCACTTCCTTATTTATACCCGCGCTGCGGGGAGGAGCGTGGAATGCGTGAACCGCATGGCAATGTTCATTGGCTCGTTTTAAAACACTCGAAGTAGATTGGTCTCTGAAAACGATCCCCAATTCGTCAGTCAGTTCCGACGTGTGTCGAACGTGACCGACTGAAAGGGAACCTGCATTCAACAATTACTGCCACATCAAAGAGTGACATATGATTTGAAAAGCAAACTGACTGACTCACATATGCTGATCAGTCAGCGATATATTATGCATTTTGTTAAAATTATGGCTATACTTGCACTTCAAAGCAAGACATGTAGTGCATTAGTGTAACACTCACCAAAGGACGAAATCTAGTATATTATTTTAATCTACTTAGATTAGAGATACATGGAGATTGTTGGAACACCAATGTGCTGGTCTTATTTAAAACAAACCAGAAAAAAAACATAATTTTGTTTTCAAGCCCTGTTGATTAAGATCCTTTGATGAAGTTACAAAGCCCTTAATCGTCCAAACCTGGATTCAAAACATCTGTCCCCCTTTATGGAGCCCTTATACTCGACGTCAGTGCCGTCCCTTTGCTTACATTATTAAGTATGTGAGCAAAAAGCTTAAATTGTGAATTGGACTGACCAGATAAGGTTGTTAAGACTTGCCAAAGCAGGCGTCAATATTATGACAGTTCACGTTGTAAGTGGCAACTGAAAAGAGACTGAGAAAGGCATCAAGGCTTTTTCACATCATTAAACAACCCGTAATTATGGCAACAAGAAGGGGGGAAAATGAACAGAACTAGCAGTGAAATGAGAACATGTGCTTGAAGTGATGATATGTAGGTCTTGGAAGACATACAGAGGGGACTGTGCTAAGCTAAATCACCTTCAAATCAAATCACCTTTATTTATATAGCGCTTTTTACAATGCCAGTTGTTTCAAAGCAGCTTCACAGTGGTAACAGGAAAATAATGCAACAGAATTTGATTTGGCTGTACAGCCGCTCTGGTGAAAACGGTGATGTCATCTAGCTCATTTCAATTATCATATAGTGTCAATGCGGGCAGATCAGTAATATAGTTGAAATTTAAGTGTCCCCAACTGAGCAAGCCAAAGCCAAAGGCGACGGTGGCAAGGAACCAAAACTCCTTCAGGGCCAGAATGGAGAAAAAAACCTTGGGAGAAACCAGTCGGGGTGCCAGTTCTCCTCTGGCTGACGAACAAATAGTGTATGATTAAGATTCTGGCAACATTACAGGTCAGAAGTCATATTAGATCAATAGATATTCGTAGGATTATTCGAAAGATTGGAGTCGTCACGCCGGGGACGGGTTTAATGAGGATGTCGTGTCGATGCAGCATTTACAGGGGGGAGTTTAATTGACACGGTCTCTGCAGACACTTCAGGCATGCGTTCGTCATGTCCAGGCAAAGGTCCACCATCTGGTCCGGATACGGCCTGGATCCGGCCGACTGCAGTAAACCTCGGGATAAACAGAGAGACTAACATTAGCGTAGATGTCATTCTTCTTATGATGTAACGAGTACATCAGGTGTTATGGGAAGTGTTCCTGGTTCTGGCTGACCTAGTTAATGCAGCCTAAAACAATCATTTAACTGATTTGAATAATATAAATTAAAAATGTTTTATGTGTATGCCATAGTAAAGAGATGTGTTTTTAGTCTAGATTTAAACTGACAGAGTGTGTCTGCTTCCCGAACAATGCTAGGAAGACTGTTCCAGAGTTTAGGTGCTAAATAGGAAAAGGATCAACCGCCTGCAGTTGATTTTGATATTCTAGGTATTATCAACTGGCCAGACCACAATAGACGTGATGGAGTATAATGCGTTAAGAGCTCGCTCATGTACTGGGGAGCTAAACCATTTAGTGCTTTGTAAGTAATCTGCAAGATTTTAAAATGTATACGATGTTTAATAGGGAGCCAATGGAGTGTTGCCAGAACCGGGCTAATATGGTCATACTTCCTGTTCTAGTAAGAACTCTAGCTGCTGCGTTTTGGACAAACTGCAGTTTATTCATTAAGCGAGCAGGGCAACCACCCAGTAGAGCATTACAATAATCTAGCCTTGAGGTCATGAACGCATGAACTAACTGTTCAGCATTTTGCATTGAAAGCATGTGCCGTAATTTAGATATATTTTTAAGATGGTAGAATGCAGTTTTACAGATGCTAGAAACGTGGCTTTCAAATGAGAGATTGGTATCAAAGAGCACACCCAGGTTCCTAACTGACGACGAGGACTTGACAGAGCAGCCATCAAGTGTTATACAGTATTCTAGGTTACTACTTGTGGAGTTTTTTTGTCCAATGATTAAAAATTCATTTTTTTCTGAATTAAGTTGCAGGAAATTACTAGTCATCCATTTTTTAAATCAGCTATGCATTCCGTTAATCTTGTGAATTGGTAAGTTTCGTCAGGGCGTGAAGAAATATAGAGCTGAGTATCGTCAGCATAACAATGAAAACTAACGCCATGCTTCCTAATATTATCTCCCAGTGGTAGCATGTACAGGGTGAAAAGCAACAGTCCTAGCACTGAGCCCTGCGGTACTCCATACTGAACTTGTGATCGGTGTGACATCTCTTCATTTACTGCTACAAACTGATAACGGTCAGATAAGTATGATTTAAACCATGCCAATGAAATTCCACTAATGCCAACATAATTTTCGAGTCTATTCAAAAGAATGTTGTGGTCGATAGTATCGAATGCAGCGCTAAGATCGAGTAACACTAACAGAGAGATACAACCATGATCGGATGATAAGAGTAAATCATTTGTAACTCTAATGAGAGCAGTCTCAGTACTATGATACGGTCTAAATCCTGACTGGAAATCCTCACAGATACCATTTCTTTCTAAAAAGGAGCATAATTGTGAGGACACTACCTTTTCTAGTATTTTTGGCAGAAAGGGTAGATTTGAGATTGGCCTGTAATTGACTAATTCTGTAGGATCAAGTTGCGTTTTTTAATAAGTGGTTTAATAATAGCCAACTTAAAAGTTTTTGGTACATATCCTAATGTCAAGGATGAATTAATGATATTAAGAAGAGGATCTATGACCTCTGGAAGCATCTCTTTTAGTAGTTTACTCGGTATAGGGTCGAGCATACATGTTGTTGATTTTGATGATTTAACGAGTTTAGCCAATTCTTCTTCTCCTATAGCATTGAATGAATGTAATTTTTCCTCAGTGATACTACAATGCACTGTCTGATGTGATACTGTAGTAGACGGCTGCATGGTTATAATTTTTTTCTTAATATTATCAATCTTACAAGTAAAGAAGTTCATAAAGTCATTACTGCTGTGCTGTTTACAAAGATCAGAAGTTGAAGCTTTATCTTTGGTTAATTTAGCCACTGTATCGAATAAATACCTAGGGTTGTGTTTGTTTTCTTCTAAGAGAGTCGAGAAATAAGCAGATCTAGCAGTTTTTACGGCCTTTCTGTATGCAATCATGCTCTCTTTCCACGAGATGCGAAAAACTTCCAGTTTTGTTTTCTTCCAGCTGCGCTCCATTTTTCTGGCTGCTGTTTTAAGGGCCCGAGTGTGCTCGTTGTACCACAGCGTTGGACTATTTTCTTTAATCTTCTTTAAGCGCCGGGGAGCAACTGTGTCTAAAGTGCTGGAAAAGAGAGAGTCAATAGTTTCTGTTGCAACATCGAGTTCCTCTAGGCTATCTGGGATGCTGAGGAGATGAAACTGATGAGGAAGATTATTTACAAAGCAATCTTTAGTCGCAGCAGAGATAGTCCTGCCATATTTGAAGCGAGGGGACGGCTTTGCAGCCTTTGCTAAATTAAGTGTATATGATACTAGGTAATGATCTGAGATGTCATCGCTCTGCTGCAGAATTTCAATGGTATCAACATTTATTCCATGTGACAGTATTAGGTCTTAAGTATGATTACGGCGATGAGTGGGTCCTGACACGTGTTGCCTTACTCCAATAGAGTTTAGAATGTCTCTAAATGCCAATCCCAATGCGTGGGATTGGCATTTAAGCCAATCCCACGTGTTAAGCCAATCCCATCTAAGCGTGTGTCTAGAGATGAACTTGCAATAATGAAGGACAAGCTAAAAAGAGAAATGGTTATTGCATAAATATTTTTAGCTCATTCTAAAGAAGAATCTTTCAGCTTATGAGAAACTCCTGGGAGAGGAGTACAAGAAAAAATTCAGAGCCTCTGAGTCTGGGAAAAAAATGAATGGAATGTGACAAAAACCACAACAACAATAAAAACCCTGTAATAAATCTTCAGAGGTGAATCGCAAACAAAACGGTTAGGATGAGTAAACAAACCTCATTTCCCCCATTTTTAAAGAATATCTTTATCCCCTGTAGCTTTTACTCCAGAGCCTCCCCTCTGCTTGGACATGTTCCCACCGAACGGCATTGGCTAGTTGCTTAGGGTGTAAAGATTAATCATGTTGGCATAAAACACTTTGCTGTTTGTTCACAATGGCTTCATGCTCCACCTCACCCTCCCCTTCCCATTGTTTCCTCCAGTAAAAACACTTGTGTCTCTTCCACCACTGATAACTGTATTAGAGGAACTGCAGTCTTGTTTGTTTAGCCATTATAAAATGATTTCACTAATAAAGCCACCTCTGTCTGGCATTTTCACACAGAGCTTCTTGTTATACAAGTCTGGAAGCTGCATTACCAAGGGACGGCACTTGAGAAAAAAAGAGCAATGACTTGTGAAAAATCTTGCAGTCTTATCATTAGCTGTCTTATCATGTTAGTCACACTCATAACTGTAGATAGGGGAAGAGGAACTTCTGGTGATTTACTGTCCATTGAGTGCATGTTTTGACATACACTTTTATAAAAAATAAAAATAAAAAAAACGGTGGATTTCCGCTTGAAACACTGCTAAAAGATCACCTGACATTCATCTAAGTCAACAATACACTTGTTAAGGCAATGACTGGCATTGGTCATATGGCGCTTTTCACTAACAAGTACATTTTCTTCGTCTGACTGGATCTCACTACATCACAGTCCCAGTCCTTTTTTAAGCATCTGAGTCACAAATTCCATGTTTTTGTTGTGAGAACTATATGTTAGATAAACTATTATCTAGCATAAAAAATTAAAATGGCGATTTTGGCATGTCTCATTTCCGTAAAAAATAATTGAAATCTTGCAAATCTGTTGAATTCATATCCAATAACTTGAATAACTGTATTTAATTATTTAATTTTAATTTCCAAAACAAAATATAATAAAAAAAAATAATGAATTGACATGTTAAGTTGAGAGACAAAATTATAAAAAATATTTAATTAATAATTAATTTATTACAAATATAAATGAATCAATAATTATTAATCATTTGGTCCCAAACTACTGAAGCTAACCACCACTTATTAATTTAGGCTGTTTCTTGCAACTCTGTTATATGATTTTTTTTTTAAACACGACTGTTCACAAGTTTGGGGTCGATAAGATACAATGTTTTTGAAAGTCTCTTATGGGTAACTCAAGGGTGCATTTGATAAAAAATAATTACAGTAAAACTTGTAACATACATCAACTCGATGCAACCTGGACACATCATCAGTGATGTTACCTGGGGTCACGGAGTGTTTCGGGTCTCACTGGCCTCCTCGATACGGTCCTCCCAGGGTACGGTGAGTTCCAGGAGAACGATCTGCTTGGAGGCCTCTGAGATAAGTAGCATGTCAGGCCGCAGTGTTGAGGTGGCGACAGCTTCTGGGAATTTCAGTTGCTTCCCCAGGTCAACTTTCAACTCCCAGTCTCGTGCTGTTGCTAGCAGGCCAGATGAGGTGGCCCTGGCAGCTAATGGTGGCTTCTCCCCAGCCCGGACGAAAGCAATGGTGTTCTTCACTGGGCGGAGGTGCTTACAATGGCCAATTCCACAGCTGATGGTATTCGCTATGACCTTCAGGACTTGGTCATGGCGTCAACAGTAGCGCCCCTCACCCAGGGCCTTTGGACAGCAGCTGAGGATGTGCTCCAGGTTCCCCCTCTTTAGGCAGAGGCTGCAGGTGTGTCTCCACCAATCCCCAGCTGAACAGGTTGGATGGGCTCGGTAGTACATCGTAGACAGCCTGGATCAGGAACCGTATGAGATGGGGGTCTGCTTTCCACAGCTCTGCCCATGAGACTCTACGGTCCACTGCCTGCTCCCATCTTGTCCAGGCTCCCTGCTGCCGCATTCCAACCATCCTCTGGCCCGCTCCTCCTCTACAGTATTAAAACAGTAATATTGTGAAATATTATTACAATTTAAAATAAAATTTTTAATTAAAAAAAATTATTTGGTAGCCATTGCTCCAGTCTTCAGTGTCACATGATCCTTGCTGCTCAAGAAACATTTCTTATTATTATCTGTTAAAAATAGTTGTACTGCTTGATATTTTTGTGGATTTTTTAATAAATAGAAAGTTCAACAGTTTATTTGAAATAGAAATCTTACAATGCCAAACTTTTGAATGGCACTGCATTTTTCTATTATTATTATTATTATTATTATTATTATTTTTTTTTTTTTTTTTTTTTTTTTTTTTATTATTATTTCCTGGGTTGACAATTAACATTTTTTCAAAAGTTAAGAACCTTTTACTGACCATTTGTTGAAAATAAATAAATAAAAACATTTCAGACCCCCTTTTGCACTCTATTAATGAAAAGTGCCATATCTTTATTGAACAAATGGCTGAAATGTTTAATGTTATCAGACTCAAATCTGGAATCCAATGAGAAAGTCTAGACGTCTGTGTTCTAGAACGTAAAAGTATGATAATGCAACCTGACAAAAGATCCAAAACACAGACGTAGATCAACAACAGCGTGACTGAAACTCTGTATTGAATGGCCAAGTGAGTGCCCTGACCTCAGTCCCATTAAAATGATGTGAAATGACTTGATCTGAAGCAGAATGAAGCAAGACATCCAATACAAACATTTGAACTGAGACTGTTTTGCTTAGGAAAAAATAGCCAAATACCTGCTAAAAGTTGTTCTACAGCTAAAGCAGCTATACAGAAAGCTTTAGTGGCCTCCGCTACTAAATAAATTACAGTTTACAGTTTTTTTCCAAGAACAAGCTTGATTGTTGCAACCATTGTTAAAAGAAACTTTGTTGAATGAAGGTGCCGGTTCAATCCCAGCATGGTATCATGCAAAGCGACTGCTAACTGACTACTTGCTTACTTGCAAATGCATATAATTGTTTACACTCATTTCCTTACAACCATCAGACCGCCACCTGTTGGTCATTTTGCCCATAAACAAGAAATGTCTGCTTGAGACTCATCTCTTAACAATGGCTTAATCTCTCCTTGCTTTGATCTATGATCAGCACATAGTTAAAAACAATACACTTGAATTTTTTCCTGTGAGTAAGATGAGATACTTTGGGATGTTTGACATGTCATCAGATTTCAAAAGACTCCACCCCCTCCCCTATAACACATCTACAAAAAGTTTAACACAATATCCATGTGCATGTAGAAACAGCCTTGCACTGCTGCATCAATCCCTGACCCCAAACATACACATGTTGCTACTACATTGCTTCTCATCAACTAAATATGTCTCTATTGGTGACTAAATAAAGAGCCAGTGCCAATGGCCACCACATAACACTGTGAGCTTGTATTCTACACAATGGGAAAAGTGAGAAGGAATCATTTTGCTTATGATATAGGATTGTCAAACAGTAGGGCCAGTGAAAGAGTCCAATGACATGCAGAATTATATAAAATGCAGAAATAAATAAATAGAAATACTACAAATAAATACAAAAAATAAAAATACTATAAATTAATATACCACAAACAAAACAAGTAAACAAAAAAAAATAAATAAATATTTTAATGTATAATTTGAGAGGCAAAATTTCCTCTAAATTGATTTCAAAATTATGTCAAAAATCATAAACTCTCAGTTTAATACATCACATTAGGTCATATCACAATTTAAATTTTATTTCAATCAATTGTGCTGCCCTGTTCTAAACTGATAGATAAAGTCTTAGAATGTCTTGGCATTAAAGTGCCCCTATTATGCTATTTTGAAGTTTCCTAATTTAGTTTTGGAGGTCTCCAACAACAGGTTTACATGCATCAAAGGTCAAAAAACTGTTTCATTTTCTCATAATATACATTGCACATCACCACAATTTTCAATGATTCTCAAACGACTCGATGGATGAATCAGTCTCTCTAAATCCCTCCTTTCCACGAGCCTACTCTGCTCTGATTGGTCAGATGGCCCAGTCTGTTGTGATTGGTCTACCGCGTACAGCGCGTATTTCGGAAATAAATGCCCATTACCATAACTGATCTTCAGCTCCGTCTGGAGGCTTCCTAATGCTCAGTGATAGTATACACTGTAAAGACAGTAAAGATGACGCAGATTTTGTATCAATCCCAGCGCGAGTCCAAATCGATGATGAAACATTGGAAGAACTAGTTATTCAACCCGAACCTTGAGCAGGACCTTTCTCAGTGATGCTACTCAGTTTGAGGTACATTATGAGATGTTTAAAATGTAATTCCTCAATGTCAGCATTAACAAGTGTACGTCCATCAACAAACCCATGTGTGTGTGTGTGTTTCTAATTTATTGTGGTGCACGTGTGGGAACTCTATCAATAACGCATACGTTAGGCCCAGCACTAACGTGAATGACTGATGTAACATTAAAGTTTGCAAAACAAATCTTGCTCCATCCTTTATCTTTACTCAAAGTAGTAAGAACGACAGACAATCTGCATTAATAGACACAGTTTTAGGTAATACTGCAGCCCAAAGCTGATTTACAGTAGTATTTCAATGAGACAGTAATAACGTCAGTTAGCCAGATACCTTCACAATATGAAACACAATAAACACATTGTAGAGCACAGCGTCTTCTCGACATGATGCTATCCAGTATCTGCTGCAGTGTTTGAGATGGTTCAAGTTTTCCCTGGTGCCTGCGTGCGTAATAAGTGGACGGGCAATATGCTAATGTTTCGTCTTGACGTCACAACGAAACGGCTTGCGATTCGTTTGAAAAACGATTCGTTTAATTGACTCAGCGTCGACTCTTACTTTTGAGAGACAATAACTTTATATACGGTGCACTTTCAGATTTAAAACTTTGCAGGATGTTTTCATTCACTTAGAACTATGTTACACACTACATGAAAGGTAATTTTCAACAATCCATAATAGGGGCACGTTAAGATAATTTCGGAGCTCTGTTTTGAATGTTTTCAGCAGATGATATCACACAGAATAACCAGACATCAATCAAACAGCCATGTTGTGGTCAGTGAAAAAAACAGCTGGCCATCACAATTAATTCAGAGCATGTGCATATTGTCTATTAATTTGTTTCACAGTCAGTAATGAATCCTCAATAATTGCTACTGTTACTCAAAAGAAAAAGAAAAAAGAAAAACAGTGGAAAGGGATGTGCTTTCCAAATTCTGTGACGGCTTTACTCCGGTCTGGAACTTCTCAATTACACGTATTTGAGCAGCAGCACCTGCTGTGCATTTACACAAACCATGTGATGAGTTCAAACACCAGCATTAAGCTCTAAAATTCCACTCACAGAAATGACTATGCTTAACTGTGGCTTAACATCACTGAACAGGTCGAAGAAAGGATTTGATAACTCTTCAAGATAACACACCAGAGACGAGAAACAGATGAATATTCTGATTTATGCCAAGAGCAAACGGTCTACAGGTCAGACAGCTAAAGAGCCTGCAGTATAACACTTAAGCTGAGCAATACTTAATAAAGAATTCAATAACACTGTGACTCTTTCTCTCTCTAATCTGTTTGTCTGTTATCAAAGCTTTATTTAAGATTAAATCTTATTCTCTATTCAAAAGGAAAAATCTTTAGTTTTGAATTTTCAAGTAATAATGACTGTATATGACCATTGTGTGATGGACACAACCATGGGCGTTGGAAGCAAAAAAAATGTAGGTGGGTCCTTCCCCAGAAAAATTTTACTAGTGTAGATGCCATTCAAACCCGTCTTGTTTACTAAACGTCTGGTTGGGACAGTCAAAATCACAGAAGACACCATATTATTAACAGTGGCAATAGTGTAGGGGTAAAGCACATGGCAGAAAGTTTTGACGCAAATCGACCCGAGGTTCGAATCCGCCTTTTGCCGAACTCGCTCTACTCCCTTTTCCCATCACATATCAGATCAGAAAGGCATTTATTTTCAATAAAAATGAAGAAAATATTCAAAAAACATGTGTTTAATAATAAAGTGTTTCTTCGGTGAACAGACATGCGCTGAATTAGAGACGGTGAGTGACGGTAGTGAGTGGGTCCAATATCATTGGTCTTAAAAAGTGGGTGGACAAGACCCACATGGTTCCGACGCCCATGGACACAACAATCACTGCTCTCGGGAGACTATCTTTTGCGAATCAAACTGACACAAAAGATCCAGCATGACACATTTGTGTGCTGACTTAGGAAGACTTAGGATACTTTATTTTAAAATGTATCAATAAGATACAAAAACATTTTTATAATGAACTGCAATCAATCACTCAATCAATCAATCAATAGGGGAGACTGGGACTAGACGTTTCACATTTACGGCAGTGGATACTTCTCAGGTCAAATTCATTATAGGGACATACCTTCAAGTCTTCTAAAAAAAAAAACTATTAAAAAAAAGTTCATTGTTCATACAATTCATTGCATGGTGACCAATAGTGAGGCATGTTGTAACAATTGAACTTGCCAATATGACAAAAAACTAAACTTTTGATTGCCCTTTTGATTGAACAATCTTCTTTTATTTTAAGAAATAAAGCCTTAGAGGATTAGATTGACATGAGGGTGAGTAAATGATGACAGAATTTTCGGATGAACGCATTCGAAAATGTTTGGCTGTCAACATCTTGAATGGAAGCCTGTGAAGGGTTTGGTTCAAGACGCGCAGGTCCAGGATTGGTCGTAACCCACCGCTCTTCTTGGGTACAATGAAGTAGGGGCTGTAGAAGACGGACTTCATCTTGGCTGGAGGGACGGTCTCGATCGCACCCTTCACCAGTAGGGTGTCGACCTCCGCACGCATGACAGGGGCATTGCCACCCACCATGGTATAGCGGACTCCCCGAAAGCGGGGAGGAGACCGTGCGAACTGAAATCGCATAGCCGAGCCTGATCGTTCGAGCGAGCCAGCGGGACAGATTGGGAAGCTCTAGCCAGGCTCCCAAAAACTGAACCAGCGGGGTCATGCGAACCACAGGCATACTCACGATGGGGCAGCAAAGCGGAATGACCGGCCCAGACGTGGGAGGCGGAGCTTCCCGAGGTGGGGGCAGGGTCATGTTCCGCGTCCTGACAGAGGAGGCCAGGGAATAGCATAGCGACAGAGGTGGATGAGAGCAGAGAACAGAGGAAGATTCATCGGATTGTTCCACACCGTAACCCTCAGATCACCCTGACCACCAGCCAAAGTATCCCCTCTCATGGAAGGGATAGATTGGGGTGTGGGAGAGGGGACTCTACCTCCTAGGCGAAGGTCATGGAGTCTCGATTGCAACATTGCGATGGTCATGTTCCCGCAGTGGGAACATGAGTCATCCACGAACGCTCTCTCGGCGTGCACTAAGCCCAAGCACGCAAGACAGCGATCGTGCCCATCAGACGGACTAACCAGTCGACCATACCCAGAAACACACGGGCGAAACATCTTGAAAAAGACGTGACAAGAAGAGGAGGAATACTCTGCAGAAATGCCGAAGCGCCCAGGGAGAAAACACACGCTGTTCTAGATCACTACACAGATCAGACAGGAATGCGGAACTCGCTGGAAAGCGCCGTCACACCGACACACTGGAGAGTCGCTCGTCTTGAAGAGAGAAAGCTCAGAAGGCAAGTGAACACTCGGCTCTGAACCAGAAACATAATGCGAGATTGCACGCGCAGATCCTTATATACCCACGAGGTGGGGCAACTCCGCGCTATGCAAATTCCGCAGACCCATGGCATTGTTTTGCCATTGGCTCGTTTTGTAGAACTCGAAGGTTATAGGCTTCCAAGTGAAACCCCCATTCTGTCAGTCACTGACGGAATGGGGAGTCACTGACTGAAAGGGAACATGTTCATCAGGTTTTGTTCATGTCAGCGCAAGTCATTAAAGTAAAATGAGGATAAAACAAATGCTAAGACATGCTGAAAAGTATGCTAATCTTTCAATTAGACCTTTTTACTTAAAGTGCCCCTATAATGCTATTTTAAATGTTCCTAATTTTATTTTGGAGGTCTCCTACAATAGGTTTACATGCATCCAAGATCAAAAAACACAAATTTTCTCATAATATACTGTACATTGCAGCATCACCTCTTTTCTCTGAAGCAGTTTGATAAAGGATTTGGTTAGGTTTCTCCAAACTCCTCTGCTCTGATTGTCAGATGGCCCAATCTGTTGTGATTGGTCTACTGCTTGCAGTGCGTGCCAGAAACTAAATGCCCATTTCTATACCTGAATTTCAGCACTTGTATACACAGTGATACAAACACTAACAAACCATATCAGCTCCAGCCAGTTCATGTCCTCATCCTTTGGAAGAGCATGCAAAGTGGATTTGCTTTTTGACATATCCACAATATGAACCAAACTCTTCCAGGCCTAAGCTACAACTGCAGTGTTTTAGGGCGGGTCAAAATAGACATTGTTCCCAGGCAGCCAATGAATACCATAGGTTGGTATTATACTAATTTGTTACAAACCTATAAGTTTGAGCAAGAAGTAAGGCTGAAAACACTCACGACTCGTTTCAGGCATTTTCGATTCTTTCTTTTAGGAGGCAACAAATACAAAGTTCTGTCATGAAACTCTTAATGGCACAGGCTAATAGGTCCTTAACACAACCTGCTTGCAATCACATCGTTCTTTATAGTGCACAGTTCCTGCTGAATCAGTAGCCACTGAGCTTGCATGGTCACCCTTCAAATACTTGGTTAACATGTGCCTTAGCAGTGCAGCGTGCTTTCAGAAACCCTCCGCCTTTCCCAGCTCCACCTGTATAGATCCGCTACGGGTAATTTATGTATGCTATTGTACATCAGCAGCATGTGTTACTTGCTCACAGCAGTGTGTTGTGTATGTATTGGCAATAAGTCCTAGCCAAACACTCCAAGAGTTGTCATTACAGAACTCCATTTATCGTGCACTTTGATCTTTGATATTTTGCAGACTTAGGGCCCTATTTGAACGGTCTGAGCGCATGGTCTAAAGCGCACAGCGCAAGTGCACTTCCACTTTTGCTAGTCGTGGCCGTGTCCAAATCCACTTTTGCTAGTTTAGCGACGGGAAAAATTGTCGGGCGCCTGGTGTTGTACATAGCCTCTTAATGAGTCATGGGTGTGTTTTGGACGTAACGTGCAACAAACCAACCAGAGTCTCATTTCCCATTCCCTTTAAAAGCCAGTTGCGCTTGTGCCATGGCAGATTCGCTCTTTACATTGCGGAATTTGCAAGCGGAAAAACTGAACGCTTCTCTAGCAAAGAAAGGAAACGGATCTGCTCGTCCAATGATGCCTGCTTGCTTGTCATTACTGCAAATAGGTAGGCTAATTCTGATACATACCATGACTATCCATTATGACATGTAGGCATTTTTATATTTATGTACACAATAATAATCTTTTACATTTCAATCCTTTAATTTTTCATATTTAAAAATGTTTGTGTGCCTGTGTGTGTAAGCTAAGTGTACGCGCATTGAGGACCCGCCTATAGGCGCATATTACTAACGCGCTCTTTAAAGGACAAAAAAAATATTGCTGTTTCAGTTGCCTCAAAATAACAACGCGCCTGAACACACCTCGTTTTCAGACCAGCACACCCATGGCCGCACAAATGGGCGCAAATGCATTTGCTATTTAAACAACGTGGCACATGACGTGAAAATAATAACTGCGTCAGGCTGAAACAAGCAAAAAACACTCACGTCTGGCGCCGCATTGCACCGAGTGTATGATAGGGCCCTAAAACTGTTTTCCTTTTACCTAGTTTTCCCATGTTTCAGTGATTCATCCCATTCACCTGTGCCTTGTTAGTTATCTTGTTAGCTCCTTTGTTTGCCTGGGTATTTAAGCCCTCAGTTTCTGTCAGTTCCTGGTCCTGTATTTTTTATCATTTATGTTGAGTGGTTGTTCGTTTCTGTATCTTCAAATTATCTCCTGCGTGTTTTCCTTGTTTAGAGCTAGAATTATTCTGTTTACACTATTCTGTTTACTTCCTTGTGTGCTTCACTACAGCCACCAACTGTGACAAATACAGGCACTTTAAATTGTTATGCTGATAATAATTTTTTTTATTTAATACATACACACAAAAATGGAAGCATTTCCACAATGTTCATTTCAACAATAATCTCAGACTTTTGAATCCCACTGTATATGTTACACTATTCCCTTTTGTGTGTCACAGGGCTGATGGACAGTAACATTACAGTCCAGTACAGTTGTGTTTGTGTTCACGTGTCCAGTGTTATATTAGGGCGATGAGGCCTTTCCAACACCTGGACATTAAGGGCGCAGGCTAAAATAACCTTCTTAATTACTTGTCAAAAGCAATTCCATATGCTTCTATCTGTGTATGTATGTGTCTATGCATTTGTTTGCAATATGAAGCCTGAAGATTAGAACAAAAGTCATTTTGAAACTTAAATCCAGCATACTTCCAACATTAAAAACATTTTTCAAAATGAATTAAAGTGCACCTCTCAACAATTATCAACAATACTGTGTTCAATAAAACAAAATGCATTTGAATTATATTTAATATGGCAACATGTACAAATCAGTAACCAATACCTCAAAAATCATAAATTCCTGTTTATTTTTTTCTGAATGGCAGAACAACAGGACACATGAAAAGAAAGTTCAACATTCTTACTTCAGCAATAAAAATAATGATAATTAAAAAAAAAATTAAACACAATTGTGATGTTTATCCAAAGTAATTTTTGCTTATTAGTTTGGTTAAATTGGATCATCAAAGGTCAGCAGCGAAGACATTGGTTAATTAAGTGAGATTAAATACATAAAGTATATTTGTGTAATATACAGTATTTAATTATTGCATGTTTGCATAATATTCTGAGTTTGCATTTCACTGTTTTTATCCATTTTAAGGAATACTGAATCTGTCTTTGTGCAATGAGTAAATACATGCTGACCTTTAGTCTAGAACTACAATAACCACCATGTTTACACAGTGCACACAACACCTCTGCACCTTACAATTTCTCTCAACATGGTGACAGAAGAGGTGTCAGTCAATTAATTGGAAATAATTATAAGAATTATAGTGATAGATATTTTTTTTTTTTTTTTTTTTTACATTTGAGCCCCTGCCTCTGAGGAACTCTCTCCACATCTCTGATTTTAATGACGAGAGGAGGACTGGTCCCCCGACTGAGCCTGGCTTGCTTAGTTGTGGTTTATAAGACACTCAATATTCAGTAATATTACTGATTTGACTGTACTGACACTACTGGATGATAACAAAGCATCAACACTGTTACTGAATTGAATCAACATTGAGCTAGCTCAAAGTGAATAATGACACTATTGTCTTCTGTAGAGCAGAATTGAACTCATTTCACAATTAATGAACTTTACACAGTTATTGAACTGAACTAAATCAATAGTCAATAATAATAATAATGCATTTTATTTATATTGTGCCTTTCTCGAGTTGGAGTATAAGAGGTGACTAAATTACAAAGATATGCAGGAGCTGTCCCATGAACAGCTTTATATGTTAAGATCAAGGTTTTAAAATCAGTACGTGCCTGTATGGGAAGCTAATGCAATTTATAAAGAACCGGGGAAATATGCTGGCGAGCAATTGCGTAAGTCAGTATCCGAGTGGCTGAATTCTGAATATATTGCAGTTTCTTGATAGACTTTTCAGGGAGACCAGAATAAAGTGCTCTGAGATAATCAAGCCTCAATGTAATAAAGGCATGGATAAGCCTTTCTGCATCTGGCAGGGATAGAGAAGGGCGAAGTCTGCCAATAATTTTGAGGTGGAAAACACAGCTTTCAAGACCATTTTAAAATGGGCATCAAATGACAATGCCAAGATTTTGCACTTGAGGCGATAGAGACACTAAATCGGAATTAGTAACCAAATGAAAATTATTACATTCATGCAAAGCCATCGGCATACCAACAAGTAAAAGTTCAGTTTTTGACAGTTTAAGATAATTATCCTGCATCCACTCATCCAAACAAGAAGTAAGAGCTGTGATTGCGAGATTAGGATCAGGGTAAGTTGACATAGATCTGAGTATTGTCAGCATAATGAAACCCTGGACCATACTTTCGAATGATGTCACTAAGGGGCAACAAATATATGCTAAACAATTTGGGCCCAAGCACAGACCCCTGAGGGACACCCTGCTGAACTAATGTTGGCTCTGATTTATTTTTCCCAGACATACATACTGAAAACGATCAGTGAGATAGGATTTAAACCATTCAAACACAACACCAGAGATGCCTAACCAACCACACAACCTTTCAAGTAGTATGACATAATAGTATGACATACTGTGTCAAAAGCAGCACTAATGTCTAACAGGACTAAAATGCTACAAGCACCCATGTCAGCTGAAATGAGAAGGTCATTCGTGACCCGGGCAAGAGCAGTCTCAGTGCTGTGTCCTGATCTAAATCCAGTCTGAAACAGTTTTAATAGATTGTTTGTAGACAGATATTGCTGTAACTGGTCAGAAACAACTCGTTCAAGGACCTTAGCCAGAAAGGGTATTCGCAATAGGCCTATAGTTAGATAAATCTTCAGCATCACAACTAGGCTTTTTAAGAGCTGTGACAGAAGCTGTCTTAAGGGCCAAAGGAACTTGTCCAGTAGCTAAGGAATTGTTAATAACTGCAGTAATAGAAGGGCATAATCGTGTTAAACACTTTTTAAAAAACCTCAGAAGGCAAGGGGTCAAGAGAGCATGTGGATGAAAACAATTTTGAAATAGTATCTATGCTTACAGTAGCAAAATGAGAAAAAGAAGTGGAAAGTGAATTTTTAAAAAGAGACTCAGTAGATATCCAGGAAGAGTCAGAAATTGATAATTGATCATTATTTTCCTGTTTATCACTATGAATCTGCTTTGAAACAATCTTTATTATATAAAACTACTATAGAAATAAAGGAGACTTCACTTAACGTGACTGAGAACCAGCCCGATACTGATGCCAATAAATTATAAGATCACTTTCTTTTTTTAACTCTAAAAACTATAATGTAACAGTAGGGCTGGGTATCGAGTTCGATACATTTTAGGTACCGACCGAATTGCCTCGATACTATCTAGTACCGAAACACTGCTTGTCATTCGGTACCAAATTTCGATACCTAAGGGGTTAATCTCGTCAACGTCAGTAAGTAAATAAGCATGCAGCATGATTGGCTGTGGCGGGCGAGGCATCAAGGAAAAACACTTTTTTTTACGCGGTTGCCCACAGAGACGTGGCTCACACGTGAGGCTGTAACGTGTTAGCGTCCCAACCCCCATAGATGTAAAAGATGTGGAAAAGATCAAAAGTGTGGCTACATTTCACCAGGCTCAATGCCAACAGCCCGCGATGCAATATTTGCGACAAGATGATTGCCGCCAAGACCGGCAACACAACAAATCTGACGAAGCACTTGACAGTGCATGGAATAAATTTGATCCGTCTTCGACAGCAAGAAGAACTGGAGCGCGTCACAAATGAACCGAAACTCAGTGTATAGGATACTTGCCTCACAGACATGAGATATATGCCTATAGAAGCTTGAAATGTCTACTTTTAAATGAACCACATAGAATCGAAAACAAATACTCTCTGATCATGTAATCCAAAGGTGCCTTTCTCTCTATAGGCGCGCGTGCGCGTTCACAATACTGCAGCAATGACGAATCAGCGTTGTCAACATCTTTGCAGCCAGAATTAAAATGTCTCCTTGCTATTTTTTCCCGACACATTCATAATCATTAGGCTACTTTTGCCAGTGCTTTAAGGCAAGCTTTATGCATGCTGAGCGCAAGGCATATATCCTGCCCCCCATTAGCCTATATTTAATTCAATTCACATTTATTTGTATAGCACTTTTCACAATACATATTGTTTCAAAGCAGCTTTACAGAAAATGCATGTGTCTACATTACAATTTACAGTGATCTGTTATCAGATGTGACTAAAGCTTGGTTTATACTTGACGTGTCCGCACAAGCGTGAAGGTGCGTGCGGCAAAAATGATGTCATCGCGGAGTGGGCGGTCGTGCGCGTTGAGAGCGCAAGACCCCATTTCGCTTGCCGGTGTGCACGTCAAATTTTGTAACTTTCCGCGTGGCTCCGCATCCGAAGATGCACGAGTTCGAGGCGAATCTGGCCGAGCATGATGTCTCATCACACCGGCACCCAGTTTGCGCGTCTAAATGAGTTGCTTATATTTACAAAATGAGCCTACAATAGCAGAAATAACCCCTTTTAATGAAAATAAAGGTAAATGTTTAATAAAAAATGTTCACGAAACTAAATGAAAATGTTTAGTGAAATTAGAATCGAATGTTTAAGAGATCGTTAATTTAGTTGTATACATGTTCTCCTATCCATATATTTTGTTCTAATGTCACAAGTAATAATCTCAAGGTTTACTGGGTTTAACACGATTCTTTTGTAGTGTGGTTTTGGTAAAGTTTACTAAAGTAAACATTGTCACGTGTGTACTTCTGGTGGTTTATACAGTGGGGAGAACAAGTAGGTTTTCCTACTTACAAAGCATGTAGAGGTCTGTAATTTTTATCATAGGTACACTTCAACTGTGAGAGACAGAATCTAAAACAAAAATCCAGAAAATCACATTGTATGATTTTTAAATAATTAATTTGCATTTTATTGCATGTCATAAGTATTTGATCACCTACCAACCAGTAAGAATTCCGGCTCTCACAGACCTGTTAGTTTTTCTTAAAGCCCTCCTGTTCTCCACTCATTACCTGTATTAACTGCACCTGTTTGAACTCGTTACCTGTATAAAAGACACCTGTCCACACACTCAATCAAACAGACTCCAACCTTTCCACAATGGCCAAGACCAGAGAGCTGTGTAAGGATATCAGGGATAAAATTGTAGACCTGCACAAGGCTGGGATGGGCTACAGGACAATAGGCAAGCAGCTTGGTGAGAAGGCAACAACTGTTGGTGCAATTATTAGAAAATGGAAGAAGATCAAGATGACGGTCAATCTCCCTCGGTCTGGGGCACCATGCAAGATCTCACCTCGTGGGGCATCAATGATCATGAGGAAGGTGAGGGATCAGCCCAGAACTACACGGCAGGACCTGGTCAATGACCTGAAGAGAGCTGGGACCACAGTCTCAAAGAAAACCATTAGTAACACACTACGCCGTCATGGATTAAAATCCTGCAGTGCACGCAAGGTCCCCCTGCTCAAGCCAGCGCATGTCCAGGCCCGTCTGAAGTTTCCCAGTGACCATCTGGATGATCCAGAGGAGGAATGGGAGAAGGTCATGTGTTCTGATGAGACAAAAATAGAGCTTTTTGGTCTAAACTCCACTCGCCGTGTTTGGAGGAAGAAGAAGGATGAGTACAAACCCAAGAACACCATCCCAACCGTGAAGCATGGAGGTGGAAACATCATTCTTTGGGGATGCTTTTCTGCAAAGGGGACAGGACGACTGCACCGTATAGAGGGGAGGATGGATGGGGCCATGTATCGTGAGATCTTGGCCAACAACCTCCTTCCCTCAGTAAGAGCATTGAAGATGGGTCGTGGCTGGGTCTTCCAGCATGACAACGACCTGAAACACACAGCCAGGGCAACTAAGGAGTGGCTCCGTAAGAAGCATCTTAAGGTCCTGGAGTAGCCTAGCCAGTCTCCAGACCTGAACCCAATAGAAAATCTTTGGAGGGAGCTGAAAGTCTGGAGAAGGTCTGTATGGAGGAGTGGGCCAAAATCCCTGCTGCAGTGTGTGCAAACCTGGTCAAGAACTACAGGAAACGTATGATCTCTGTAATTGCAAACAAAGGTTTCTGTACCAAATATTAAGTTCTGCTTTTCTGATGTATCAAATACTTATGTCATGCAATAAAATGCAAATTAATTACTTAATCATACAATGTGATTTTCTGGATTTTTGTTTTAGATTCCGTCACTCACAGTTGAAGTGTACCTATGATAAAAATTACAGACTTCTACATGCTTTGTAAGTGGGCAAACCTGCAAAATCGGCAGTGTATCAAATACTTGTTCTCCCGACGGTAGAACACTTACTCTGAGTCACTCTGTTGTTTCAAAGAATAGTACAACGACGAGCACGTCGAGTATAAACACCTCCCCAAATGGACGAGGCGCGCACGCAGTCAGCGGAGGCTCGCGCTGCGGAGCCAGACGAAAGCATAAACAAGGCTTAAGTAATGCATTTTAGAAATGTACATATACAAATCACGCAGTTAGCTAACAATATATTAATTTAAACACTGTATTAATTTAAGGCAGTAACAATGAGCTCATTGAAGTACAGAAAACATGTTAAATGATTAGGATATAAGAAAAAATTTGCATTGGTGCTTTTTTACAGACTCAAAGACTATGAGTCTCTGAGTCTGTAAAAAAAAAAAAAAAAATAAAGTAAACAAACTGAAAAAATAAAACCAACGTTTTTTGAGGTAATGTAATCTTGTTAAAATGGATTTCATAAAATTGGTATCAAAAAAAGTATCGTTCAGGAACCAGTATCGAACATTTTTTAACAATACCCAGCCCTGTAACAGTCATTTACTTTAAAATTACATTACATGTCAAGTTTTGTCATGACAACTCTCGAAGAGATTGGCATGGTCATGGATATGGCAATGTTAATGTATTTAGCCTTGGCGGAATAGATCTGTTACGCTGCTGCTCCTACAGAGCAAGTACAGAGACTTTCTACTGCCAATACATTCACAGACATTTCTGTGAGCATGCAAGACATGCTGCTGCTGCTGCACATGAAGCACATGAAATAACCCCCGTTGCAGACGTAAACAGGTGGAGCTGGGGAAGGTGGAGAGTTTCTAAAAGCGTGCTGTAGACTGCTAACAGCAAACTACCAGTATTTGAATGTTGATCCGCAGCTCATTGGCCGCTGATGCAACAGAAACCAATCAGCTGTGCTATGAGATAATGATGTGATCGCTACCAACGAGTTAAGGACCTATCAGCCTGCACCATCTAGAGTTTCCTGCCAGAACTAGGTATTTAGATTTTATTACAGTTTTTCACCATGTATAGTAAGGGAAGGTTAGGGTTAGGGTTAGAAATGACTCATTCTCTCAATGGTGCCACAACATCAAAAATTGAAGAAAGAGCAGAGTTGTAACAGTTGTTGTAACAAATATTTGTCTCAATATCTGATGTTTGTATCATTGATCATTATTTTCCTATTCATAACTATGAAGCTGCTTTGAAACCATCTGGTTATAATAACTGCACGCTATGAATCATTAGTTAAGCATTAGTAAATAGTCAATTTATCATTTATAAAGCATTAATAGCCATTAGTAAGCAGTTTATAAATTCAGATCTAAATGCTTTATTCTTTATTTATAAGCATATCTATAATGTGTTTAATAACTGTATTTTCATATTTTATTAATGATCAATGTATAATTTCTAAATTAAGTATTACATTATTTACAAACCAGTTGTCAGTGGTTCATAAGATCATTTAGAAAGTGTAAGTAAATGACTAATAAACTATTTAAATGTACGTTTATACATCTTAATATTTAGACATAGAAATACTCAGTGTGTTAATGAATGCATCATTAGCATGTATTCCTAGGTAGTTATAAAAGATTTTGTAGTTGTCAGTTAACTATTTTTGTGAGCTCATCTAAAGTGAGGACGATTTATGCCTCGTAAAGCTTTTACAAAGGAGATTTAAAGGCTCAGTTATTCATTTTGTTGCTTATCTTTTTATTTATGTTCACTTGATTTCTTATTTTGTTCTTTTTTGTTCATTTTGTTGCTTGTTTAGTTCATTTTTTTTAAGTGATATTGCAGAGGTTTATTTTTCATGTTATATCAAGTGTACAGTTGTACAGTTTCATTTCTTGCATCTTAAAATTAATATTTCTATGTTCTGTATCGCTCTGTGTTGTGTTTGTTCCCTTCATCTGTTTAGAAGATAACGGAGCCTTTAAATCTCCTTTGTAAAAGCTTTACGAGGCATAAATCGTCCTCACTTTAGATGAGCTCACAGAAATAGTTAACTGACAACACCTAGTAAATGTTTTATAACTACCTTAATTAATCATGAATTACAGTGGGAATACATGTTAATAAAGCATTTATTAACACACTGAGTAAATATTACCATTATGTCTAAATAGTATAAATGTACATTTAAATAGTTTATTAATCATTTACTTACACTTTCCAAATGATCTTATGAACCACTGACAACTGGTTTGTAAATAATGTAATAATTTATAAATGATAAATTGATCATTAATAAAGTACGAAAATACAATTATTAAACACATTATAGATATGCTTATAAATCAAGAACAAAGCATTTAGATCTGAATTTATAAACTGCTTACTACTGTCTATTCATGCTTTATAAATGATGAATTAACTATTTACTAATACTAATGCTTAACTAATGCTTCATAGCATGCAGTTATTATAAAGTGTTACCAACCATCTTTATTATATAAAGCGCTGTAAAGAAATAAAGGTGACGTGACTTAACTTGACTAATGAGAACCAGCCTCATACTGATGCCAGTAAATTATAAGAACACTTTCTTTTTTACCACCAAAAATATAATTTAACAGTAATTTACTTAAAAATTACATGAAATGTTAAATTAGATTTTTTAGAACTGGTATAAATCTTGTCGAGTTAGATTTATTACAGTTTTTCACCGTATAACCATGCATATATAGTAAGGGAACTTACCATTAACCAATTTTACAGTAGCATTTTTACAGTATTTTAACATTAAAATTATAATAATTTTTGTACATGACCATGAAACATTAGACTAGAATGCAGAAGCAAAGTAATAGTTGCTTTTAAAGCCATTGTCAACAGAAATCTGTTTAATACGATGCTAAGATTTTGTGGTTTGAGCTGTGAACCCATTAATCTTCTCACAGCAGTCTGAGTGAGTGTTTCTCCAGGTGTTTCATACGTGTTGATGGAGATGTAGTTCTGTAGGACTCCTATTACACGCTCTGCAGTCTCTGCACCTCCACATCAAAATCCTTCTCTGCTCAAAGATGACAGCTACTCGCAATGAGAGAGTAACATGTGGCTCAAGTGTTATTACAAGCAGAACCGTGGGTGATGCTTAAGTGGAAAGGTGTTTTTCCATGTTGATTTTAAAACAACTCTCTCACAGCTCATCTTGAGCTAGTTGCTATTTCCTCAGACCACATCTAGAAACTTTGAGAAATGCTTGAGCTGCCTCATCAAGACAAAGTGGCATTCGACAAAGGCAGGGCATTATGGGATAATCCTGCTGTTCACCAAGTGCTGCTTCTCACATAGGTACTCGTTTACTTTCTCTTTACTTTCTCTTTTTTATCATTCCTCACGCTTGAAGTCTAAAGGGTGGTGTCCAGTTACGTGCTTCCATGGCTTGGCTGACCGTTTTAGCTGCAATGCTAATCCCAGCATGGAAAAATCTCCCTGACAAATATTTGTCTACACTTCACATCTGTTCAGTGCCTCTGTCAGGGCCCACATCTTTGAAAATCAATGACCACAAAGGTGCAGACACACACACACACACATACGTTTTGTAGGGACTTTCCATAGACAATGATTTTTATACTGTATATTATACAATTGTATATTCTATCCCAGAACCCTAAACCTACCCATCACAGAAAACTTTCTGCATTTTTACATTTTCGAAAAAATATTACTGATTTATAATCTGTCTTCCTCACAGGGAGAAAGGGCCAAAGATTTCTCAAAGATTAAACTTTGTGGGGACATTTTGTCCCCATAACATAGGGTATACCTGAACCACACACACACACACTAGTTAGTTGCTTGTGTGTAAGATGACGTGTTCAGGACAAGGGTCTGTCTGCCTGTCTGTCTGTGAGCTTAGTGAGAGTGACATATGAGATAGAGTAAACCACAGGAGATTAAAAACCTTGACAGTAGACACCATATGGATGATCACTGGAAGTTAAGTACTATTGAACTGGTCAATCATCTTTTTTGCTAAGTTCAAATGTCTTTATCAAAGCTGCTCATATGACACTTACCTAAAGGTGAAGTGTGTATTTTTTGGCACCACTAGTGGCACCAAATAGAATTACAAAATGATTAAAAAATAAATTAATTGCGACTTTTATCACAATTCTGACTTTTTTATTTGCAATTGCGAGTTTACATCTCGTAATTCTGTAAAAAAATAATATATAAACTCGCAATTCTGACTTTCTCAGAATTGCATGATATAAACTCGCAATTGCGTGTTATATAGTTTATATCTCAAAATTCTAACATAACTTGCAATAGCGAGTTTCTATCACGCAAAAAAAGTCAGAATTGTGAGATAAAAAGTCGCAATTATCTTTTAAAATGTTTTATTCCGTGACGGAAACAAGCTTCCATAAAAATAAAATAAAATAAAGAACATTTTTCATTTTTATTTAGTTTAAATTACTAAAACTTAAAACTATTTAGACATTTAACAAATAATTAAAAATAACTAATAAAAATGACAAAAGCACAACAAAATTACCAAAACTTTAAAATTAAAATGAAAACAGAAAATATAAAAATAAAATCTAATTCAAAATATTAACAAAACAAATAATATAGTAATGATACTAAAATAACATTGGTTCTAGTTTTTCAGTATATTTGTTTTTATACAGTGGGGAGAACAAGTATTTGATACACTGCCGATTTTGCAGGTTTGCCCACTTACAAAGCATGTAGAAGTCTGTAATTTTTATCATAGGTACTCTTCAACTGTGAGAGACGGAATCTAAAACAAAAATCCAGAAAATCGCATTGTATGATTTTTAAGTAATTAATTTGCATTTTATTGCATGACATAAGTATTTGATACATCAGAAAAGCAGAACTTAATATTTGGTACAGAAACCTTTGTTTGCAATTACAGAGATCATACGTTTCCTGTAGTTCTTGACCAGGTTTGCACACACTGCAGCAGGGATTTTGGCCCACTCCTCCATACAGACCTTCTCCAGATCCTTCAGGTTTCGGGGCTGTCGCTGGGCAATACGGACTTTCAGCTCCCTCCAAAGATTTTCTATTGGGTTCAGGTCTGGAGACTGGCTAGGCCACTCCAGGACCTTGAGATGCTTCTTACGGAGCCACTCTTTAGTTGCCCTGGCTGTGTGTTTCGGGTCGTTGTCATGCTGGAAGACCCAGTCACGACCCATCTTCAATGCTCTGAGTGAAGGAGGTTGTTGGCCGATACATGGCCCCATCCATCCTCCCCTCAATACGGTGCAGTCGTCCTGTCCCCTTTGCAGAAAAGCATCCCCAAAGAATGATGTTTCCACCTACATGCTTCACGGTTGGGATGGTGTTCTTGGGGTTGTACTCATCCTTCTTCTTCCTCCAAACACGGTGAGTGGAGTTTAGACCAAAAAGCTCTATTTTTGTCTCATCAGAACACATGACCTTCTCCCATTCCTCCTCTGCATCATCCAGATGGTCACTGGCAAACTTCAGATGGGCCTGGACATGCGCTGGCTTGAGCAGGGGGACCTTGCGTGCGCAGGCATTTTAATCCATGACGGCGTAGTGTGTTACTAATGGTTTTCTTTGAGACTGTGGTCCCAGCTCTCTTCAGGTCATTGACCAGGTCCTGCCATGTAGTTCTGGACTGATCCCTCACCTTCCTCATGATCACTGATGCCCCACGAGGTGAGATCTTGCATGGTGCCCCAGACCGAGGGAGACTGACCGTCATCTTGAACTTCTTCCATTTTCTAATAATTGCGCTAACAGTGGTTGCCTTCTCACCAAGCTGCTTGCCTATTGTCCTGTAGCCCATCCCAGCCTTGTGCAGGTCTACAATTTTATCCCTGATGTCCTTACACAGCTCTCTGGTCTTGGCCATTGTGGAGAGGTTGGAGTCTGTTTGATTGAGTGTGTGGACAGGTGTCTTTTATACAGGTAACAAGTTCAAACAGGTGCAGTTAATACAGGTAATGAGTGGAGAACAGGAGGGCTTCTTAAAGAAAAACTAACAGGTCTGTGAGAGCCGGAATTCTTACTGGTTGGTAGGTGATCAAATACTTATGTCATGCAATAAAATGCAAATTCATTATTTAAAAATCATACAATGTGATTTTCTGGATTTTTGTTTTAGATTCCATCTCTCACAGTTGAAGTGTACCTATGATAAAAATTACAGACTTCTACATGCTTTGTAAGTGGGCAAACCTGCAAAATCGGCAGTGTATCAAATACTTGTTCTCCCCACTGTAGTTGAAATATGCTTAACAGTCTTAATTTTCTCATAACTGTGTATGGTTCTTACTATCTAGTGGCATTTCCATGTTTAATGAAGTCTGGGGGTGTAACGATTTTACATTTTATAATATACTTTAGAATATCCACTTAATTTGTTGTCATTTTATTTTATTTTGTATTTCAATGTAGCTTTCAGTCTTTTCTATTTTTATTTCAGTTAAAGAAAATGTTTTAATTTAGTTTTCGTTACATTTTTCATTAACAGTAATCTATAGGTTCCGTCCAAGGATGCAAACTCACTTTTAGTGTGCGCTTTTGTGAAACACACTGCAGCAAAACACAAGCGTTCTGTACAAATCAGTGAAAAATAACTGCAAGTTTCTCCTCATGACGTTATCATGAATAAACGCTACCATTAATGTATCAGAAAATTTGTAGCTTCAGTCAGGGAGCAGAATGATTGTAATTGATGCACCTAGTCTGCAATTAATACGACAGAAAACGAGTCTTTAAATGTGCTCAGGCCATGTAGTGTGCACTTGGCATTATAGTTGTCACTGCACATTAAACATCAAACTAATAACACACTTCACCTTTAATCAATACCTTTGGGCCAAAGGAACTGTCAGTGTAATGCAAGGGGATTGTCTCGCAAGTGTTTGTCTTCTCAGGCTTTTCCATTGCAAAAATAACCAAAGTACTAATTAAGGATATGCTGCTTACTGACTGATCCTCTTCTCCCAACAGGAACAAATTAGTCAAAACAGATTTTAGAGTCCCATGCACCTCAGATAATAACAACAACACTGACTAGAGTAAAAAGGTGCACAGGACACAAAACAGGAACAGGAAATGGCCAGCAGCGTAAACAAAAACCACTTCAGGGACTTAATTTCAACCATACTTCCCTTTACTCTCTGAAAACACTTGCTTAAAAACAATGGCCAACACTAACATGCGCAGGAGGTTAGTCGATGTATGTGGTTGCACCACCATAAAGGGTAAAAGTCATCCGTCTGATATCTCAATGAACAACTTCCTCTTGGCTCAAACTGTCCCATTCAGCGGCACCATGGTATCTGGCATCATTAAAGAAGTATATTAAAAGAGACGTGTTTCTGAACCAGCTGACTCTAATCAGTTCTCTCTCAGGGCTGCTGTGCAGTGGGAAAATCACTGAACATCTGTGTACAGAGATGGGATCTAGTAACCAGATACTAACAGATTGGGCACTGAACTGTTTAATTAGACATGTTTTTTTATTGTTTTTTTTGTACCATGTCTACATGCATGTGACTTTTGACTAATGCATAAAGTCTGGTCAGTACAACTCATTGTGGCCAGAAAGCGTATACATACAAAACTGTCTACATCCGTTCAAAAGTTTGGGGTCAGATTTATTTTATTATTTTTTTTTTTTTTTTAAAGAATATTACTTTTATTTAGCAAGAATCTGTTAAATTAATCGAAAGTGACAGTAAAAACATTTACATTGTTACAAAAGATTTATATCGCAAATAAATGATATTCTTTTTCAGAGAATCTTATAATAATAGGCTAATAAATGTTTCGTGAGGACCAAATCAGCATATTAGAATGATTTCTGATGCTGAAATTCAGCTTTGCCATCACTGGAATAAATAACATTTTAAAATATATCAAAATACAAAAAAAGTATGTTTTTTATATTTTATTTTAGTTGATGAAACTTTTAAAAACATTAAAAAATCCTACCGTCCCACATGCACAAATAAATAAATATGTGTAATATTATACGAAAAAAATACGTTTGTTTTTACCTTTTTATTACACTGACACATACACCGATCAGGCATAACATTATGACCACTGGCAGGTGAAGTGAATAACACTGATTATCTCTTTATCACGTCACCTGTTAATGGGTGGGATATATTAGGCAGCAAGTGAACATTTTGTCCTCAAAGTTGATGTGTTAGAAGCAGGAAAAATGGGCAAGCATGAGCATCAGAACTGGCAATGGAAGAAGGTGGCCTGGTCTGATGAATCACGTTTTCTTTTACATCATGTGTATGGTCTGGTGCGTGAGTGTCGCTTACCTGGGGAACACATGGCACCAGGATGCACTATGGGAAGAGGGCAAGCCGGTGGAGGCAATGATGCTTGTGATGCTTTGGGCAATGCTCTGCTTGGGACCTGCCATCCATGTGGATGTTACTTTGACATGTACCACCTACCTAAGCATTGTTGCAGACCATGTACACCCTTTCATGGAAACGGTATTCCCTGGTGGCCGTGGCCTCTTTCAGCAGGATAATGCACCCTGCCACAAAGCAAAAATGGTTCAGGAATGGTTTGAGGAGCACAACAACGAGTTTGAGGTGTTGACTTGGCCTCCAAATTCCCCAGATCTCAATCCAATCGAGCAGCTGTGGGATGTGCTGAATAAACAAGTCTGATCCATAGAGGCCCCACCTTGCAACTTACAGGACTTTAAGTATCTGCTGCTAACATATTGGTGCCAGATACCACAGCACACCTTCAGGGGTCTAGTGGAGTCCATGCCTCGACGGGTCAGGGCTGTGTTTGCAGCAAAATGGGGACCAACACAATTAGGTCATAATGTTATGCCTGATCGGTGTACTATGGCTGTCAATACAATTTTTTTTTGATTAATCTCATGATTAATTATCAATTGTTAAAAACAGAAAGAATTTTAGTTTGAGCGTTTCAGTGGACCACCTAGAACCTTCTTGTGGCCCCCTGGAGCCCAGTTTAAAAATCCCTAAATTGGCATGGGGAAACAAATTGTGACATACACAGTAAAGTCACAATAACAAGAAATAAAGTCGCTCAAGGTGGGTGGTCCTTTTGCGCTTGTGTCAGCTTGACATCCCATAATGTTGTTTTGGGGAGGTTATTTAAAGTTTCACAAGCGATGTGAATAGAATGTTACTGTGCTTTATTTCAAAGTGCCACTGCTGACAAAGGTCTTACGGTAATCCTTCCAGGACCCCTTTTAAAGCTCATCTTCATTGAGAGATGAGTTGTGTCCAGACAAGAGTCCAATATCATATTGCCATAGATGCTCATTAGATTGAAACATTAGCTTGTTCTTGGCTCGCTATGTGGACATCTCTTGTTTGATTTGTGCGCACAGCTGATTGCTGACCTCCGATGGCAAAGTCATCTTAAGGGGAGTGTCAATGGGGTTTTGACTGAATTTATGCACATGGCAACGTGAATCTTTACGACACCCCCACTTGTCTTCCCTTTTCGGCAAAGCACACTGTTCATAGACGGAGACTGAAGACTGACCCTGGCGATAAGGGGACAATTAGTTTTAGTGATAAACGTCTCACTAACACTTAATCTTATTGCAGGCCAGCAACAGAAGATGTCCTGCCTAATGAGCACTGAGTAATCCTAGCTAAAAGACTAATTATCTGTGTCCCACCAATTCCTTCAAGTGCGTCACCGGAGGATGACATCACTGGCTAAACTGAAAAATGGTCTGAGGAGACACTGTATATCCAGACACACAAAAAATGGATACAGGAAATAAGAAGATGTTGGTTTCACTTAGTGCAATTATGATATTGATGAGGACACATGAGTAAGTCATTAAACACATTTTAACTGTCAGGTTTTAGGTCAAAGTCCATGAAGTCAACAGTCTGAATGTGTTTGGATTCTGAAGGGAATTATCAGGCATGACATCACTGCTCTCCACCAGCATCCTTTTTATAGCTGCCAAATAAAACTTGAACAACAATTGATACTGTATGTTGCAATGTGTCTATTGAGGTTTCTTTGATATACTGTAACAAGTCCATCAAAAAATTGTTAACACAAATGCTATTCATCTTGGTGATTTTGAAAAATACAAAATATACACATATATTATGTAAAAAAAAAAAAAAAACTAAACTGAATTTTTAAAATGTTAACTAACTTCAACTGAAATAAGTTCAACCCGAAGTACGAAAGTAAAGCAATACTATTTTCTATTTTAAGTTGCCTTCAGAACTGCCTTAATTCTTTGTGGCATAGATTCAACAGGGTGCTGGAAACATTCCTCAGAGATATTTGGTCCATATTGACATGATAGCATCATGCAGTTGCTGCAGATTTGTCTGCTGCACATGCATGATGCAAATCTCCTGTTCCACCACATCCCAAAGATTCTTTATTGGGTTGAGATCTGGTGACTGTGGAGGCCATTTGAGTATAGTGAACTCATTGTCATGTTCAAGAAACCAGTTTGAGATGATTTAAGCTTTGTGACATGGCACATTATTCTGCTGGGAGTAGCCATCAGAAGATGGGTACACTGTGGTCATAAAGGGATGGACATGGTCAGCAACAATACTCAGGTAGGCTGTGGCATTTAAACGATGCTCAATTGGTACTAAGAAGCCCAAAGTGTGTCAAGAAAATATCCCCCACACCATTACACCACCACCATCACCACCAGCCTGTAGAGCTGACACAAGGCAGAATTAATCTATGCTTTTATGTTGTTTAAGCCAAATTCTGACCCTACCATCTGAATGTTGCAGCAGAAATTGAGACTCATCAGACCAGGCAACGTTTTTTTCCAATGTATTATTATCAATTTTGGTGGGCCAGCACAATTGTAGCCTCAGTTCCCTTTCAGTCAGTCACTTCACGTTACGTCAGTGACTGATGGAATGTTGGTTTCGCTTAGAAGCCAATCGCCTTCGAGTTCTACAAAACGAGCCAATGGCATGACAATGCCATGGGTCTGCGGAATTTGCATAGCGCAACTCCGCCCCACCTCGTGGGTAATAAGGAGCTGCGCGTGCACTCTCTCATTATGTTTTCTGCTTCGGAGCCGAAGATGTCTTCAAGATGTCTTGCCCGTGTGTTTCTGGGTGCGGTCGGCTGGTTAGTCCGTCTGACGGGCATGATCGCTGTCTTGCGTGCTTGGGCCTCGTGCACGCTGAGAGAGCGTTCATAGATGAGTCGTGTTCTCACTGCGGGAACATGACCATCGCAGTGTTGCGATCGATCTCCATGACCTTCGTCTAGGAGGTAGAGTCCCCTCTACCACAACCCAATCTATCTCCTCCACGAGAGGGGATACTTTGGCTGCTGTTCAGGGTGATCTGAGGGTCACGGTGTGGAATAATCTGATGAATCTTCCTCGGTCCACATCCCCCTCTAGCACACTGCAACCCGTGTTGTTGCCGGGTGAGGTCACTGGTTCGTCCCGTGGAGGGCCCAGCGTCTCATTCGGAGCGCCAGCAGATGACACCATGTCAATCGCTGCATCACAGGGTGGGCTGGATTCCTCCGGAGATGAGGATTCGGCTGTGCTGCCTCCCTCGGGAGTCCCAGCATTGCCCGAGTCTGATCCGGAGCTCACGGCCATGCTTTCCCGGGCAGCTGAGAACATCGGGTTTGAGTGGAACCCTCCGCCATGTCCCGAGTGCTTGAGGCTGGACGATTGGTTCTTGGGGCGGCCCGTGCTGACACCCGTCAGCACCCGCCCCCAGTGCCGTTCTTCCCGGAAGTGCATGAGGAGGTGTCGAAATCATGGAAGTTCCCATTAACTTACCGCGATCGCTCGACGGCCTCCTCCGCATTCACTGCTCTCGATGGCGCCGCGGTGAAAGGGTACACTGGGGTCCCCCCTGTTGAACGCTCTGTTGCGATGCAACTGTGTCCTGCGTGGCCAGGCCGCGTCCGCCTTGCATGCTATGGCTATCCTTCAGGTCCACCAGGCCAAGGTACTCAGAAGCATGCACGAGGGCAATGCTGACCCTGCTTTAATGTAAGAGTTGCGTGCAGCAACCGACCTCTCGGTTACTGCACGCTCTCTCGGTCAGGTGATGTCCACTTGTGTGGTCCAGGAACGTCATCTATGTCTCAACCTGGCGGATATGCGAGAGGCTGAGCAAATCTCCCAGGCTGGGCTCTTCGGCGGGGTGGTCGAGGACTTTGCCCAACAGTTCTCGGCCGCACAGAAGCAGACTGAGGCTATAAAACATATTCTGCCCCGGCGGCCAGCTGCTGCCTCCACCCAACCGCTGGCTCAGACGCCTCAGCCTGCTCCCCGTCGAAGGCACCCTCCTGCGGCCCCCGCCCCTCCCGCCCGGCCCCAGCAGCAGCCTTCACCTGGGACAGGGCGTGGAGGAGGTCGCAGGAAGGAGGTGAACACAGGCCTTTCCCAGGAGATGGTAACAGGACCACTCCTTCCCCCGCCGTTCGGATTGCTTCATATGAGACCGCTTCAGCACTGGCTTCGCGATCGAGTCCCGAGATGGGCATGGCAACAAGGCACGCTCTGGGTCCCAGTCACTCGGGCCTGCCGTCAAACCTTCACCTCGTGGTCGAACCTCACTTTTCTACGCGCCGGAGTGCCCTTAGAACGAGTTTCCAGGCATGTTGTTGTATCAACAGATGCCTCTGCCATGGGCTGGGGTGCCATGTGCGATGGACATGCTGCCACGGGCTCCTGGAAAGGACCCCAGTGCCTATGGCATGTCAATTGCCTCGAGTTGCTGGCTGTACGTCTAGCCCTGCACCGCTTCCGAGCCCTGCTGAAAGACAAACACGTACTGGTCTGTTCAGACAACACGGCGATACATCAACCGATGTAGCATACATCAACCGACGAGGTGGTCTACGCTCCCGCTGGATGTCGCAACTCGCATGCCATGTCCTCCTATGGAGTCAGAAGCATCTGAGGTCGCTTCGTGCCATTCATATCCCGGGAGATCTGAATCGTGCAGCCAACGAGCTCTCACGGTTTCAGCCACTTCCAGGGGAACCATCCCCAGACGGTTCAGCTGATTTGGGAACAGTTCGGCGACGCACAGGTAGATCTGTTTGCCTCCCACGACTCTTCCCATTGCTGCTGGTTTTACTCCCTGACTGAGGGGACCCTCGGCACGGATGCACTAGCACACAGCTGGCCACGGGACCTACGCAAGTATGCGTTTCCCCCAGTGAGCCTTCTCGCACAGGTCCTGTGCAAGACCAGGGAGGACGAGGAGCAGGTCATTTTGGTCGCCCGATATTGGCCTGGACGGACCTGGTTCTCCGAACTCATACTCCTCACGACAGCCCCTCCCTGGCCTATCCCTCTGAGGAAGGACCTCCTTTCTCAGAGACGGGGCACCCTCTGGCACCCACGTCCCGACCTGTGGAACCTACACGTGTGGGTCCTGGACGGGACGCGGAAGGTTTGACAGGTGGTGGCTACCATCACTTCCGCTAGGGCCTTGTCCACGAGACAGGCCTATGCGTTGAAGTGGAACCTCTTCTTCACTTGGTGCTCTTCTCGCCGAGAAGACCCCACGAAATGTCCAATCGGGTCCGTGCTCTCCTTCCTCCAAGAAAGGTTGGATTGAAGGCTGTCTCCTTCAACCCTTAAGGTTTACGTGGCTGCGATATCTGCGCACCACGACCTTGTGGAGTCAAAAACGGTAGGACAGCACGACCTGGTCAGCAGGTTCCTTAGAGGAGTGAGGAGGATAAACCCACCTCGCCCTCTACAGATGCCCTCTTGGGACCTCTCAATGGTTATATCTGCCCTGCAGAGAGCTCCCTTTGAGCCACTGCAGTCCATTGAGCTTATGTTCCTTTCTATGAAGGCGGCGCTCTTGATTGCTTTGGCTTCCATCAAGAGGTTAGGGGACCTGCAGGCATTTTTGGTTGACGTAGTGTGCCTGGAATTCGGGCTGGCTAACTCTGACGTGATCTTGAGACCCCGGCCTGGATACGTGCCCAAGGTTCCCACCACTCCTTTCAGAGATCAGGTGGTGAACCTGCAAGCGCTGCCCCTGGAGGAGGCAGACCCAGCCTTGGCACTGCTCTGTCCAGTACGCGCCCTTCGCGCTTACGTAGAAGGGACGCAGTGTTTCAGGACCTCAGACCAGCTCTTTTTCTGTTTTGGAGGGCAGCAGAAAGGGAAGGCTCTCTCCAAGCAGAGGTTGTCTCACTGGATAGTGGATGCCATTGTCCTGGCATACCAGGTTCAGGGCCTGTCATGCCCCCTAGGGGTAAAGGTACACTCCACTAGTCTCCTCTTGGGCTTTAGCGCATGGCGCCTCGCTAACAGACATTTGTAGAGCTGCAGGCTGGGCAACACTTTTGCGAGATTCTACAATCTCCGTGTAGAGCCAGTGTCCTCTCGTGTACTCGCTGCCAGTGGCCAGTAAGTAGGACAGGCTCGGTGTCATCGCTTGCTGCGCCATTCCACTGCACGGACTGGATGCGTGCGCTATTTTACTCAGGTGAGTTTCTCAGTAGGCCCTGAGTTCCTCCAGCACTGTTGATGCCGACACCAGAGTGCATGCTCGACTGGTCAGCCCTCGTGTTAGGCTAGGTGCCTCCATGTGCATGGTTCCCCCGTTGGGCAACCCCCACATGTGTATTTCCACGGTAAGTCTCTTTGAGCATGTGTCTTCCCTTGGCAAGACACCTTGCCACCCCTGGGGTTGAAACATTCCACCCTGCGGGCTGGATACCTCAATGTGCTCAATATGCAGCCCGTACTCGGGTCATATGTGTATTCTAAGTCCTCCCTGCAGGCAGGCATTGTGTTGCATATTTCCACCTGGGATATGCTTCCCAGTGTACCTTGGTATTGGCATTGAGCCTAGCCCCTTGTTCGTGCTAATCTTACGGCAGGGAGCTCATGTCAGCGCAGGACGCTGGAAGACAGCCGTTGTGGCGAGATTAGATTGGGGACCCCCATTCCGTCAGTCACTGACGTAATGCGAAGTGACTGACTGAAAGGGAACGTCTCGGTTACGTATGTAACCCTCGTTTCTTGAAGGAGGGAACAGAGACGTTGCGTCACAACGGCTTTACCGCTGGTACGGCCGGAGCGCTCAGCCTCGGCTCCTCAGCAGGTAACAATGCGAGAGTGCACGCGCAGCTCCTTATATACCTACGAGGTGGGACGGAGTTGCGCTATGCAAATTCCGCAGACCCATGGCATTGTCAGGCCATTGGCTCGTTTTGTAGAACTCGAAGGCGATTGGCTTCTAAGCGAAACCCCCATTCTGTCAGTCACTGACGTAACGTCTCTGTTCTCTCCTTCAAGGAATGAGGGTTACATGCGTAACCGAGACGTTTCATGTTCTTAGCTGACAGGAGTGGCACCCGGTGTGTTCTTCAGCCACTGTAGCCCATCTGCTTTAAGGCTCATCGTGTTGTGCATTCAGAGATTCTCTTCTGCAGACCTCAGTAGTAACGAGTGGTTATTTAAGTTACTGTTGCCTATCTATCAACTCAAACCAGTCTGGCCATTCTCCTCTGACCTCTGGCATCAACAAGGCATTTTTGCCCACAGAACTGGCACTCACTGGATATTTTCTCTTTTTCGGACCATTCTCTGTAAACCCTAGAGATGGTCGTCTTAGAAAATCCCAGTAGATCAACAATTTCTAAAATACTAAAAAAGACCAGCCCGTCTGGCACCAAAAACCATGCCACGTTCAAAGTCACTTAAATAATTTTTCTTCTCCATTCTGATGCTCAGTTTGGATCAGAAGTTCAGCAGATCGTCTTGATCAAGTCTGCATACACCGACAGGTTAAGTGAATAACACTGATTATCTCTTCATCACGACACCTGTTAGTGGGTGGGATATATTAGGCAGCAAGTGAACATTTTGTCCTCGAAGTCGATGTGTTAGAAGCAGGAAAAATTGGCAAGCGTAAGGATTTCAGCGAGTTTGATAAGGGCCAAACTGTGATGGCTAGATGACTGGGTCAGAGCATCTCCAAAACTGCAGCTCTTGTGGGTTGTTCCCAGTCTACAGTGGTCAGTATCTATCAAAAGTGGTCCAAGGAAGGAACACTAGTGAACCGGTGACAGGGTCATGGCTCATTGATGCACGTGGGGAGCGAAGGCTGGCCTGTGTTGTCCGATCAAACAGACAAGCTTCTGTAGCTCAAAGTGCTCAAGAAGTTAATGCTGGTTCTGATAGAAAGGTGTCAGAATACACAGTGCATCGCAGTTTGTTGCGTATGGGGCTGCATAGCCACAGACCAGTCAGGGTGCCCATGCTGACCCCTGTCCACCACCGAAAGCGCCAACAGTGGGCACGTGAGCATCAGAACTGGACCACGGAGCAATGGAAGAAGGTGGCCTGGTCTGATGAATCACGTTTTCTTTTATATCACGTGGATGTGCGTGTGCGTCGCTTACCTGGGGAACACATGGAACCAGGATGCACTATGGGAAGAAGGTAAGTCGGCAGAGGCAGTATGATGCTTTGGGCAATCTAAAAATGCAAACTAAAAATCAATTTTTAACAGCAGAAGCACAGAAACATGTCCATGCTTGCATCTTGCGCCTACATCTACTGTTTTGAAATGCGAGCAATGTACCGCTGCAAAGTAAGCGGGCAGATGCAATCAGTCAAACTCACTGTCTCTCTCGCTGTCTCTCTTCCTTTTTGCTCCTCTGTCTAAACAGAGCTATTGCCATGCTGTCCTTCAACTTGACATCGTTTTTTAACTCTCCCTTTTTTCACCTTTCCCATCTCTTCTTCACTGTCTCCTGGATGCTGCTGAAGCGTTAACCAGCAGGGCTGCATTCCTGTGGCTGCAGGTTCAGATCTTTTCAAGCAAAACACAGCAAGCCATGCAGTTCCCATGGGCCTATTCTTGGCCCATATTGTAGTTAGCTGTGAAAACACTTGCGTGTATTAGAAGACCACAGGCCATGAGAAGCTTTTGGTGAAGACCAGTGTCTGTTGGACTAGGAATGCACGCTAGCGAGTCTGCATGAACGTGGTTTGGGTTACGGTTCATGTGCACTCCAATAAAGTTTGAGGTTTGTATGAACACAAACCATCCAAAGAGTGGTAGAACTAGGATATGGGTAGGTTGAATTCTGCACGGCCAAAACAGTTATTGTGCATCTTAACTTAACATAAACCTAAGATAACATAAATCACTTCTAAATAACTGTTTTCTGTTTTAACATATTTTAAAATGTAATTTATTCCTGTGATTGACGACAATTCTGCAAAGGCCAAAATGGTTGTTGTGCATCTTAACTTAACATAAAGCTAAGATAACATAACTTACTAACATAACTAACATAACTTATTAGTGGGGCCCACTATATTAGGTGGCCTTAACTACTATGTACTTGCATCAAAAAATAAGTACAATGTACTTATTGTGTTCATATTGTAATGCAAAACACTTTTGTTGAAATTGAGGTGGGATACGGGTAAAGTTAGGGACAGGTGTGGTGGTATGGGTAAGTTTAAGGGTAGAGTTAGGTGTAAGTGAAGGGTCAACAGTGTAATTATAAATGTAACTACAGAAATTAATTACAGATGTAATTACATGCAGGTAATTTTAAAAATGTAAGTACAATGTAAAAACATGTATGTACACAATAAGTGCATTGTATCAAATGATTAATTAAAATGTTAGTACATAGTAGTTAAGGACACCTAATATAAAGTGGGTCCATCACTTCTAAATAACTGTTTTCTGTTTTAACATATTTTAAAATGTAATTTATTCCTGTGTTTGACGACAATTCTGCAAAGGCCAAAATGGTTGTTGTGCATCTTAACTTCTTAATCTGCAAATCATTTAATGATAAAATAAAATAAAATAAAATAAAATAAAATAAAATAAAATAAAATAAAATAAAATAATCTTGGAACGTTGGCCCTTTTCTTGTATTTTTTGTTTCTCTCACTGATTTTTTTTGTTTCTTTTTTTTTTTTTTGGAAGCTTATCTGCAATCAGCAACTCTGAAAGCTCATTACAGCATGCAGGAGCCGGCGCCAGAGATCAGCGCTGTACACCAAAACTGTATCCCCACCAAACTGAAGGCAAAAACAGTTCCACGCTCGTCTATGTGTACGCTTGACCGAATTACTATAGATGCAGTGTTGCTTAACAGTCTTACAATTGCAATAAAATAAACAGGTCTAGAATGAGCCAGGAATAACATGCTGATGTCTGTTTAGATTCTGTTGAAGGGACCTCACACTGATTCAAACAATCAAAACAAACCAGACAAAACATACAGTGGAGAGTAAACCAGACCTAAGTTGAAGCAAAGACAACAAACCCTGCTCTGCCCATGAACACTAGACAAATATAGCACAAATAATGCCAGGGAAACTGTGTCGGAGTTTCCAAAGCTCCCTGAGAATAATCTTGCTCTCTGAATGTATACATTATATATAACAATTAATCTATTAAAAATCTTATATATAAAGTACATATATAATCTAAAATATATAAATAATATAAAGGCAGGTATATATTTTCATTATGTGTGTCATGTTTTGTTTTTGAAAATTAAATGCATTTATTTGATCAAAACAATTGGTAAAAGCTGTAATACTGAGATGTATCATTTGATGGCAAAGCCATCAAAGCCATGGCAAAGCTGAACATTTTCAGCCATCACTGAATTTGGTGCTGAAGAAACATTTTTATTATTATCAGTGTTGAAAACAATTGTGCTGCATAATATTTTTGTGGAAACCTTGTTATCACAAATAAAACAGTTGACTCCAAGCACAATTACGTAATATGATTACAAAATTGTAAAAAAAAATAATTTTTAATAATATTTAAATAAAAGGCAACTACGTCAGTTTTCCTAGGCCTAGGCATATACAGTATATACCGTTTATGCCGAGTCGGTTTTTAATATGTCAATAAATTATTGCATTGCAACATACACAGATAACAATGATTATCTCTTCATCACGGCACCTGTTAGTGGGTGGGATATATTAGGCATCAAGTGGACATTTTGTCCTCAAAGTTGTTGTGTTAGAAGCAGGAAAAATGGGCAAGCATAAGGATTTGAGCGAGTTTAACAAGGGCCCAATTGTGATGGCTAGATGACTGGGTCAGAGTATCTCCAAAACTGCAGCTCTTGTAGGGTGTTCCCAGTCTGCAGTGGTTAGTATCTATCAAAAGTGGTCCAAGGAAGGAACAGTGATGAACCAGCGACAGGGTCATGGGCGGCCAAGGCTCATTGATGCACATGTGGAGCGAAGGCTGGCCCGTGTGGTCCGATCAAACAGACGAGCTACTGTAGCTCAAATTGCTCAAGAAGTTAATGCTGGTTCTGATAGAAAGGTGTCAGAATACACAGTGCATCGCACTTTGTTGTGTATGGGGCTGCATAGCCGCAGCCCAGTCAGGGTGCCCATGTTGACCGCTGTCCACCACTGAAAGCGCCAACAGTGGGCACGTTAACATCAGAACTGGACCACGGCGCAATGGAAGAAGGTGGCCTGGTCTGATGAATCATGCTTTCTTTTACATCACGTGGATGGGCGGGTGCATGTGTGTTGCTTACCTGGGAACACATGGCACCAGGATGCACTATGGGAAGAAGGCAAGCCGGTGGAGGCAGTGTGCTTTGGGCAATGTTCTGCTGGGAAACCATGGGGATCCATGTGGATGTTACTTTGACACGTACCACCTACCTAAGCATTGTTACAAACCATGTACACTCTTTCATGGAAACGATATTTCCTGGTGGCTGTGGCCTCTTTCAGCAGGATAATGCGCCCTGCCACAAAGCAAAAATGGTTCAGGACTGGTTTGAGGAGCACAACAACGAGTTTGAGGTGTTGACTTGGCCTCCAAATTCCCCAGATTCCCCAAATTCCTCCAAATGCCTCGACGGGTCAGGGCTGTTTTGGCAGAAAAAGGTGGACCAACACAATATTAGTCATAATGTTATGCCTGATCAGTGTATTTAATTAATTTATTAATGTAACATATTAACTTTGACAGCCCTAAAAAAATAAATAAATAAATAAATAAATAAAAAAAAACACTTCCACTCCGCTCTCATAATCTGGTCTGGAATGATGCAAACAAAGACAAGTTGCATGACACAAACAGTGAAACATCTAAATATCAGCAGTCTTGGAACGGCCAATCAGATTAGAGTACCGGAACTAACTGTTGCGTAATTGTACTTAGCGTACTGATAAAATGAAGGGGCCAGCACCACAAACTATATGTTTAAAAATGTAGAACTAAGCCTGAGTATGTGTCCACATGAGTGTGTATTTTCATAAGGGACTTGTATTCATTTGGGGCTTGTAATAGGAAAAGACTGAGGAAATAATTCAGCAGTAGCCTATAAGTGCAGACCATAAAAGGGCACGTTTGTAAAACAAACAATGCGGCTACATAGAGGGCTATCAGGTTAGAGAGCGGGACACCAAAAACAGCTTAAGCAGGATGTGGTCGATTCATTGACAATTATTAATGTTTCCCACAGCTTAATAGCGTGGTTCTGTTTTTATGCTGAAAAGTGCCATTGACACACTCACTGACTAATACTGCAATGAGACGCAGTCGACACACTGAGGTGGACATGCTGGTTTGGTCTCATTGGGTGGATAATTATCACAGCTGAACCACAGGTGGAGTTGGAGTCCGGAGAACCCGACAAGCTATCATACACCCAGCTAATCGCCTCCCACACAGACAGAGATAAGCCCTCTGCCCTTCTACAGGGCCTCCATCACAAGGCAATACCCACACCAATTGCCTTGGTTAACCTACCTATCTTTAACAGTACTTTACAGAAGTGCAGAACAAAACATCTGAGGAAAATTATAGTAATTAGTCACTGGCGGCTGTAAAACCAAGTAAATGAGGTCTGTGTGATAAACCCTAAAAGCCTGCAGTATCATATGTGATATGCAAATCTCTAAGGCGTCTAAACTATCAACATGATCAAAACTTTGCTGGAAAAAACTGTTGACAATATTCTACATGCTGTCTGTCATCTGAACGATAAATACTTTTTAGCAAGTAAAAGGCCTTTAATTCTAAAACTGTCCACCTTCAGGTTGTGGTAAACGTGCCATTTTGCTGTGAAATCTTTACTGATTTTTATAAAGTAAACAAGAATAAATTTCATATCGTTAGTAATATTTCAAGTTGAAGACTTACTGGATTGAAGCAATTTAGGCTTACTTGATTATCCATACATCATTTTTTTTTGAAAAATCAAGTTAAAATGTGAGTATGAAATATGATACATCAGGCTTTTGAGGAACGTTTATTTATACATCTCCTAATCATCATTGTATTGCATTGCATTATAAAAACTACAGAGCTTTATCATAAAACTAAGCATTTAAATATCATCCTACTAAGAGATATAGAGTGATAACTGATATTTGTATGCATTTTGTATGCAAGTAATTAGTCTGATATACTGTTAAAGATCTCATTTGATTTATACAAGCTATCAGAATGCCATCTTACCTTTTTTTTCCCTCCTCAAGTATGAGCTCTGCATTTTTTTATATCATACTATGTGAGGCAAAGAAAAAAGCCTGATGTATCAAATCTGATACTCAACAAAAAAACACATACAGATGTTTATCTAAACTGTTCCATTTTTTTTAAAGTACATTTTTCAGACTATTACTTCATATGTCTGGCTTTACAGGGATAAACTTGTAAAGGAACTGTTGTAACACTTTTTGTTTTGACGTCTGTAAGTCTAATTTTTTTGCACTGTGTATCTCAATTGTTGATATACATTTCCTACATTTATCTGCAACAAGTTGTTTAGTACTTATCCCTAAACTGTGTGATTAATATGCCTTAATATGGGGGTAAGTAAGATGAGGTTGACATTAGTTTTTGTTAATTTAATTTACTAAAACGTATGATTTCCCCTTAATCCCACCCGTGTGCAGCTCATTTCTAACTGGTTTAAACTGATGGTGTTACAATGAACCCCTTGTTACAACCATCCTCCTCTCCCTACAGCATTTAGGTGGTAGTGTGATAAGATGCATGACAGGTATGGGTTCCTCCTACAAACCAGCTCAAACCAGCCAACTAGTTGCCCGTTTTAACCACTATGCCGGAGCACCCCACCACCAAGTTAACACAGGTTATATTTCAGGTGCCTAATTTACTAGATAATCTAATAAATTTCCAAAATAAATTTCCAACTACACATGCATTACTACCACATATGATGTATTGTGATTAATATCATTCTGTTATGGAAATGATAATGATAAAGAATAAAATGGCCTTGCTACGGCTTGGATAGCTAGAATTTGATACTGATTTTATTTCATAATCTTTGCATAATGCATTTGATAAAAATTGCATGTTTGACTGGAAATAAGACACAATAAATATAAATATTCTGCTCACAAGTGATATTTACCAACACAATCTCATGGCAATTCATGTGTATATATTATTTTATAATAATTTTAATAATTGATACGTTTGAACGTCTGGGTCTCAAGGGTAACAAAATAAAAACTATACATAGAAGGCATTAGAAAAGTATTAAAATATATAATAAAGGCATGAAAAGGTTTTCAAGACAGCTTTAACCCTTAAACGCATACCTCGGGTCTTTATTCATCCAGGACATCATTCACTACCCCCCTCATTCATTTTTTCAAGTTAGACATCAACTTTCTTAGACCTCAAACTATTCATTATAAACAATATAACAAGAAAAAAATATATAAAGAATGTTTTCTAATTATGTTTTTGTAGAAAGTGTACAGGGTCGCTAGCGACCCAAGTTATGTAATAGTTTATGTTTTTTTTTTCCTCCTGTGCAACAATAATTGAATCTCTGATGACTCAATAAGTGCAATTCACCTTTATTCCTTAAGGTGTCAATATATTATATCAGTGGTTCTCAAACCTGTCCGGAAGTACCACCAGCCCTGCACATTTTGTATGTCTCCCTCATATATCACATATGATTCAACTCATGAGCTCATTAGTAGAGACTGCAAGACCTGAAATGGGTGTGTCAGATATAGGTAGACATACAAAATGTGCATGGCTGGTGGTACTACAGGACAGGTTTGAGAACCACTGTATTATATGATACACGATGACGTGATGACGTGCTGTTTCACTCAATTACCACAGACATAAAACAAAAGAATAACAAAACTTGAAATGGCTCAGCGATTTACTGCAGAGCATGTGCTGTACACAATCAATTAGGGTCCCTGGTGAAGAAGCCGTCAGCAAATCAAAATATTGATTTTGAAGACGTTGAAAACGATATGATTGAGATTGTGAATATGAGCCAGATGGCGAATGTACTGTGGAAATGAGCTCTGATGATGACAGTGATGATGGTAAAAAGCATCTGCTCAAATGTAACCCTTCCAAGTTCCAAATGGTAACAAAATATGCTCTCTTTTATTATTCTGTAATTGTTATTAAAATATTAGGAGATTTTTTATACTACTATGGCAGTTAGAGATCCATCCATGTTAGATATAGATCGCTAAGGGTCACTAAAGACGCAAATATATAATAATGATTGGCGAAACATTCATGCATTTAAGGGTCAATGTGACCATTATATAAAAGTTAAAGGGGTCATGAACTGAGAAATAAAATTTCCCTTGAGCTTTTGACATATAAGAGGTCATCATACTATAATAATATCCTGTAAGTTTCAGAACTGAAAACTTCCTTGTTAGTCCAAAACAGCTTTTATTGTAACCAAGCCCAGCGAATGACTCGTTGTGGAATGTTCCTATCTATGACGTAATAGTGCAACTAAAGACCACCTCTGCAGAAGAAATGTCTACTTCATCATCACAACTTTGGCCCCGCCCACTGGTGTGTCAGTGAGATGAGGCGGAGAGGAAAGCGAAACAGGATCACTGCACTAAAAATAACATTACCTTCCAAAGGATCCCAATGCTAGGAATGTGATTATTTATTTTCGACAATGTGAATGTCTCAGTTGAGCATTATTTATTTGTATTTGGCACATTTCACTGTGGATTCTTTGGTAAAGCTATAATCACTTTTTTTTATGATTAGTTAACCTTGAGAGCTGTAATAGTAAAAATGTGCTAAACGTTTTAGAGCGAGTTCCACATGTATTACTTATTTCATATGCAAAGATATTAGCCAATCACAGCAGTGGGCGTTTACACTGAAGTCTCACAGCAAACACGCCCCTTCAAACAGAGCATTCAAATCAGAGGCTAAAATCAGGGTAAGAAAAATGCCTTTTATTTCTAAATTATGACCATTTTTGATGTAAAGATCATACTAACATTACAAGTGCACCACAGGAAACATTATAAAACAATAAAACAATGCAGTTCATGACCCCTTTAAAATCTCTTACTTTTAATAAAAAACGCCCATCCACAGCTCTTTTAAACAGAATCAAAGCTGCATCAGAGGCGTTTCTGTTATGGTTGAAGATGACATATTTTGGTAAATTTGTTAGTCGCTGTGCACAGCAAACACACTTTTCTCTCTCGCACACTCTTTCAGTTGATCTGACACTGTGGTCACCTGAGGCTTCACCTTATGTGATCCTTCAACAGGACATTTTAGCTCGGTCACTTTGAGTTATTTAAAAATACGTCATGTTAGTTTAATAAGTGCCACAATTAATAACTATCTAGGCAAATGGATGTCATTGGCGTATGTTTGTGCTTGCTTTGTAGACCGTAGACAAGGCTGGGTCCACATTGCTTAACTATATAAAGAGACCACTTTGATGGAATAACGCACCCCACCTCTCCCTCACACAACACACATACATATGACAGCATCCTCTGTCCACTCAAAGGGACCTCACGTCCTCACGTCCCACAGGAGTGGACATTTGAAGGAAAAGCCCTTCATGGGTTTGGCCAATCAAAGAAGCCTCTGTCTTTTACAAATAAAGGCATGTTTTGTCAGTGTTACTTAAATGCATTATTAACGGTTTATCACATCTGAAGGCTGGCTCACGGGTGAATTCAGAGAAACAAACCGGGGTGGGATGTGAGGGGCCAGAGAAAGAGGTAAACAGTTTGTGTACGTGTGTGTGTATCCATCTAATAAGGGTGGAGTTGGCCTGGCTGATGGACAGGAACGATGTCGAAGCCAGACTCCACTGTTGATGGCATCAGGGTTTTGACGGCAGACTGGAAAGTAAACACATCTTTCTCCTCCATCCATTCCAGCTCGACTCCCTAATGCAAGCCTTGATCACTAGCCTAGGTAACGTCTGCAGAGTATGAAAAAGAGCAGGGCACAGGCCATCCAGTAAGCCCTGTGCAAAATCATTCAGGTTATTTTGACAGCTCAGACAGTACATAAAGTCTCAACAACGCTGTAAAAATAAAAATATTTGGTGTTAATTTCAATGAAACTTCTCAACTGTAACAGCTACCAAGAGTTAGCTAATGCTGAGAGGTCAGTATAAAATGGAAAGAGTTATTTTGTCCTTCCTTGCTTTTTTTCCACAATATGTATGGTGCCTTGATTGATTAGCAGGACTCAAGGCAAATTAGGGTGTTTAGGGAATTAACATTAAGGAGGCACTTCAGGCATGAATGAAGAGAATGAAGGAGCTGTTTAGTCGCCGAGTCCCAGAACTAGCACAAACCAGTCTATGCTGGCATGTTTTGAGGGTTTGAGAGGGGTTTGGGAACTTGTCCAGCTGGCCAACCAGCTGATAACCAGCTTGATTAGGCTGGTGTTCTTCTTGGCTGATGTTTTGACTGAAAACTTTTATGTTTTGAAAAAAAAAAAAAAAAAAAAGTAACTTCATCGGAATGATATGAAACTTGGTGACTTTTGGGGCACTTTCTGTGTGAACACACACAAAAAAAATTGAGGTTGTGATTGTTAAAAAAAAAAAAAATTCACACATGTAGGTCTTTAAGGTCAAGAATAACCGCCATATGAAGAGAGAGAGAGAGCGAGACGTTGACGTTAAACACACTTTTTACTTTACCATCAGGTTATAAAAACATTTCTACAATTGATAATACTTAATAAAAATGAATAATAAATACAACTTCTAGTTCAATTTTGATTCCATCAAAATTTCAACAATACCAATGGAACACTAATTTATTATCATCATTATCATTCACAGAAATAAAAATTGCATTTACACCACTTCATTTTAAAGATTAACATACTTTATAAAATTAATTAAAATTTAACTTTAGATTCCACCAACACTTTAAACAATTACATTGATTCTTCTTCCTTCATTTTCAATTTTATATGTTTTCCAAATAGTTAACTTTGCCTGGCCAATTCAAAAATGGGAGAAGGTGCAGCACTCACTTTGAGACTTTAAAATATTAAAACCCAAAAATGAATACTGTTTTTGAAAAATTCCAACAAAAGCCTTAAAAAGATATTTTCCAAAAGAGGTATAATTCTGTAACAATCAGAAAAGATATGAAAAACATTATCTGGTACATTACAAAATTTAGTGGTCAAGCTGAAGATATACTAAGGTTAAAGTTTTTGTTGCTAATGCACAATGCATGATATGCTTTTGCAAATCTCCTGGGCCCGTATTCTTAAAGCTTCTAAGAATCCTCTCAGAAAGCTCCTAATTTACTTTAAAAACTTCTACGTAGGAGTCTTAGCTTAAGAGTGATTCAGGACCGATCTGAGCGACAAAAACTTTTATCTTAGTGAGGAGGCGCGGCTGACCCCGTTGCTACATATGACACAGTCTTTTGAAGACTGTGATTGGTTGGATGTCCAAGAAGGAAAAAAAGAGCGCTTTAAGTACTATATAAACCTTAACTTTGAAATTACAGGCGTCATTTCTCCTGTTTTATATATATATATATATATATATAAACTTTTTAAAATATTATATCTATAAATATCCACCTAATTATATATTAATATTTTATATATTAATTCTGTAAAAGTATAATAAATTCATTCACCACCAAACTGAAGATTGTATGTTCTTTCTGTTTAAAATAGCATAAAATGTTGTCTAACAAAATGAGTTTTGTAATGAGCTTTTACAGTGTTGTGGAGAATGCGGACTGATAAAAACACTGGGAATCCCTGACTTCCAAAGGTTGTGGCCAGTCAGTGAGATGGACTCAGTTCTATCTATCTCAGCATCAGTCTGTGGGTGGGCCATTTGAGGCTGAGAATAGGTGTCAGTGATACAAAGAATAGATGGTGTCTACACACTTGTCAAGATTGTTCCTTAATATGGTTTTGTTTGACAACATCTCTTTCTTGTTTCCCACAAAAAATTCCACATATTTCTCCACTTGCCACCACAGGAACTTCACAGTCCCATCCTAGCCAGTAAACCGGATCTCCTTGAGCGGACATGCACTGACCACAACAACTTTAATCACAAAGCCAGCTGCACCCTCACATGAGCAACTTCAGCTCCAGCAGGGTCATATCACATAAGGAAGTCATATTCTAGACTCCTCACATTACCATCCAAAACATTCTCAAGCACATCATTTATCATCATCAACAAGAATCATAATAGCCAAAATGCAATGCAACCTGGATGGGGCTCTTACAATATGTCATTACAAACATTATACCCTATACCAATAAAAAATGCTTTAATATCCCCGAACAACCCATGCACATAACCTAAAAACTAATAGTTTGCATATTGGATTGTTTTCTGACATTAAAATGTAGAGAAGCAAGGCAGAAGCAGCAAATAAAAAGAGTTTTGTTTAACGCAAAGCTCCCACAGAATGAAGCAACACTCTAAGCAGTCATTCTCCCCTACATTTACACAGTGTGACCATTTTGCCTTTATTCATCTCTGTTTGTGCTCAACTTGAACAGGCTTGCCACCATCTTGAAATCAGTTTGCAGAGAGACCACATTTACGCCATGATACTCGTTGAGGCCCAGATTCAAACGACTCTCATCAATGTGCAAGTCCTGTCCATGTACCATAACAGCTATCCTCTAAATTGCTCCCTCACACAAAAAGTCCAAAAGTAATTATGAATGCTATAGCCTGTAATTTAAGATTTTGAGAAATAAAATGTTTAATTTAATTCCAGATATGTCATTGATTAGAATATAAATATTATAATAATATAATAATGCATTTTCTGATTTTATATTAATATTATTTTAAATTAATTTTCACTAGTTTGAAAAGCCCTTGATTGCTTAGTACTTGAATGCACTAAACTCTCAGAATATTAATATAAAACAGTTTGACATGCTGACATGAAAATTGACATGTTCAAAGCAGTTGTAAAATGACTATAAATGCACACCTATGACTGCACATCCTATAATAAGGTGCCAATTTGCTACATTGTCTAAATAAATGCACCCATTGCACCAAATGTGTTTTTATTTAATAATAATATTAATAATTATTATCAGTATTAGTAGTATTATTATCAATTAATCAATAATTTTAAGCATCATATTCACAGGACAGTGTTGTTATTACTGTGTGTTACCATTCAGTCGGTCACTCTTGACGTCACGTCGGGAGACCGACGAAGAGGAATCTCGCTAGCGAGAGCCAATCTACTTCGAGTGTAACTAAACGAGCCAATGCACATTGGCATGCAATGATTGCACCAGCTGCTCATGCCACGCAGCGCGGGTATAAATGAGCCACAGGTGCTTGCATCAAATCAGCTTTTTGCTTCGGAGCCGAGTGGTGGATGGTTTGTCCTGAAAACACTCTCTACAAAGCGTGTGTTAACATTAAAATCAGTCAAGCTCTTTGAGTGGACCTCTCGCTTCTCTGCGTGTCGTGTGCCGTCGAGCTGCTGGGCTGCAGCGCTGGTTGTCACGGTCACCCAGCGCTCGCTCTGCGCTCTAGGTGCACTGTCCCCTTGCCTATTTCCCGTTGTAGCGCCCTCCTTGGTGGCCAACAGGAGAGGTCTACTTTGGTGAAATAGCTTGGGTGACCTGAGGAGGGGAGGGCTTCTCCTTCGGGGAACCAACTCCCAAGACCCCGGCCTGGCTATGTGCCCAAGGTTCCTACCCCTCCCTTCCGGGACCAGGTAGTGAATCTGCAAGCGCTGGTCCCGGAGGAGGCAGACCCAGCCCTGGCTTTGCTCTGTCCCGTCCGCACTCTGCGACTGTACAAGCTTCAGGACCTCAGATCAGCTCTTTGTCTGTCACGGAGATCAGCAGAAGGGAAAGGCTGTCTCCAAGCAGAGGATGGCCCACTGGATAGTGGATGCAATCACCTTGGCTCACCAAGCACAAGGTGTGCCCTGTCCACTCAGGGTGCGAGCACACTCTACTAGAAGTGTTGCATCCTCCTAGGCGCTGGCATTTGGCGCCTCAGATATCTATAGAGCTGCGGGCTGGGCGACACCCAACACGTTCACTAGATTCTATAGCCTGCGTGTAGAGCCGGGTTCCTCCTGTGTTCTCACCTCAAACGGGTAGAAGCACTGAGAGGCCCAGGCTCTTGTCGGCTTGTTGCGCCCTGAACTGTGGCACTTATATTCTCCAGAAGCAAACTCTGTCGAGTCCTCCATCACCCTCGGTGCCGGACGTGGCGGAGCGTCCGCATCAGGCCTTTTGCCGCTGAATCCTTGAGAACCGGTACTGGGCTGGGTATATATGAGTGACCCTGCAGGGATCCCATATGTTTTTCCACGGTCGCCTTCCGTTTTTCCTAAACAGAAGCCCGTGTCTTTCCCTTGGGAGAGCCCCCCCTACAGTGGGGCTGGAGCACCCTCTTGCTTGTGGGCTACGGCTCAGCAGTTATACCCCGCATAACTCCTTCAGGGTACGATGTGGGTTCCGCAGCGTTCCCTCCTACTAGGGCACGCTTTCCCAGTGTTATCCAATAAGTCACTGAGCGGGTCATGCGGAACAGCGGTGATGGACTTCTCTGTGTGAGCCCCGTCTCATCAGGTAAGAGAGCTCAGGAGGCTCACACAGGGCACTGGAAGGGGGCAGAGGCATGGCGTTTTGGTAGGGATTCCTATTTGTTAGTCTCCCGACATGGCGTAGAGAGTGACCGACTGAATGGGAACGTCTCGGTTACGTATACAGTGGGGAGAACAAGTATTTGATACACTGCCGATTTTGCAGGTTTTCCTACTTACAAAGCATGTAGAGGTCTGTAATTTTTATCATAGGTACACTTCAACTGTGAGAGACGGAATCTAAAATCCAGAAAAATCACATTGTATGATTTTTAAATAATTACTTTGCATTTTATTGCATGACATAAGTATTTGATCACCTACCAACCAGTAAGAATTCCAGCTCTCACAGACCTGTTAGTTTTTCTTAAAGAAGCCCTCCTGTTCTCCACTCATTACCTGTATTAACTGCACCTGTTTGAACTTGTTACCTGTATAAAAGACACCTGTCCACACACTCAATCAAACAGACTCCAACCTCTCCACAATGGCCAAGACCAGAGAGCTGTGTAAGGACATCAGGGATAAAATTGTAGACCTGCACAAGGCTGGGATGGGCTACAGGACAATAGGCAAGCAGCTTGGTGAGGAAGGAAACAACTGTTGGCGCAATTATTAGAAAATGGAAGAAGTTCAAGATGATGGTCAATCTCTCTCGGTCTGGGGCACTATGCAAGATCTCACCTCGTGGGGCATCAGTGATCATGAGGAAGGTGAGGGATCAGCCCAGAACTACACGGCAGGACCTGGTCAATGACTTGAAGAGAGCTGGGACCACATTCTCAAAGAAAACCATTAGTAACACACTACGCCGTCATGGATTAAAATCCTGCAGCGCACGCAAGGTCCCCCTGCTCAAGCCAGCGCATGTCCAGGCCCGTCTGAAGTTTGCCAATGACCATCTGGATGATCCAGAGGAGGAATGGGAGAAGGTCATGTGGTCTGATGGGACAAAAAAAAGAGCTTTTTGGTCTAAACTCCACTCGCCGTGTTTGGAGGAAGAAGAAGGATGAGTACAACCCCAAGAACACCATCCCAACCGTGAAGCATGGAGGTGGAAACATCATTCTTTGGGGATGCTTTTCTGCAAAGGGGACAGGACGAATGCACCGTATTGAGGGGAGGATGGATGGGGCCATGTATCGCGAGATCTTGGCCAACAACCTCCTTCCCTCAGTAAGAGCATTGAAGATGGGTCGTGGCTGGGTCTTCCAGCATGACAACGACCTGAAACACACAGCCAGGGCAACTAAGGAGTGGCTCCGTAAAAAGCATCTTAAGGTCCTGGAGTGGCCTAGCCAGTCTCCAGACCTGAACCCAATAGAAAATCTTTGGAGGGAGCTGAAAGTCCGTATTGCCCAGCGACAGCCCCGAAACCTGAAGGATCTGGAGAAGGTCTGTATGGAGGAGTGGGCCAAAATCCCTGCTGCAGTGTGTGCAAACCTGGTCAAGAACTACAGGAAACGTATGATCTCTGTAATTGCAAACAAAGGTTTCTGTACCAAATATTAAGTTCTGCTTTTCTGATATATCAAATACTTATGTCATGCAATAAAATGCAAATTAATTACTTAAAAATCATCCAGTGTGATTTTCTGGATTTTTGTTTTAGATTCCATCACTCACAGTTGAGGAGTACCTATGATAAAAATTACAGACTTCTACATGCTTTGTAAGTGGGCAAACCTGCAAAATCGGCAGTGTATCAAATACTTGTTCTCCCCACTGTATGTAATCCTCGTTCCCTGAAGGAGGGAATGGAGACGCCACGTCCCACCGCCATGTCCTCTGTACCCTGCTGGGGTGCCAGTTCACCTACTCGGCTCCTCAGTGAAAAACTGATTTGATACAAGCACCTGTGCTTCATTTATACCCACGCTGCGTGGCATGAGCAGCTGGTGCAATCATTGCATGCCAATGTGCTTTGGCTCATTTAGTTACACTCGAAGTAGATTGGCTCTCGCTAGCAAGATTCCTATTCGTCGGTCTCCCGACGTGGCGTCTCCGTTCCCTCCTTCAGGGAACGAGGGTTACATACGTAACCGAGATGTTCTCCTACCATGAGTAAGTAAGCACTGAGTAAGAAGTAATGATGAATGTGTAGTAGGAAACAGCGCAGTTCACTCAGTCAGCTGAAGATATATTTGCAGTTTTAACACTATAATTGTTCTCTATTTTTTTATTTGCCTGTTCTGTCCTAGTTATCCACGTTTTTCTTTCACCAAATTTTGAAAGCTTTCCACTGTGCTTTCATCTCAATTTACAACCTTTTTTCCTTTGTTTTTATACACACCATTTTACTTTCATTCTCTCAAGTCTGTGCCACACCATAGCATTATTCTCAGCAGCACCCCTGTTTCCTCTCCACCGGTGACACATTCACTCATTCAGAAGAAGTGCAGATAGGCTACACACTCCCTGAGCTTTTGAAACACTCTTCGGTGTAAAAAACTGCCCAAAAAAAAACCTTCTTGACTTTTGTTTGAGCTTCCACATTTGTTCACCGACAATCCTAGTTTGTATACATTTAATATCAGGATTCCAGAAGAGCTGAATGTTCTTCTGGGATCCCACCTACAAATGTATATGATTTTTCCACTTATTTACTGGAAAATGATTAAGGACTCGTAAAGAATCTTTTAATCACATTTTCTACCCGATAAACTATTTTAGCATCTTAGCATAACTAATGAATATTCATTATAAAATTGTATTAATTTACATGGGCATTTTACATTACACTAAGTGAAAACAGAGATATATTCTATTTACACCATGTAAAAGTAGCAGTTCTTTGCAATATGTGTAAATAGTAATTAGATGCTATTTATACTTTATTTTGGCATATACATACAACAGTACATTAACAGGATGCAATAATAACATTGAGTGTAAATTATTATATTTATTAAAATTATTAAATGGATGTCGACTTAATGGGACAATAAAAGCCCTCCCTACACCTACTTTTAACCCTACCCAATAAATATTTTTACTTTTATCATATTTTCACTTTTAGAACATTTTCTTCATTTTTATTGAAAGTAAATGCCTTTCCGATGTGATATGTGATGGGAAATGGGAAAAGAGCGAGCTAGGCAAAAGGCAGATTCGAACCCGGGTCGATCGTGTCAAAACCTAGTTTCATGAACCTTACACTCTACTGACTACGCCACTGCAGACATTACAACATAAATGTCTTTTTTTTTTATCTTGTGTGGCCCAACCAGGCATTGCTGGGCGCAGCTAATGTAAATACACTATTTGTACTTAGTGTAAATAGACACTCCGATTTACATGACCAGGTCTAGAAATCAATCTCTGAAATCACAGGATACAGTGGGGAAAAAAGGTCACACTTTATATTAGGTGTCTTTAACTACTATGTACTTACATCAAAAATATGTACAATGTACTTACTGTGTTCATGTTGTATTGCAAAGAGATTGTAAACTAATCCATATGAATTGACATGTGAGAACCAATGAGGTTCATTCTCGTGTTACGCAGCACGTTTGAGCTTCTGCAAGAACCAATGAGGTTCATTCTTGTGTTACGCAGCACGTTTGAGCTTCAGCAAGAACCAGTGAGGTTCATTCTCATGTGTTACTCAGCACGTTTGAGCTTCCGCAAGAACTAATGAGGTTCATTCTAGTGTGTTATGCAGCACGTTTGAGCTTCCGCAAGAACCAATGAGGTTCATTCTCGTGTGTTACGCAGCACGTTTGAACTTCCGCAAGAAAAAATGAGGTTCATTCTAGTGTGTTACGCAGCAGTGTTACGACAAAGTGTCAGTTGCATAACTGTCAATGGACAGACAGAAAGCTCTCAGATTTCATCAATAAGATCTTCATTTGTGTTTCGAAGATGAATAAAAGTCTTACGGGTTTGGAACAACATGAGGGTAAGTAATTAACCCTCTGGGGGTTAAAAACCCTGAGGGGGTTTTGGGGCCCTGGAGAAGTTTTGACATGCCCTGACATTTGTGCTTTTTTTCAGTTGCTTATAAACATATTAATGGCTAAAGTGTCATTACACTGTATTCAGCACAAACTGGGCTACAATAATATTTGAGCAACATGTATGTACATGTTTGTATTTGAGAAAATAACGTTTATGCGTGGTTATTGAAAAATAAAAAATTAAGGATTTTTCCTCACCGCGTCCCAAGATGACAAAGTACGTAAATCTGATTAAACTAGATGCGTTTTACCGAGTTGATGTGGCCGTTGACACTGTTTGCATGGATCACCTCGGAACATTAGCATTTGAATAGCGCACGTTCTCTGTAGGGGTTTCACATTAGCAGATAACGAGCTGACACGAGAACGACTGACATCTCTCTCTTTCCATACAGATTACATAAACAGACAATATTTGTTTTCATTTTGAATTAGATCATTTAAAAGTAGACACTTAAATGTTTATATTGCTCATGTCTGTGTGACAAGTTTTTGCTGAGTTTTGTTTCATTTTAGAGACGTGCGCAAGAAAAAAGTTAATGGAGACCGAGACGCCAGAAAGCACACCCTGTTTTCTAAAGGACGACCTTTTACGGTTTCAAATTATGTATTGCTTTTATCTATATGACCATAAATGACAATAAAATGACTGATAAAGTCGACTTTGCTGCTGTGTGAAGAAAATCCAGCAAAACGCGCCGGCGCATTTGTCGACCCCAGAGGATTAATGACAGAATTTTCATTTTTGGGTGAACTATCCCTTTAAGCAAATATCTCACATTTTGGACTGCCTCCATCATCACAACTGAATCATATGAATTCAGATAAGCTTGACTATCACTTATTAGGATATAAGTAATGTAATTAATTTTATTTTTATTTTAAATTTTAAAAAATATATATTTTTACTGGATTGCAAAGCTCTTAATGACTTAGCAAATGAATAGACTATAAAACGCAGAATGATAAAATGGTTAAACACACACCTATGACCACACATCATAGTTTTTCACTATCTTACTGAAATTATTATTATTATTATTATTATTATTATTATTATTATTATTAAAGTAATAGTAGTAGTAGTAGTATTGTCACCTCTGGCAACCTTTCCCTTTCATTCATGAGTTTGGAACGGCATAAGGTTGAGTAAATAATGTTCATTTTTGGGTGAACTATCCCTTTAACCACTACAAAAAAAAGAGCAATCAGTCTGGGCTTTATTTCCCAAAACATCATAAGCTTAAGTAGATCGTAGAGAGCATTGTTGCCAATGGTTTTTATGATCTATTTAGGCTTAAAATGCTTTTGGGAAACATAGCCCCAGCCTGTGTAAATAGGTCTTGCTTGTAAAGCTGGTTTGTGTTTCCTGCCTTTAACATTTTGCTAGTGAGGAAATATAACTGCAATGTCATTCTGAAAATACCCCACTGTCCTGTTTAGTTCCCAAAGCCACTGCTGTACATTCGTGTGAATTCAGGACTAATAAATAGACTGGTAGAAGGCTGAGGGGAAGGCAAGCTGCATAAATATATACTGCTTAAAGAAATCAAATCCAATGCTATGCACCATGTGAACTGATCAAACAGACTGCCGCCTTTCAGTTATATGGCCAAATACAGAACATTTGAGAACATGAGGGTCATGCGTGCACACACACACACACACACACACACACACACACAAATTATGGGGGTATTCCCATACACCAGATATTTTAATAGTTCTCATTCTGTCAGACATTTGAAGAGTGCAGGTGGCATTTTCCAAAACGGATTAAAACAAGGCTTCACACTACAAAAATGATTAGGGAACAATTGGATTAAATGAAACGTGTCTTTACACAGTTTAATGCAGTTTAGAGGTGACATGAATGCATTTACATAACGATTACAGTTGCATAATGTTACAAGATCAATGTTTTAAATATATATTTAATATACAAATATGAAATCAATAAAAAATGGAAAGTACTTCAATTATTTTTCATACGAAACTAAAATATAAAATATAAGCTCTATCAAGACAACAAAATTGTCCAAGATCGAATATCATAAAAATGTGAATTTTTACGTTTAAAACTACAATAATCTAAGTAAAGATTGAAATAAACAAACAAATAAATAACAAAAAAAAATACTTAAAAAGATTTATCTTAATTATTCAAAAAATTATGATTGCATTGATGATTACATTTCCACCCAATTTTGCCTCTTATAAAGTTTTTCTCATTAAGTTAGTGCACTTGTTTACCAAGGACACAACAGTGTCAGAGCCTGAATAAAAACAAGGTTAATATAACCTTTAGTGTAAATGCTATTTCCAATCAAGCTGTATTGTTAAATTATGCAAAAAAGTGTAAAAGTATTATTTAATTCATTGTGTGTATATAGAACATGCAAGATATGAAATCAGTCAGACATTTTATTCCACTCGTGTTGCTTCAGAATTTTCATTTGTTGGGTGAACTAACCCTTTAAACTTAGTATTATGCTTTAGTATCAGCTAGTTAGCAGTGGAACAGTATGGAACAGTTTTTCTTTTTTTTTGCTTCAGTTAATTGAGTGCATAGCTCCTCATTTCACAGTATCTTTTAACCAACAGTCACTTCTGTGTGCTGTAATGAATTGCCGTTTCATATAAACTATGACTATGAGGATTTAAGTACAAACCCGATTCCAAAAAAGTTGGGACACTGTACAAATTGTGAATAAAAAAGGAATGCAATAATTTACAAATCTCATAAACTTATATTTTATTCACAATAGAATATAGATAACATATCAAATGTTGAAAGTGAGACATTTTGAAATGTCATGCCAAATATTGGCTCATTTTGGATTTCATGAGAGCTACACATTCCAAAAAAGTTGGGACAGGTAGCAATAAGAAGCCGGAAAAGTTAAATGTACATATAAGGAACAGCTGGAGGACCAATTTGCAACTTATTAGGTCAATTGGCAACATGATTGGGTATAAAAAGAGCCTCTCAGAGTGGCAGTGTCTCTCAGAAGTCAAGATGGGCAGAGGATCACCATTTCCCCCAATGCTGCGGCGAAAAATAGTGGAGCAATATCAGAAAGGAGTTTCTCAGAGAAAAATTGCAAAGAGTTTGAAGTTATCGTCATCTACAGTGCATAATATCATCCAAAGATTCAGAGAATCTGGAACAATCTCTGTGCGTAAGGGTCAAGGCCGGAAAACCATACTGGATGCCCGTGATCTTCGGGCCCTTAGACGGCACTGCATCACATACAGGAATGCTACTGTAATGGAAATCACAGGGGAAACTTATCACTGCTCAAGGGCTTTTAACATACAGAGAGGAACCATATGAAGCCACTTAAGAATTTATCAATGCAATTGAAATTTTGTCTCTCACGTTTTCACATTAGGGTTTCACAACAACACAAGCTCATCAGTGTGATTATGGAAAAAAGGGAAAAAGCAAAGAGCAAAAACTAGCATTTGTTTCCAATCTTTGCGTAATGACAGCGATTTCCCCCACACACTGATAGTTGCACTTCTCCAACCTGCACAGTGTATGTTAAACATGTGCTTTATGATCTCATCCTTTCTTCTACAGACAAGAAGAAATGCTACTTATCAGACTGGTGGGATTTCAAAGGATGATTCCACCCTTTTTTCTCTACATATCTCAAGGCTTTTTTTTCTTATTTTTAGGTTAAAAAAGTCTGGCTTTCTAAATGGTGACATAACTGGGAGTTAAGAAATAGAGCTTATCCTTCAAAACATTATAATCTTACATCCCATGAAAAATATGATGAAGAAAACATCTTTTAGCTCAGGAGACACAACCGCAAATGTATGAAAGGAACTAAAGGACTTCTAACACAACAAGAATATGATCATAAAGCTACGAAGGCATACTGTACAATTATACACTATATTGCCAAAAGTATTGGGACACCCCTCCAAATCATTGAATTCAGGTGTTCCAATCACTTACATGGCCACAGATGTATAAAATCAAGCACCTAGGCATGCAGACTGCTTCTGCAAACATTTGTGAAAGAATGGGTCGCTTTCAGGAGCTCAGTGAATTCAAGGGTGGTACCGTGATAGGTTGCCACCTGTGCAATAAGTCCATTTGTGAAATTTCCTCACTACTAAATATTCCACGGTCAACTGTTAGTGGTATTATAACAAAGTGGAAGCAATTGGGAACAACAGCAACTCAGCCACGAAGTGGTAGGCCACGTAAAATCACAAAGCGGGGTCAGCGCATGCTGAGGCGCACAGTGCACAGAAGTCACCAACTTTCTGCAGAGTAAATAGCTACAGACCTCCAAACTTTGTGTGGCCTTCAGATTAGCTCAAGAACAGTGCGTAGAGAGCTTCATGGAATGGGTTTCCATGGCTGAGCAGCTGCATCCAAGCCATACATCATCAAATGCAATGCAAAGCGTCGGATGCAGTGGTGAAAAGCACGCCGCCACTGGACTATAGAGCAGTGGAGACGTGTTCTCTGGAGTGACGAATCACGCTTCTCTGTCTGGCAATCCGATGGACGAGTCTGGGTTTGGTGGTTGTCAGGAGAACGGTACTTGCCTGACTGCATTTAGCCAAGTGTAAAGTTTGGTGGAGGGGAGATTATGGTGTGGGGTTGTTTTTCAGGGGTTGGGCTTGGCCCTTAGTTCCAGTGAAAGGAACTCTTAATGCTTCAGCATACCAAGACATTTTGGACAATTTCATGCTCTCAACTTTGTGGGAACAGTTTGGGGATGGCCCCTTCCTGTTCCAAGATGACTGCGCACCAGTGCACAAAGCAAGGTCCATAAAGACATGGATGAGCGAGTCCTGACCTCAACCCAATAGAAAACCTTTGGGATGAATTAGAGCGGAGACTGCAAGCCAGGCCTTCTCGTCCAACATCAGTGCCTGACCTCACAAATGCTCTTCTAGAAGAATGGTCAAAAATTCCCATAAACACACTCCTAAACCTTGTGGAAAGCCTTCTCTGAAGAGTTGAAGCTGTTATAGCTGCAAAGGGTGGGCCAACTCCATATTAAACCCTACGGATTAAGAATGGGATGTCACAGTCATATGCTGTATCCTTAAAAAAACAACAAACTCCATTGGTAAATAGTATTTGAATGCTTGTTTTAAGCATAAACCTCACAAAATTGTGGAAAATGCAAAAAATTATTCAACATATTCTAAAAAAAGGTATCTTGTTTTAAGAACAATGCAGTGTAAAAAAAGAAGTCTGTTATTATCATACACTTTGCAACCTTCTGCGTTTTGCCAGTTTTATTGAGAAGACAGTAAAACATGAGAGGAGAGGAAGGGAATGGGATCAGGAAATGACACAAACAAGGTTTGAACTCGGGTTGCTCGCAAAACTGTCATCCAAGTGGTCAAGGTCTGGCTAGTAGATAACCCCGCCATCTGGATGCAAAAATGTCTCTCTCTATTGATGGCTATTCAGCTGGATTCAATATTATCACAAATATTTAATTATATTATAGCATATATTTTACTAGTTTCTGATTTTTTTGGAGGCACTTCAAGTGTGAAATAGACTTTTCCCTGTCTGCTGCCTTTGATGTCAAAGCAATGATATTAGTGAAGACTTTAAAAACTTGTCATTTCCCTATAGCTTCAAAGTAATTATTCACATCACATTTATGGTTCAGGTGACTGGCTCACAAAAAAATCTTGCAGCAGAACTGAACGTCCATGAGTAAAGATGGCAGGCTTCAAATCAGTTACGTCTGGTGAGGGGGTCCTGTGCCAGCTAAGATTAATGGCAATGCTAACCGAGAGCTTTCTCCAGGTATCTCCAGGTATTGCATTGTACCTGTAGCTGCATATCATGCTGCATGTACACATGCACTCACCACAAGACCATGTCTCTGAAACAAAAGCAATTTAAATATAAAAAACGTTTGGGAAATTAACCAATTTCATGCACTTTCAAAAGATGAGGAAAAACTTACTCTTCAGTGAATAATTACATAATATAAAGGACATTAACGTCATGAACAATAGTTTGGTTTTCTTACAAATCAGAATGTAAGTGTACAATCAAGACTGAAAAGGTTTGGCATTTTTCTCAATGTATTTCCTTGTTTTTAGAGGGGAATGTTACTGTAGGTAGCATGACATAATGGTCTACACATTTAAATTTTGGTCGTTTCTGAGGAGTGAACCACAAAAACATTTGACTCTGGTGTTGAAATTGCATTTTTCCCTGCTGTGTTGAAACGCGCAGACGGATTGACCAACTGAGCTTCACAAATCATGTGGATTTTGACTCTAGCACGTCTCTGAGCATTTACTGGATAGATTTGCTTGACAACTTATAGATTGTTTGGCCATCATTCCCAAAGCTCCATTATGCAATGAGGGGAGAGGTGCGCTCCTGAACTTTGACACATTGAGTTGTCTCTTGCCAAGCTACATTGGTTGGATCTGTCATGACAAAACAAGGCTGAAACAAACGGTCTCATAATTTCCTGTGGAGCACGTACTTGCCTTTGCTCTTTTAACTTTATTTTGGTGTCCTTATGACCAAAGCATTTGTTTCCGCATTTTAACTTTTTTAACTTTATTTTGGTGTCCTTATGACCAAAGCATTTGTTTCCACATTTTAACTCAGGGCTGCATCTAACGATTATTTTGATAATCGATTAATGTGGTGATTATTTTTTCGACTAATGATTAATCGAATTAAAAATCCACAAATTATTATGCATTAAAAAAGTAAATAAAAATTCATTTGAATCCATTATTTTAATCAATTTTATTCCATATCATGGCCAGTACTGTCCTCCAAACATTATATAAAGCCTATGAAAACAAATAGTTAATGTATAGGCTATGCTATATATTATAAGCAAAAAATGGGTTAAAATACAAACATTACATTCTAAATCTAAACCTAAAAACAACTAAAATTAAAAACTAAACTAAAAGCACATGTTAGCTTGTACGAATTATGAAGAACACACACATTCACTCCTCTTAAGTAATCATTTTAATGGGCTATTCCAACAATAGCACCTTTAATGTTCCTGCTCTCATAAATATGATTACTAGTGTTAGATGTAGAATTTTAAAATTACACTTACTATCTAACAAAGCATAGCATAAAGTGTATTTTAGTGAGAATGGTTTGCTCTACGGCACTCCGTCTGTTTGAATCCGTTCATTGAACTCTGTGAAGTTTAACAAGACTCGTTTGTTGTCAGAATATGCAAAATGGAAATACTTGCGGGACTTTCTAACATTTACAAATATTAGGTGTGTTCGACATCGGCTGCATGTAACCGATCGGCGAGAGTTGCCGTGCGCAGGCAGGGAGGAGCTGCAAACGGAAACATGAAGCAAACGGAACTTTCTGCTTCCCGTAGTGACACTCGCGCTGTGTTTGCATACTTTATCACAGCTGAAGTGAAATAAATGCAATATAATGCATATATGTTTTAGAGACATTGTCATGTAATACTTTATGTACTGCTTAATACAGCATGTGTTTAAACAAGAATAAAGTTCAACATAAGTGAACTATCAATGAAGTGGGGTCTACATTTTTTCAAGTTAGCAGCAGATCGGTCTGTGCAGCGCTCTATGAGGTCGAACAAGCCTAAGGTTACAACCATAAAATGTAAATTATGTGCTGAGGAAACCAAGGGCATTAAAGAGCACATGCATCTGTCAAAGCAAGGAATGGGAAGACGCGGTAAACGCTTATGCTTTTGTTTGAAGCGCTTTTTAATATAAATTCTCATGTTTCGGACAACTTGGATCATGTACCTTTCCTGCAGGAGCTCACTCTGTGTCCTCCGCTATTTTCCAATTTCCATATGTGTTTTGTCAATAGAAATGGGTTATTCACTACTGTAAACAAGCCCTGAAAAGTGAAGCCAAAACGTTTCGATTGCCCCCAGGTGGCTGGATGCAGTATAGGTCATAAACCCCGCCCTCTTAATGTAATCTGATGGGACATGAGCCATTCAGCGTTTGTCTGTGGTGCCCAGCTACGACTCAGGACGCTGTTCAAAATCCAGCCGCGCCACAGAGCATCATTTACCTAGTTTTATATTAAATTTACATTATAATTGTCTCAAATTGTCATTAATGTACATACTGACTTCACCCTGTGCTGCAAAATATCTTTACCTTTACAATTATAGTTTAACTTTTGCTTGAATAAAGCATAGACCTAGCTATAGGAAAAATATAATAAATAAACCGGCACCAGGTCATAAACTTCAGCTGGATACTATTGCTGAAAATAGCGTGGAGTATAGCGTAACAAAGACGGCGAAAAAAATCAATGAAATTCAGAAATACCTTGAATTATATGCGACAAACCACTGATTCTGAGGGACAAAATACAGAAATCAGCTGTGTGGATGAAGATTGCTGATGTTTTTGGATTTTCAGGTGAGATTCTCAACAAATTCAGTTAATGTAAGTTACGCCCGAGACAGCTGCGCTTCTCGTCCGGTGTGCGACCCGCTTAAGCGTAGTAAAGTCTGAGGCACCAGATTTTTTCCAGGATTTTCGGGAGGAGATTGCTGATTCAACCTTACCCTTACGAAAAATAAGTATACTTCAAGTTCATTTTATGAAGTATACTTAAGTAATGTTCAAGTATATTTTTAAGTACTTTATGCAGTAAGTGTACTAGTAGTAAACTTGTAAGTGTACTGTTTCAATACTGCTTGGGACTAAATTGGCCCACTTTTAGTATATAAAAGTATACGTTTAAGTGTACTATAAGTGTAACAGTAGTAAACTTTAAGTGCATAACTAGGTTTCTCATGTGTACTGCATCTGTACTACAAGTGAACTTATAAGTATACTAGTAGTTTACTGTTTTAATACAAGTAGTACATTTTTTAGTTTATGAAAGTCCACTTTGAACTATACTCCTAGTAAACTACTAGCTTAGTAGTTTATACTTCAAGTATACTATACAAGTATAGTTTTCTTTAAGTGAACAACATTATACTTATAGTTTACTATTTATATATTATTTTTGCACTTTCAGTATACTACGATGTTCAAATGTAGATATAAATTTGTTATACTTGAAATATACCTTAAAAACATTTTATTATAGCTTTATGCATCCTTTTTTATCAACACTTGAATGTGGGTAAGTTTCATTCAAAAAAGGCAACATTTTAAACAAAAACTTGAGAAAATTGCATTTTTGTCAAAGACTTTGTCCGGATCAGATTCAGAACGATGATCAAAACACAAATGGAGTAGATCAAGTCCATCAAAGCTTCACAGTCGTTTCCTCTTCATGGGTTCATCATTTCATTCAGTAACATTAGGCAGTTTTAATTTACATGCTGTTTAATGTTTGATGATCACGTTATTGTACATTTGCGTTAGCAATCTTCTATCACTTGTTCTGCTTCTTCTCCTGTATTCTGATCAGGAGATTCTGTACTAGAAGATGTGTCATAGTGGCCCCTACCGTATAACAGTGAAAACATGGATAGCTGGAGAATTCAGTCAATGGTGGGGAAAGAGTAAAGTAGACTTGAAGTAAATTCCTATGTACACTAAGTGGACTACACAAAAAATCAGAAACGCAGAATTAGGAACATATCTGTTTTATATCAATATTCTAATCAATATTTTCAAACAATGTAAATTAAATAAGACTATGTGAAAGGCTACTCAATCAAAAAATTCAACAATTACAAGCCAAGTATACTTAGAATGCTTATTTATACTTTTAAGTGTATCTCGATCAGAAGATTCAGTACAAGTACAGGCCAAATATACTTAGACTTTTCTGTCAGTACAAGTCAAGTATACTTAAGTGCAATTCGAAGTATATTTCTGAGAAGTATATAAAAAGTAGACTGAAAGTATACTTTCTTATTTTTAATTTAAAAGAAGTATACTAATAGAACATTTGAATAAACTTCTTTTTGGTAAGGGTAGTTTCTACATTTCCATAACTGTTTATTTCACACTGACATAATGAGCTGCAGTAAACTGTACTAACCGATTCTGCGGGAGTGTGGGTGGGGCCTTGATACCGCGGCTCCACTTCACGCTCACTACTGCGCAGACTCGGACTCCAAGATGTCAGCGCCATATTTGGACATTGGCGGCTTCACTTCTCTACAATGATAGAGGGCGAAGGTGCGCCTTCTTTTATTACATTCTATGGTTTCAGAGCACCGTACGTAGATGTGACTAATCGATAATCAAATTCATTGGTTGCATCTTAATCCGCTCTCTAGTTCAGTAGTCAGGGCACTGATCAGGGAGTCGGCCATTTTAAGAGCTGTCTCAATCGCAGAATCTTTCCAGGGCACCTTTCCTAGAAAGTCCCACAATGCACCGTGGAAACCAGGGTGTATCGATGTTCACTAGGTTCCCTTAACAGAAGTTCTGAAGTGTAAAACTTAAATCACGTGAGCCAACTCACTACACATATGACACGTGATAGATGTTTTTTACATAATGCAAACTATTATTTTATTATATTTCAGCATAAACGTACATCGTTAGACAGGTAATGAACATAATCTAGCTAACATTTATAATTTATTTATGTTGCACGTATATGTAACAAGCAAAGTATTTATCATAATGTACTTTAAATAACATTACAAGTAATGTCCGAAAGATATCGGCTCTGCTGTTGTTCATAAATACCAGTAGTGATGTTGTACAATGAGGATGTTGTCACATCGCCGGAAATAGAGTCATTAGTGTCCCAATGTGTAGAGGATCAGCGTCCTTTACTGTTCTTAGCGGTGCGTGAAAACGTAAAAACACTATATACCGATTCATGAGCTCGGGAGCTAAGGATCTGATTGAGGCGCAGCCATTGTCAATTATTTTCAATATCGATAATAATCGATTTTATTGATTAGTTTTTGCAGCCTGTGGTTTTTTACATAAATGCTTTCCTACTTTTCATTGATTAAAAAAACAACAACAATAATAATAATTAAAATCTTGAAAACTAATTCAAAAGTTTAGGGTCTTAAGTTTTTTTTTGGGAAAGAAATTTATATTTTTACAGGGCCGTAACCACCATAGACATTGAGGGGGACAAGTCCCCTCCAATAATTAGAAATGGCCAAATTGTCCCCCCCAATATTGGAAATTCTTGCACTGCACTTCATTACACAGCACTCTAAATGTTAGGATGACAAAAAGGTTTTAAAGTTACATTTTTAGCCTGGTCTGCCTCTGCAGTCTAACGCCGCTCGTCAATGTCAAAATGATTGAGATGACCAATCAAATCAAAGTAGGCGAGGTTTACATTCTCTTTTGGCTCGTGCAGTCTTCACACAGACAAGCGCGTCAATCTATCGCTTAATGCCGTTGCGGAGACTCTATTCTTTCCGGTGAAATCACAAAACAAAATGCACACAAACGTGTCCCTGCTCTTAATATACAATCATTGAACATCTTTGATTTTAATGGGAAAAAAAACACTATATGAGGGCGGATTAGAGCCTGGAACACAGTGTACAAAAATTCTACCATCAGACCACTAAGGAATTAATATGTTAACAGCAGTTCTATGTATTTATTCACTAAAGGAAAGATCTCGAGACTAACAATATATTTGACGCAAATTAATGCAAATATTACTTGCAAATAGTCCCAAAATTATTATTTCCCAACTAGAATTAGACCTAGAATTTCATTCACTGTTCTGTTTCTTTATGCTTTATAAAAATAAAAAAAGTGCTGCTTAACATTTTTATGGAAATTTCTGTCACCTGGTGACTCTGAAGTCTGGAGTAATGGCTGCTGAAAATTCTGCTTTGTCATCACAGGAATAAATTACATTTTAAAATTTATTGAAATAGAAAACAATTATTTTCAATTTTAATAATATTTCAAAATATTACTGTTTTACAGCAATTTAGACAAAATAAATGCAGCCTTGATGGGCAAGATGGGCAAAATGTTATTTTTTGACAGGTACTGTAACTTTGCAACTACATGTCAACTAATGCCACGGTCACACTAGACTTTTAACACATGAACGGTCATGCAACGGTTGTGATGACTCTGCGACGTCTTTTTTAAAAACATAAATTCAACATTTAACAATCCAAAATGGGAAAATATACAATCTACTCCACTTTACTGCAAAAATGTTGCATTCTTTTAATTCAGCTAAGAAGTCACGTTATGGCATAACGATCTTCTATTGGTCGCAAGTCTTCAAATGATACAAATTTGCAGATCAGAGTTCCCCAAACTTGAACTTTGGAACGCAGAGAAATGCGAAGCTTCTTCGCATGAGCTTGCATTTCCTGTCTTCAGCATTCGTATGTGTATGAATGGAAGTCAACGGAATGAAAAAAGTAGTGTGACTGTCCCTTAACCCTCATTAATGTACAACTACATGTCAACTAATTTACATTAGAGTATTAGTTTACTGTTAGGTTAGGTTAGAGGAATACGTTGACATGTATTTGCAAAGTTACTTATATTCAGTAGAATGTCTAAAGTGGATTATTGAAATAAAGTGTTACCAAGTAAGTAAATAAATAATTAAATAAATAAATTTATTAAATTCATGCAAGTGTGTCCAAACATTTGACTGGTAGTGCATGCTTCAGAAAGTAAAATGTTATAATTAAAAAAAAAAAAATAAATAAATAAAAAAGTTAATTAGCATACACTAAAATTTCTACTATTTTATTTATGGACAGACTTTGGACTGGCCAGCTTTAGATACTTTAAATAGTATTACATTATAAAAATATTAATAAAAAAAGAAAAGTTACTGGAATAGCCTTTGCTGAGTGGGAGGGACGCACTGTTTTGCTCTGAATGTTTCCTATTTCCTTCAGCGCTCTTGATTAGCCTCCCATGCTAATGGAGAATTTCCTGTGTTAAGAAAACGCCACTCAAACAAACCGAGACAGGGCAATACTAAATTACACACAAACAGGCTAGTCACGACATCCAGCCTTGAAATACCAAAAAGAGAGAAATATTAAAACAGCATGCAACGTTTCAAGCCGACATTCTTTAGGACATATGGAAACATTGTCTTTAATAACTTCAGCTGTTTGAGAAAAGCATTTTAATGTTTGACACGGATTAATATACTTTATTTTTCTTGGTACTATATCCGATTGATTTTGAGAAGAGCAACACATGGAAATATTAGGAAAGGTTTTATGCAAACAAACCCTTCAAAATCAAGTTTCTTTTGATTTGAACCTGAGACGTAATTCTCCCGATTATATGATATTTTCTTTTCTGTTTGCTTTGCAATATGCGGCTCATTGGTTTTGTGAGAAATCACCTGACTGACATTTTTTTAGTAAAATATGACACCGTTTTCATTACATTTGCCATATATGATCACAGTGTGGTGATTTTCCTGCTATATTCCCAAAATGCCAGTCATACCCAAGAGGCCAATCTGAGTAGCCGGAGTTAGTTGCAATATGCTTTAACATGTCCTTCTCTCATCTTTTTTTTCCCCGTCTTCATCTCACCTCATTTGCAGTTTCTACTCGACAGTACTTTTTTTCTCAGTTGTCCTCTCTTGACCAATACCACATGACACACATTCAAGTTAAGCAATCTCACTCCCTAAATTGGATTTGAACTTTCCTTTCATCCTTAATTCCACTTTTCTCACTTTGCTTTTCCCCCTCAAGGAATGGGATCATGTCGCTGTTCCGCAAAGAGGGCCGTCTCTAATTTGATCCCAACATGCGCAGATGTTTCCATGGCAATTAATGAAACAATCCCGAAACAAATTGGTGGCGGGTGTATGATAAACAGGCAGGCTAAGGCATTCTGACTGTGCCCATAACTTACGGCCGAGCTTGATAGCATCTAGCTAATTCAAGGAGGCCTGCTCTTTGTAAACGGCATTTCCATTCTTTGAAGGAAAGAGTTGTAGTCTTGTAAACTTCTTACTAGGCTCTTCTAAGGCAATGCTGAGAGAGACTGGAGGCGGACAGATGTGGGAAGGGTCAAGGAAACGGAGCAAAACAAATTTACGAGACATCGAGACTATGTGGATATACTGAAGAGATTATAGCTTTGAGTTTGCCTGCAGTGATAAAGAGCTTTTCCTGAGTCATTACTGGGATGATGTGAATGTTCTAGAAGGGCGGTTCTCAAGGGCTAAAACTTCTCGACTAATAATCAAGGTCCTTTTTGCTGGTGTTTAAGTGTTGAATTACAATAAAAACGGGCTTTCATGGGAGTACCGTGATCCAACACACCTCTTGAGGTTCCTTACATTACCACAAGCATGTGGATACCTAGACAACACATTTTAACACTTTACACCACACTTTGAAAGCTGAAATTTACTTGCTGAACATTTTTTTTTTTTTTAACTTTTGTAGTATTAACAGTAGAGGGTTAGTTTTTTGTCATTTACCCTCATGTTGTTCATCTCCGAAACACAAATGAAGATATTTTTAATTAAACCTAAAAGAGATTTCTGTCTCTTCCTTGAAAGTCTGTTACGTTCACGTTTCAAAATGTTCTTAAAGAAAACTCATCATCTGAGCTTTTCAATCCAAATCTTTTGAAGAGACATGATTACTTTATATTACTTTATATATATTAGGGGTGTAACGATACACCAATGCCACGGTTCGGTTCATATCACGGTTTTGGAGCCACGGTTTGGTTCGGTTCTGTTTGCTGTGGGTGGGGGCAAGGTTCATGGCAGGGGACCAGCAATAATAACACTAGATTCACTTTAAACTTAATGATAACAACAAGTTAAATTATTAACTATATCTTTATTAACTTTATACACTGGCTTCACGTTTTCTTTAGAGCAGTTAGCATACCTGAGTAGTTGCTCATACGACATCATCATCCGACATTGATATCAGCAGCACACGTAAGAGACCTCAAAAAAATTAATTAAAAATTAAAGGTCCTCCGCCAGTTTGGCTTTCATTTTGTTGTAAAGTTGAGGCAACACATTCTGACTAAAATGTGGTCGGCTCGGTAGTTGGTATCTGGGTTCTAACACACGTAGCAAACGCGTGAATCCGTCGTTCTCAACAACTGAAAATGGGCGCATATCCAGTGCCATGAAAAAAGCAATTGCCTTGGTAATGCTTGAGCACGGTCTGAGTCGGCCTGTAGCTTAATTTTAAAGGCTGTTTTTGAGGTCGTGTGCTGCTGATATCAATGTCGGGATGATGTCTCCGGAGATGCGCTTGCATGTTAGAAGTGTTTCCTGTCGTATGAGCAACTTTTGTGAAACACTTACAACAGACGACGTGCGCTTTGTCTACGACACAATTTACATTCTTGTACTCCACTGGAAAACTAAAATGTGCCCACACAGGAGACGTAAATGTGACCGGGGGGTCTGCAATCTCAATATGACGTGGAGTTGCCATCCTGCAATGCGTATGTAAACTGCAGAGCGTGATCGATCACCCAAGTCACGTGACATGCACTTGGAAGACAAAAGTTAGTGTATATTTAGTAAATAATATTATTATAATATTATTGGGCTTTCTGCAGACCAGTCAAGTTCTTCCCTGTGTAAATCATTACTTTATGAACTTTGGCGTGCCCCGTTCCTGAATACTTGTAGTAAAGGCTGTTAGTAAAGGGTGTAGCAAAAATGGCAAGTTAAAAGTGGATGTTTACATCCTTTTGATTATGTAGTGTAGATTCTGATGACAAAAACTTATGATCATTCAACGGATGAGAATTTCTAAAGGTAGGAATTTCACTACTGCATCCAACTTCTATAAATAAAATGAAACGGGGCAAACATTGCATCAATAAAACTGCTACACTCCGTGACCATTAAATTGCCATGACCAATAAATGTGAAGGAATCTTACTGCTTTTGCCAAGAGATTATAAGGTGATTGTTCCAAATATATTCTGGTTACCTATGGTTACTGTGTTTATATATTAGTCACTGGCTCATAAACCATAAAACAACCCAGTACAGTATTAATGGCTAGACTATTTTGATCAGTGCTATCCAATCAAGAACAAGTTGTGTCAATCAGTACCTTGATATCCAGTATATATTAGACTAGTGTAAAACAAAAATTCAATTTAGCCAATTTGATCAAAGGCTCATTTGATCAATGGACAAAGACTAAAGTTAAAGTGTAATTTCAGCAATATCCTCTGTCGTGAGCTATTTAATAAGCCAAGCATACCGCTCCTAAAAGTTTATTTGGGCATGAAAGCAGAGAGGTAAACTCTTTAAAGGGCCACTGGCCGTCAACACCTCAAGCTGTGCCAGTCTTCACCCCAGCCCTCTGGACTACTACCACAGCCAGCTATGGCACGTTCTCACGCACAGACTAATGACCACCTGCCAAGTCTGTCAGCTTACAGACACTTACTGCTGCGGTTCCCATTGACAACCCTAAAACATACACACACAGAACAAGAAAACACTCAGATGCATGAGAACACAATTACAAATATGTGCTGTTTCTACATATGGTGAAAATGGCAAAATACCCCTTATATGCAGTCACAGAGGATATCCCCTCAAACTCTCCCATTCGAGAAATACTGCCCTGCCCCTTATCAGGGCTTTTCACATCACTGTTTCCTTCAAAGGGAGTATCCATCGTCCTCCAAAAAAGGAGCAAAGAGTGCTGACAGAAGCTTTCCAATTGACAAACTGCATTGTTTGCTGCTCCCTGCACACAGAACAGGGAATATCTGATAACATTTGTATAAGCTCATTTCGTAATTTGGAATACAGCAACATCAAACTCCGAAAGTTGTGCAGACTGACAAATAAAGGCCGGGACACACCAAGCCGAAGGTCGGCCATCGGGCAATGTTTTGAGTGTCGGTCGGCTTTGTTTTTTCCACACTGTTGGCTCTAGTCGGACGCCATCTGCATGTTCCATCAGCATGTTGAATCGACATCGGGCAGTCAGTGAGAGAGAGAACTCTGATTGGCTGTTCAGATTAGCGAACGAGTCTGTGCAAGTGAATAAGAGCGAAAGTGATGAAAGCGAGCAAAGAAGTCAAGATGGTACAGACTGAGCAGAGCAGTCCAGCGTTTGAATATTTTCATAACAACATGAGCCGACTGGAATGAAGACAGTGGTTTCCCTTTTTAAATTACGAAAATAGACTATTGATACCCGCTAATATATACAGATATTTTTACATACACGCAGGCACAGAACACACATGCTAGTTGACAGTTGCCTTTAGTCCTTTTGGTGTGTTTAAGCGCATACTGACCGGGGCACAGCCGACAAGAGGTGACAACACAGTCAGCTTTTGTCGCTGCTAGTTCTTTGACGTCAGCTTGGTGTGTCCCGGGCTTAAAGGGTGCATAACACACACAGTTTCTGCCAGTCTCATGTTAATCTTGAGTACCTATAGAGTAGTATCGCATCCGTCATATCTCAGAAGAGTCTTTAGTTTTGTCATATTTATAAAAGACAGATACGGCGTACCAATTCTTTCCGAAAACAGCCGAGCTCGTGCAGGCGTGCAGTGGGCGGAGTCACGAGCACACACACACACACACACAATACATCATGGCACTATCCCTGGATAACTTTCAATTCACTATACATTCGTGTTGTTTGCATTATATGCACTTATGCGCAGATTGCCAACAAAACAGAGACATTTGATGCAGTTTCACTCGCCGACTGTGGTTTCGACTCATGACCGGGAACAAACAAACACACTTGCAGAACTCCGTTGCTGCACCGGAAAAACAAACTGCATCCACTGTTTCCTTAACGCTGGGTTATTTGGGAAGCTGAACAAGGTTATCTTTCCCTCACAACCAAAAAACACACTTCTTTAGTGACATTGTTGATTTCATGACAAAATGAAAACAAAATGACAGCGCTGTCAACGGCTTCTGTAACCCAAACAAAGCTTGTTGATGGATGCGCTCTTGCTCTCGCTCTGGTTGATGTGCGCACGCGCTCATCCGGGAGAAGTGCCCATACATGGAATTCCGCCCTTTATGAATTCATACAGGGCCATACCCGAAAAAAACTTTCCGAAACTTATTTGAATCCTGAAGGAGTGTATTTGGCACAGAAATACTCCATCATACGTCAAACTTGAAATTTTGGCCATGTTTAGCACTCTTTAACAGTGTAAATAAGTTAGAATGCATGAAATAGCATTAGATCCAAGCTTTATAATGGCAGTGAATTGTTGCTTCGTTTTTGAAGTCCATAAAAGTGTGCGTTTGTGTAAGAAAAATATCCATATTTAAAACTTTATAAAGTAAAATATCTAGCTTCCGCCAGATCGGAAAAAAACGTAACTGGTGTGCAATGTCGTCAGACGTAGCGTAAGCGTTTTGAACTGCGAGAGGCACTACACTTTCCGTAAGTTGAATACGGAAGACGATCTGGTGGAAGCTAGATAATTTATAAAGTTTTAAATATTTTTCTTACATATACATAGACAATGAAGGGAGGAGCTATGATGAAGGCTCATGGCAGAACCGATGGAGGGAGGAGACAGGAACCCGACCAACAGAGGTGGAGACGTGAAAGGTGAAGACCCAGGTGGAGCCGAGGAGATGAAGACCCAGAGTGATACAGAAGAACTGGAGGGTCAAGGCAGACTTGGGCTTTGCAGACCAGGCGGAATTGGTGGGACTGAGGTCAATGGCGGAACCGGAGGGAAGGAGGAGTCCGGTGCAGCCAGAGGGGTGGAGGGTCGGGGTGAAGCTGGAGATCTGGAAGTCCAAATCAGAGTCAGATTGACGACTGACCAAGGTGGAGCCAAAGAGACAAGGGAGCCGCACGAGACAATACAATAAACCACAAGGGAACAATACAATAAACTATAACTGTGTTAAATACAGTCAGCTTAAGGTAGCTACAAGTATTACACGGTTAAATGTCAAAATAACTCCAATATCGTACAATAGAGTTGTTTGGGGTGGTGGTAAATTCAGCGCGATCTGCTGTGACATCACAATCGTGTTGCATTGTGGTCTATGGATCTGCCTGTGGATCTGCTCTGCACCTGTGCATTGTAATCAATCAAAATAAGAGACTGTAAAGGAGCTTTTATTGCTCAATCCAATGAACCCCTTAACAAGTTCAGATGAGCCTCTCGCTAATGAGTCACCACACTTCCACATCACATTTATCAGCCCCTTTGCTAATGGACTCAGTGACAGAAATGGCCACTCACAACCACATTCCCAGTGCCACGTAGTGAATATTGTGTGAGAACAGAGATATAATGAATTCTACAAACTTTGACTGTCAGCTTTTTTCTGTGATTCTGCAAAACCAGCTGAAAAGCCATAGAATGTCCACACCAAATACTGAAGCAAGTTCAACAAGGAGCAGAGCGTGCCCACATAATAGTAGATGATTTCTTACAAAAAGAAATTCTTCTTTTATTTTTTTAGTGCAATCACTTAATTTCATTATAATAAACCATAATGTAAACCAGAGTTATTATCATTAACTAAAACTAAAACAATAAAAATACTTTCATTACTTGAAATAAAATAAACATTAACTGAAATAAAATAAAATTTCATGGCTAAATGCCATGGTAATAGATTTCATTCATTTCATAATCATTTTTGTTTAGTTTAAGTTGAAGAACTAAAATAAATAAATAAATGAACTAAAACTTAAAAGGTACACTATGTAACAAAGCAGCATGCATTTTGCAGAAGAACATTGTTTTGGCTGTGCTTCTGCTCTGCGTGACTGTGCGAATGAATATGTTTTTTTCTCATAACTAAAAAAAGAGATTATCCTACTGCTCATAAAAGGCGGTTCAGGGCAATTCTAAGGAGTTTTTTGAGAAGGAGTCATCCGTTTTTCCCTGTCGCACTCCCAAAACCGCTGAGGCCTCCCTCGGATCCGCGACCTGGGGTTTGGATGTAGAGCAAGTGCGCGGTTTCTGCTGGTCGAATTCTCACACGACTACTTATATCCTAGCCCGGAAGCACGCGAGACGGTTTCTTTCGGGCTAGATGATGTAGTTTTCACTGCAGCTTCCGACTCCGAGGATTTCGGGCCTGCTTTAATCGACGACGCTTTCCCGCCTAGTGGCCTACTCTGAGCTTATCGTCGTGCTTTTGCACGCTACAGAAAAGCTCGCTATTGACTGGCCAGATGAACCCCGCGAGTCACAGTTGTCTAAACTCGATGAGAGGTTTTTAAGTGGCCCTAATTCGAGGCCAGTGCGGAGAAAGCTGCCGTTTTTCAGTGATCTGCATTTTTCTGTCCGCTTGACTAATGCGGCAGCCGCTGACTTCACCAACCTCGTTGGTTCTGTGGAGCAGGGCTATTCCGCCATCCCTGCGGTCGAGGGCACGCTGGCTACACACCTTTCTCCATCTTCGGCTCCTTCGTGGAAATCTCGCCCTCTCCTTCCCACTAAACCGTGCAGGACCACTTCCGCCCTTATCGGAAAGTCCTATACTGCAGCTGGTCAGGTAGGCATGGCCCTTCATACTATGGCCATTCTCCAAGCCTACCAGGCGGATGTTTTGAAGGAGATGGACGAGGGCGGTGGCTTGACACCGGAAGCTGTCAAGGAGCTTCGCAAAGCCACTGATATGGCCTTAAGAGCCACTAAACACACCGCGCGCGCTATAGGGCGTTCCATGGCGGGCACGGTGGCTGCTGAGCGCCATCTGTGGCTCAACCTCACAGAAATCCATGATAAGGAGAAGGTCTTTCTATTGGACACCCCAATTTCTCAGTCTGGACTGTTTGGGGAGGCGGTCAACACGGTGGTTGATAAATTCCGAGCCGCCAAGTCCCAGTCAGCTGCTTTCAAGCAGTTTATGCCCAGGAGAGTTAGGAATTCTTCTAACCCCTCCCCTTCTCAGCCCAGAGAGCGTTCCTCGCATAGGAAGGAGTTCTCTAGTAGGAGGAGCGACCAGGGTCATCCCCCACCCACCACGGTTTGGGGAGCCCACGGTCGCCCATTTCCTCGCCAGCGACCCCATAGGTGCCTTGAGCTGAAGCGGTCTAGCAAACCCCCCGCTCTGGCTCCTTTGAGTCGCTCCTGACCCTCAGGTCAGAAAAAGGAGAGCCTCGCCCGATGATCAAGGTTGGGACAGACCACGCAAGCGTTTCTGCCCACCTCTCACTCGCTCTCCTTATCCAGCCCTGTCACATTCGCCGCCCAGCGCGTTTCGATGTGCAGAGTTGGTTCGGCCTCAACCCCCTCCGGCACGGAAGGAAGGAGACGTGTCATGCTTTCTCCCCTTACATCCAATTGGTTTGCTACCTACTGCTCGCGTAAACGGAGACACGCTCAGTTTTCTCCAGGAGCCAGTAGACCCTACTTTTTCCACTCAGGCCGTGGCATCTTCCACTCCGCATCAGGACGCCAAGCGCTCTCCTTCGCGGTTGACCACGCCTCCCCCCAAGGATCAGCTCGACACCCTAACACAGGTATGTCCACTACACCACAACACTCCGCTTCCTCTGTCACATTTCTTTCAAAGAGTGGAAACGTCTGCCAGGGGTATCACCTTGGATCCTCCGCACAGTTCAGTCCAGTTACATGCTTCAGTTCTGTCACAACCCCCCCCGCTTCAATGGGGTCCTTCCGACTGTAGTAAACAGCGCCTCAGAGGCTTCTGTACTACAACAGGAGCTTTCTTCCCTCCTCCTCAAGGGGGCGATAGAAGAAGTCCCTTCAACGGAGGTGGAACACGGCTTCTTCAGCCGCTACTTCTTGGTCCCGAAGAAGGACGGTGGTCTGTGACCTATTCTAGACCTTCGCCGACTGAACTTCTCCCTTTACAAAGGAAAGTTCAAGATGTTAATGCTGAAGGCTATCATATCTCAGATATGTGCGGGGGACTGGTTCGTAACGGTAGACCTGAAAGATGCTTATTTCCATATTCAGGTCGTCCGGTGACACAGGAAGTTCCTCAGATTTGCCTTCGGAGGAAAGGCTTATCAATACAAGGTTCTTCCCTTCGGCCTCGCCCTGGCGCCAAGGACTTTCACAAAGTGCATGGATGCTGCTCTGGCCCCATTGAGGCTCCAGGGCATCCGTATACTCAATTACCTGGACGACTGGCTCCTTTTGGCCCACTCCAGGGAGCTGGTGACTTGTCACAGGGACATTGTTCTTCACCACGTTCAGTCTCTTGGCTTAAGAGTGAACACCGGCAAGAGTGTTCTCACTCCATCTCAGCAGACCGTCTTCTTAGGGGTTCACCTGGATTCTGTTCTGATGCAGGCCCGTCTGGCTCCTGCACGGATTTCCAGTCTCGTTTCATGTTTGACCCGCTTCAGGCTCGGCCATCATGTCTCTGTGGGTACCTGTCGCAGGCTCCTGGGTCTCATGGCTGCGGCTTCCCCGGTGCCTCCCTTGGGGCTGCTTCATATGAGACCCTTCCTTTAGTGGATGAAGCTTTTAGGGGCCCGATCGACAGGATCGGCTCTTCGCCTACTGAAGGTGTCACGCAGTTGTTCCCACGCCCTGTCAGTATGTCGGGACCCTCTCTTTCTTCAGAAAGGGGTCAACATAGGTGCTGTTTTCCGTCGCCAAATGATCACGACGGACGCCTCTCTGACCGGCTGGGGTGCGGTGTTCGAGGGCAGGCCAGCATGCAGAGTCTGGACGGGGGAAGTTCTCTCTTGGCACATAAACTGCCTAGAGCTGAGAGCTGTCTTCCTGGCCCTTCGGCACTTTCTCCCCTCTCTCAGGGGGCACCACGTCATTGTCAGGGCGGACAACATGGCGGTGGTGTCTCACGTGAATCGCCAAGGGGGCTCACGGTCGCGCACCCTGGACAGGCATGTGCGTCGTCTCCTCCTGTGGGCCCAGGACATACTCTTGTCCCTGAGAGCAGTCCATGTACCCGGGATCTTGAACCTCGCAGCAGATTTTCTGTCGAGGCAGTAACTCAGATCGGGGGAATGGATGTTGAACCCTCAAACAGTAACCCAGATTTGGGATGTGTTTGGCAGAGCGGAGGTGGACCCTTTTGCATCGAAAGAGTTGTCCCAGTGCCAGCTCTGGTTCTCTCTGAGCTCCCCAGCACCACTGGGAATAGATGCGTTCGCTCATCCGTGGCCGAGGCTAAAACTCTACGCATTCCCGCATTCCCTATCAAATTGATTCCAGCGGTTCTGTGCAGGGTGAGAGAGAGCAGAGTCAGTCTCCTACTGGTAGCCCCATTCTGGCCGTCCCAGGCCTGGTTCTCGGAGATGGTTCTTCTTCTGGACTTCCCTCCCTGGGAGATTCCAGTCAGAGAAGACCTGTTGTCTCAGCTTCAGGGCAGGATTTGGCATCCTCATCCCAAAATTTGGAAGCTGTGGGTATGGCCCATCAGAGGCCGCTAGCTCTGAGCGATGTTCTGCCGATGTTCAGGAGACCATTACGAGTGCGAGAGCCCCCTCCACAAGGAGACTATATTCCTCCAAGTGGAAGGTTTTCGAGTCATGGTGCTCAGCCCATGCTGTGGATCCAGTTAACTGCCTTGTGGGTCCAGTGCTGGAGTTCCTACAGGAAAAGTTTGCTGCTGGAGCGGCAGCAACCACCCTGAGGGTTTACGTCGCTGCCATTGCTGCTCGTAGGGAGTCGGATGAAGTTCCTCTGGGCAAACATAGGTTAGTCTTGTCATTTATGCGAGGGGTTAGGCGCCTGAGACCAGCACGCTCCCCTGGTATCCCCTCTTGGGACCTGTCAGTTGTTCTGGAGGGATTAACGGAGGCTCTCTTTGAACCCTTGGAGTCAGCTCCAGAGCGGATTCTGACTCTCAAGGTTGCCCTTTTGTTGACTATAACTTCTTTGAAGCGAGTGGGGGATTTACAAGCTCTCTCTGTTAGCGAGGCATGTATGGACTTCGCTCCTGGTCTGGTCAAGGTTACCCTAAGACCCAGGCCAGGATATGTGCCCATGGTTTTGTCCACATCATTTCGTTCTCAAGTTACCACCCTTCACTCTTTCCACCCTCCTCCTTTCGCCTCAGAAGAGGACGAAAATCTTGCCACATCAAAACAGAGAATTTCCCATTGGGTTACAGAGGCTATTTCGCTGGCATATGAGGTGCGTGGTTTATCCTCACCTCTCAGCCTTCGGGCACATTCTACCAGAGGCGTGGCTTCCTCTCAAGCACTTTTTAGAGGGGCCCTTCTGGAGGACATTTGTGTAGCGGCAGGTTGGTCCTCCCCGCACACTTTTGTCAGGTTCTATAGTTTGGATCTCGACATGGCTCCGGGTTCGCATGTTCTGTCTGCTTGATCCGGCCATGCAGGCTATCTGGTATTCATTGAGCCAGATATGGCAGCGCTTAGCTTGGCGAGTGTGGTATATCGTTCCCATTGCGTCATAGCTATGCAGCATTGAGTGAACCTATGAAAGAGAACGTTTCAGGTTACTGGTGTAACCTATATTCTCTGAATAGGGAACGAGACGCTGCGTTCGCTGCCAAGCTCCTCGCGCTGCCGACAAGCCACCTTTTTCGGCAGAGAAATCTGTGGAGCAGATTTCAGAAATCTGAGGAGCCAGTATAATGCAACTATGTAAGAGCGTTGGGGTGGCCAATTATACCTCTGTCACATTCTCTTTTTGCCAGCAGACTCTCCTCTGTTCTGCTTTTTTTTAAACGGGTGATTCCCCCAAGGTTCAAGATTTAGCTGCTCCATGTCAAACTTTCTTACTCGTTGTGACAACTAACCTACACCACTCCCACACCACGTCACAGTAGTCAGAGCAACTTTTCTCTATTTATGGATATGACGAGACATCATCCAGTCTTATAACACTTATAACAGGCTTAACATAGTGAATCAGAGTAAGACAAAAACACATGGAAGAAGGATTGATATTGTGTTGACTCATTATTTAAATTTTGTTAATTTTGAACAAAAAGTGTACCTTTAATTAAAAATTATATACACATGAAAATAATAACAATCATGAAATGACAAAAACACAACAAAATTACTAAAACTTAACTCAAATTAAAATGGAAACAGAAAATATCAAAATAATCGAATTTAAAATATTAACAAAAACTATAATAGTATGTCAGTGATACTAAAATAACACTGATGCAAACAGACAGAATTTAATTAAGAATAATGTTTAATCTTATGACCGCAGGTCTGAACAATATATCTCTGAGCAATAAACAAAAAGGCTTCAGTAGAAGTCTAAAATAAATATAAAGCGCTAGATCTTCTGAGGATATCTGAGTGTTTACCTGTTTATATGTAGCCTCAGCCCAAACTCATTTAGAATGGCATGAAGCTTGTGGGTAAGTGATCATTTTAAAATCTAATAAAGCAATAAAGTCACATCAGGGTTTACAGAAGAATTTCTCTGAAGGTAATGAGCACCGACATACTTTCAGATGTTCAGATGGAGACACAATACACTCCAGGTCATCTCAGTTTAGTCTAGTGTAGACCTTTAGCTGCATTAGTCACTTTGATGTTTTAAAATATCACTTTGATGTTTTAAAATATCTTCATGTCAAGAAAAACTATTACAAAATTTATTAGATTGTCAATTTTGCCAAGTGTGGCATTTCTTAAATGTCCCAAGAGAACAACAAAAGCAATAAAACCTCACTTAACTGAAGAGAGAATAATGATGCCAACTTTGTGGGGAAACAGAGGAAATACAGTTTGTTATTATCTGTATTCATCTATCAAGTACCATGTGACCGGAAATAATTGTGAAGCTTGTTTTCAATATTGGACTGCACTCGAAAATAGAATCTTCTAACTTCTTTGACAAAAGTTAATGTAATCAAGTTAAGACAGTCTTGTGCGATGCACATGCCTTTATTCCAGGGACAAGCAGTTTGTCTGGCCACACTAAATGTAAAACTGCAACAAAACACAATCACAAGACTGTTATTATTTAATACACAGCTATGCAGAGCCAATTAGATTTATGTAAACCAATGAGATTTCACCTTAGATCCAGCAGTTGCAGCCAGTTAGGAGGGAAAAAAATTATATGGAACATGTAGCTTAAAATTGTATTTTATAGCATCATGCTTGGTTACGACACAGCACAATACTTAACTTGTGGGGAAAAAAAGTAGTTTTAATTGTATTGAGTGCGCACAAAAAGTTTTTTTGTTGACTAACCTACTTAAGTGTAAAGTAGTTGATTATAATTTTATCTGTTATGTATTCTTAAATATTACATTTAAAGTTAATATATTTTAAATTTCAACATTACAACATTACAATTGTGTAGTTACAAATACATTACATAAAACTTTCAATAAAAATGACATTAAAGTATATTTTAGTTTACCATAAATGCTTGTCAGTGCATTCAGCAGAACACTTTAACCATAATTCAAAGACAATAGAAGTAATTATGAAATTACATACAAAGATCTACTTAAGTCCTACTTAAGTGGGTCAAAAAAGCACTTATGTTCAACTTATTTCATTTAATATAAATTTAAACTATAATACATTTTCATTTAATTGCAATAAACATGCAATTAGGCTCTGTGTAACGCTTCACAATTCATTTTTCAGACCATACAATGCAAAAATTAAAAATTGATACCAGACGTTAATTTTTTTTTTTTGTCGTGTACTTCAACAATAGATACATTTGCTAAATTGTGACTTCAGGAACAATCAATTGAATAAATGAAATCTAACCGATTTTCTATTTTTTCCATTTTTTGTCTTGTATTATGCGCTGTGGGCTGTACCATTAGCACAGGGGTGTGGCCGTGGACTGTCATGGACTATCATTTCATTGATGTAAGTGCTTTATTTACACTGCATGCACGTTGAGGAGAAGTGTAAAAGACTGAACACAGAGGACGACCTTTTTCAAATGAAATGCCATCATTTTTATATAATAACGGTGCTAAATATAAGGCAGTCTCAGACTGGTCTTTGGGAGCAGCCGGAAAAAGTTAAATCCCAGCTTGTTTGTATTTACCTCCTTATTCTTTATTACTTTATTTTATTAATATATATACCTTATAGCCTTCCCTTGGTCGGGGGGATGCATTTACCGCGGTACAGTACAACCATGAGATCCCAGTTCATTTTCAGTGGGATAGGCAGCAGAAGGGGTGACTCGCGAGCAGCAGCGCTTGCCAAGATCCTTCACGGGAATCTAGCACGAAAGATAAAAAGACTAATAAGCGAAAATGTGTTAAAAAAAATTAAGTGCATTAAAATGAAAAAATAAAAAATAAAACTAATAAATAAAACACAGTTATTATATTAGTAATAAAAATAATGGGACTTAGGGTGAAAAGGTCGTCCTCTGTGTTCAGTCTTTTAAACTACTCCTCAACATGCATGCAGTGTAAATAAAGCAGTTACATCAATGAAATGATAGCAGCCACACCCCCGTGCTAATGGTACAGCACACCAAAAAAAAACAAAAAAAAAAAAAAAAAAACAAAAAAAAAACAAAAGGAAAAATAGAAAATCTGTTAGATTTCATTTATTCAAATGATTGTTTCTAAAGTCATAATTTAGCAAAAGTAAAATTGAAAAAAGGGGAGAAAATGGCAAATATCCATTGATGATGTAACTGAAAAACGAGAAAAACAAAAGTCTGGTTTTAATTTTTCATTTTTGTATTTGCATTGTATGGTCTGAAAACTGAATTACACGGATCAATTAGGTTGAACATTACATTGAATTTGCACTTAAGTCCTTTAAAGTATATTATTTCAATAATAAGTTTTTTTGGACCCACTTTATATTAGGTGGCCTCAAGTACTATGTACTAACATTTAAATGACTCATTTGATACAATGCACTTATTGTGTACATACATGTTTTTACATTGTACTTACACTTTTAAAAATACCTGCATGTAATTACATCTGTAATTAATTTTTGTAGTTACATTTATAATTATACTGTTGACACTTCCCTTACACCGAACTCTACCATTAAACTTAGCCATACCACCACACCTGTCCCTAACTTTACCCTTATCCCACCTCAATATCAACAAAAGTGTTTTGCATTACAATATGAACACAATAAGTACATTGTACTTATATTTTGATGTAAGTACATAGTAGTTAAGGCCACTTAATATAAAGTGGGACCGTTTAGGCCACCTAATATAAAGTGGGACCGTTTTTTTTTTTTTCTTTAAGTTGGCTGGTATACTTCTTTTTCACAAGGGTTTGCAACTAAGTTATGCATAGAGTGGTGTGAATAAAATAAGATAATGTCTGTCAGACAGAAAGAGAGGATGAAAGAGACAGAAGAGGGAAGGAAGTACTTGATGACAAAGACCTTGGTGACTACTCAGCCCAGATTTTCGCAGCTGAATGGCATGCCAGGCATTTGTCTTGATTGTTCTTCCTGGTTGTGGCCGGGTTGGCGTGAGTCGCAGGCCAGATAAGCATCTATTATTTTTAGTGCTGAACAACAGCCCCTAGGGAGCTGGTATCCTGTCCATATAGGCAAACACTGCAACAGAACACAGTAGAATATGATAATAGAAGATACTCAACAACAGGTTGTGATATGAGGATGACTGAAAACATGAAAGACTTTGCAGCTCAAATACTAAATTTAATTGCATGGTAGTTTAATTATTATCATTATTATTGTTTATAATAAAAAATAATAATTTATTAAATAAATTGTAATGTATTTATTTATTGGGTGGCAAATTGCAAACTCTCTCTAATTAAAGATAAGCTCTGACTAAAAAGAAAGAAATCCCCAATAAGTAGACATGCACTATCAATCATCAGTTTGACTCCAACTAATCTGAGCACAGCATGATTGACAGAGCCTTAGCCTTGTGACTGAATTCTTGATACATGACAACATTTCTGAGTTTCTTTGAACACCAGGACAATGCAGTAAAAGATGGGTATGAACAGATATAGCTCGGTCTGAACAGGCCTGTCTGGTTGCAGTGCCTATACTGTCAGGGTGAGATGGTGACCAAGACAAGACAAGACCAAGACATTAGTGTCATCGCCAACCCTGGAAACACTGGATAATTTTGTCTCTGTAATATACAGTATTTTTTTTGTTTTACACATTATTACTTCAACACCATCATACAAATTAATTTTGATAAAAAAAGTGCTATATTCTGGATGCTTCTCAGTTTTAGTCTAATCCTCACTTGGCAGCTGTTAATGGATTAACATTATCAAATTCATCATTTAAAAAACAGTTGACAACAGTGAGCATTTACTCTGAACTTGAGCATTAAAATATGATTTTGGTAACACTTTACAATAAGGTTGTATTAGTTAACATTAGTTAATGCATTAGTTAACATGAACAACACCTCTCTTCAGCATTAGTTAATCTTTGTTAACGTTAGTTAATAAAAATACAGCTGTTCATGGTTTGCTCATGTTAGTTCACAGTGCATTAACTAATGTTAACAAGATTTTAATAATGCATTAGTAAATGTTGAAATTAACATTAACAAAGATAAATAAATGCTTTATAAGTGCAGTTCATTATTAGTTCATGTTAACTAATGTAGTTAACTAATGTTAACTAATGAACCTTATTGTAAAGTGTTACCGTGATTTTTTAAATCCTTTTACTCCTAAAGGGATAGTTCACCCAAAAATGAAAATTACCCCATGATTTACTCACCCTCAAGGCATCCTAGGTGTATATGACATTCTTCTTTCAGACGAATGCAATCGGAGATATATTAAATAATGCCCTGGCTCTTCCAAGTTTTATAATGACAGTGAATAGAGGATTTGATCCATCCATCATTAAAAATATCCACACGGCTCCGGGGGGTTAATAAAGGCCTTCTGAAGCGAAGCGGTGCGTTTGTGTGAGAATATCCAAAAATATCCATATTTAAAACTTTATAAACTAAAATAACTAGCTTCCAGTTGACCTACGCATCGATTTACGGCGAAAGAGTAACCTGACGCATGACATATTGACGAACGTGGAAGCGCAGAGGATAGAGCAAAACAAAACACCCGTCATGAATTAGAAGTCTAAAACGAGAATTTTTAAAGAGAAATGTCGGAGGATTTTGATATAAGAGGAGCTTGAGTTTGTTGCCCAGCCCTATTTGTTTGAACCGCGAGAGGCGTCAAAGATTACGCTACCACTACATCGCGTCAGGGGTTACTCTTTTGGCGTAAGTCAACTTGCGTAGGCCGTCTGCCGGAAGCTATAGTTATTTTAGTTTTAAATATGGATATTTTTCTTACACAAACGCATCGCTTTGCTTCAGAAGGCCTTTATTAACCCCCCGGAGCTGTGTGGATAATCATTTATGATGGATGGATGCACTTTTTTGGCCTTTAAAATCAAATCCATTATAAAGCTTGGAAGAGCCAGGGCATTATTTAATATATCTCTGATTGCATTTGTCTGAAAGAAGAAAGTCATATACACCTAGGATGCCTTGAGGGTGAGTAAATCATGGGGTAATTTTCATTTTTGGATGAACTACCCCTTTAATTTATGTTTTAATCGAATTAACCCTTTCACAAATATGTTTAAAATAATCTAGCTGAGCCCCCAGCATACATGTGGCCAGTGAAGTGGGAGAAGAATAGAGTAAACTTTACAGTTACAGTGGGGAAAACAAGTATTTGATACATTGCCGATTTTGCAGGTTTTCCTACTTACAAAGCATGTAGAAGTCTGTAATTTTTATCATAGATACACTTCAACTGTGAGAGACGGAATCTAAAACAAAAATCCAGAAAATCACATTGTATGATTTTTAAATAATTAATTTGCATTTTATTGCATGACATAAGTATTTGATCACCTACCAACCAGTAAGAATTCCGGCTCTCACAGACCTGTTAGTTTTTCTTTAAGAAGCCCTCCTGTTCTCCACTCATTACCTGTATTAACTGCACCTGTTTGAACTCGTTACCTGTATAAAAGACACCTGTCCACACACTCAATCAATCAGACTCCAACCTCTCCACAATGGCCAAGACCAGAGAGCTGTGTAAGGACATCAGGGATAAAATTGTAGACCTGCACAAGGCTGGGATGGGCTACAGGACAATAGGCAAGCAGCTTGGTGAGAAGGCAACAACTGTTGGCGCAATTATTAGAAAATGGAAGAAGTTCAAGATGACGGTCAATCTCCCTCGGTCTGGGGCACCATGCAAGATCTCACCTCGTGGGGTATCAATGATCATGAGGAAAGTGAGGGATCAGCCCAGAACTACACGGCAGGACCTGGTCAATGACCTGAAGAGAGCTGGGACCACAGTCTCAAAGAAAACCATTAGTAACATACTACGCCGTCAAGCCAGCGCATGTCCAGGCCCGTCTGAAGTTTGCCAGTGACCATCTGGATGATCCAGAGGAGGAATGGGAGAAGGTCATGTGGTCTGATGAGACAAAAATAGAGCTTTTTGGTCTAAACTCCACTCGCCGTGTTTGGAGGAAGAAGAAGGATGAGTACAACCCCAAGAACACTATCCCAACCGTGAATCACGGAGGTGGAAACATCATTCTTTGGGGATGCTTTTCTGCAAAGGGGACAGGACGACTGCACCGTATTGAGGGGAGGATGGATGGGGCCATGTATCGCGAGATCTTGGCCAACAACCTCCTTCCCTCAGTAAGAGCATTGAAGATGGGTTGTGGCTGGGTCTTCCAACATGACAACGACCCGAAACACACAGCCAGGGCAACTAAGGAGTGGCTCTGTAAGAAGCATCTCAAGATCCTGGAGTGGCCTAGCCAGTCTCCAGACCTGAACCCAGTAGAAAATCTTTGGAGGGAGCTGAAAGTCCGTATTGCCCAGCGACAGCCCCGAAACCTGAAGGATCTGGAGAAGGTCTGTATGGAGGAGTGGGCCAAAATCCCTGCTGCAGTGTGTGCAAACCTGGTCAAGAACTACAGGAAACGTATGATCTCTGTAATTGCAAACAAAGGTTTCTGTACCAAATATTAAGTTCTGCTTTTCTGATGTATCAAATACTTATGTCATGCAATAAAATGCAAATTAATTACTTAAAAATCATACAATGTGATTTTCTGGATTTTTGTTTTAGATTCTGTCTCTCACAGTTGAAGTGTACCTATGATAAAAATTACATTGACTTCTACATGTTTTGTAAGTGGGCAAAGTCGGCAGTGTATCAAATACTTGTTCTCCCCACTGTACTTACACAATGTGTATCTGATATTAATAAAAAACCTCATCAATTTATATCTGAATGGATTGTTATTGCCGCTTCCATAGACATCAGTGTGTATTTTACAAACTATAAATGTATTGTTTTGCTAGTACGTATGTACGTGTATTTAAATGTCTGAAACCTAAAATAAAGATTATGTGGTTGAAAACGCTGAATATTTTTCATGTATGTCAAGCTCTGAGCGCGTCCGTCTCTGGCTCAGCGCCAGCCAAAGCGAGAAAGCAGCAATTTAGCAATTGATCATGTGATGCACTGAACGTTCTAATCACACCGATGTGATCATACGCTCCAGGGAACAGCCTAGACTGATCACACTGATCGTATGCGTAAAAGGGTTACAAAGTGTTTGTGCTTGCAACATCAGGTTCAATTCCCAAGAGAACACACATACTGATAAAATGTATACTTTAAACACATTGCAAGCTGCATTGGATAAAATGGTCTGCCACATGAATAAATTAAATCATAATAATTTAATACTTTAATTTAATTATATTATAATTTAATAATTTAAATATAATATAAAATATATATATAAATTATATATATTTAATCAATATTTTTAAAAGACTTCCATTTGGTAGGTTCACTGACAGATCTCTTTATAATGTATATCTTGTAATTTAGCTATTATTTTAATGTTGATGCATGTACAGTTTTAATGTTGTCAAACTTCAGTTTAGACATTAATATTATGTGTTTCCTTATTTTTGGACATATATTATTGCATGTACGTGATGTCTATTTCTGATGTGTGACAGACAAGATAAAAAGTGTTTTATGTTTGTTGATTGTGCACTTGTTGGAGAGAGAGAAAGATAGGGGGTGTGTGTGTTTGTGTGAATATTGGGAGTGAGGCACTCTTTACAACTCCACCCCTCGTGAAATGTGACTGCAACTACAGCATACTAAACACCAAAATACAGAGAGAGAGAGAAAGAGAGAGAGAGAGAGAGAGAGAGAGAGAGAGAGCGAGAGTTATCAGAGAGGGAGAGTGCTTTACCACTGTTGACTGTCGGCAGTGTCACTGCTCCTTTGAGCTTTTGGCAGTAGAAGCACCTCCACTCGCTCGCTCCACACACGCGGCGGTAACACGCTGACTGAACCTCCTCCACTTCAGCTCAAACTCCACTTCAGCGGACTACTTCAACAGGATGGCTGCTTATCTGCCTTTTCTCTGGTGGTTTCAAGAGCTTTTCTAAAAGTTCAAATGTTTTTCCCCCATCTCTTTTGGACCAGTTTTAACTCAGAATAAAAGGGACTTTTTGTTTTCTTTCCTCCTACATCTGCAGTTCAGATGTTTGGAACATGGCATATATGTTTGCTTCAAATGCTACAGGACAGCTGGATATGCATGTTTTTTTCAGGATGACTGAAGAATTTATGAAAAGGAATTGATGCTGTTGTTCAAGATTTGGAGATACGGGGGTATAAAATGCAAGATTAAATACAGTATCGTCATGGTATCTCAATAACTTGTTTGAAGATCGAATAGACGTTTTGAGCACCTAGCTATGTTTCTTTGCTGCTGCTTGTTTCTGATATTTAGTTTGAAAAATTGCATGCCTTGATCTCTGAATACTGAAACATGGCTAATCTGACCAACAGCACCATATTTTATAATGATGATCATTATCAAGTTCTTCGTCTGTTCGTCATGGTGATCATCATCATGATTATCATCGTGGGGAACCTTCTGGTCATCCTCGCCATAGCACGCACCTCCCAGCTGCAGACCACGACGAATATCTTCATCATGTCTTTGGCATGTGCTGACCTCATAATGGGGGTGCTGGTGGTGCCACTGGCTGCCAAGATTGCTGTAACAGAGAACTGGGGCCTTAGTAAGAAATTGTGCGATTTATGGACATCGGTTGATGTTTTATGTGTCACCGCCAGTATAGAGACCCTTTGCATCATAGCGGTGGATCGGTATATTGCAATCACGCGGCCATTGCGGTATAAAGTGCTCCTGAATAAGTGCAGGGCTCGAATTATCGTTTGTGTTGTGTGGCTGGTCTCAGCTCTTATCTCCTTTGTCCCCATTATGAATGGGGACTGGCATACGAAAGACAGTAAAGCAAAACAATGTTACGAGGCTGCAAAGTGCTGTGACTTTGATACAACCATGACCTTTGCTATAATTTCATCAGTGGTTTCGTTCTACATCCCACTAATCATCATGATTTTCGTCTACGCACGTGTCTTTCTTATTGCCACACGGCAGGTACAGCTAATTGACAAGAACCGTCTGAGGTTCCAAAACGAGTGCATGGGAAATCAGGTACAGACGGCGATTCATGGCAACAACAACTTGCCTTCGATGTGCAATAACGCCGGAGGGATGACGGCAAGGCGGAAAAGTTCCCGCAGGCGACCGTCAAAATTAACTGTTGTGAAGGAGCACAAGGCCCTCAAGACGCTGGGCATCATCATGGGCATCTTCACACTGTGCTGGCTGCCTTTCTTCGTGGCGAACATCATTAAAGTCTTTAATCCAGATGCGCTAAGAAAGGACATTTTTCGTTACTTAAACTGGTTGGGCTACATCAACTCCGGCCTCAATCCCATCATCTACTGCCGAAGCCCAGAGTTTCGTGCGGCCTTCAAGAACCTTCTTGGCTGTCCCTGGATATCCTCGCTGAGAATGAACTTCCTTTACAAGGAGCTTCGGACTCGATGCCCCTGCATCCTGGGGTCTGCAGAGCCAGGAATGCCTGGATCGTTCGAGAAGCCCCCCACATCGTCAGGGACACTGCCTGGGGAAGGGAGCAGCCAGAGCAGCTACAGGAGCGAGGAGCCGTCGCCGGGACCACCGCACTCCAACGGCAGCACGTTCTTCAGTGATTTCTCTGAACCAGAGACAGAGTTGTGAGTCTCGTTCTATTCTTACTTCTGGGCTGTCAGGTGTCTACTTAAAAACTACCTGTAGATAAAGAGTTTCACACTTTCCTTTATACTTCACCTTGCTGAGATTTACTTCAGCATTCACAATGTGTCTGATTAATTTTCCAAGAAGTTCAGAAGAGCAAAACTGTATGCACTTCTTGATTACATATGTCAGTATTAGGTCTGCAGTGACGAATGACTGAAATCAATTTCCCTGAATCAGTGTCAGTAGGGCTCAATATCACATGTCCAGTGAATTTTAAACCTGCTGTAATCAGGTGACCTAAAACTGTGAATGCGCTTGTGGCAACTTTTCTCAGGGGGATACAGCCCTGTGTGAAATGCGTCAAGGTTGAGCAGGGCAATGTTGAAATTGTCTCGGATTACAGAGCGATTGAATGTGTACAACATTTCACGCAAAAATGAATGACTTGTTATGGTACTGCTTACGGTGGAATGTAAAGCAGCCAGGTGACGTTTGTGTAGGGGGGAAAAATACAAGGTTTAAGCTCATAATTGCTTGTGTTTATAGCTGGAAAACAGAAACAAGAGGGCCAGTTAAACCTCATGCAGATGGAGGTTCCTCTGGGGAGCTACAACACAATGTTCATAAGCAAAACTGGCATGAGGATGAATTTTTGCTCTGGTTTGAACATTTTGGCATTATCTTTAAAAGAACGCATGTCAGCAGAAAGGTATGAGGAATGGAACAGGACACAAGCTCTGATATGAAAGAGAAAACATGTGCTCTAAACCTAGCTCTTTCTCTTAAATGCCCAAGAGAACTGACCATCTTAAAAGAGGCAGACTTGGCCTTTTGTTTATTTTTGTTGGATGTTAAATTGTTGATAATGATTAAGTAACTTCTTTATATAAATAAAGTCTCTTTACTTGTTAAATATGAAAAACAGAAGCTGAAAAATATGATCATGAAATGTATCGGTCTCAAAAAATAGACACCACTACATATATTTTGAGTGTCATCTTGATGAATAGCAGCAAGAATAATGGTGAATTCCCTAGAAGTCAAAATGGGAGTAAGAAAAAAAAAAAAGACACCACATAAAGTTTATACAAATGTTGATTTAACCCCCATCCCAAAACAGAGCGACACTCAACTTTTAATATTAATCTTAATTTATTCATCCAGACCAAAAAGATAATTAATCCAATATCATATCATCATAATGGTGTTTGGATATACAAACGCTTCGGTATTGTTTTGTTTCATAACGCATATGCATTTGGAACATTTTCTAGTCTGTCGGATTTACCATGTAAATAGTGATCCGATAATTGTAGGGTTTTATCCAGAAAATGTGGTAGTTACTTTAATGACTCGCTGGAAGAGGCCAATTTTAAGATGTTTTTGTGGGTTTTCATTTGCACAGAGCTTCTGCAACACAGAGAATAAATGCTTATACTACATTAAATATTTCCTAACAACAACAAAACATTTTTAAAATGTTTTATTTTAAATAAAATAGTATCAGTGCACTGAATAAGCGTCGCAGATAGTAAAAGAAAAAATTAATTCACTAAAATAGCAATTGGATATCAGAATTGGTTTTGCTTTGTATATAAAGGCTTTTCAGGAAATACTTTTCCTAGAATGGGGGAGACACACTTGACTATCACAGTACAGGGTTTACAGCAGCTGTTACAGGGGGCCGGGTGGGCAAGCCCTGGAGACATTTCCTAGCCATAATGAAGTGGAAACAATGCACACGCATACGCATACGCATACGCATCTCACATTCAAACACAGCCATGTACAACACATGAGAGAGAAATCGCAGTTTTCTAAGATTTTGAGTTTTGAGGAAATAATTAAAAAAAAGCATTTGTAATCTTTCTCTCATCAGAAAACAAAACAAAAAAAATTGGTGATATTACATATTTGTTGGTTCAATACAGTCCCACTGAATAGAAGGCACTTTTGTTTTGCATTACATATGCAATTAAGTCAATTACACATTATTGCTAACTCTTTACATATAGTTTCAAATTATAGCGTCAAAGTCTTAATTGATTAAACTGTATCTATATATATATATACACACACACATATATATACAAAAAAAAACAATTGTTATTTTCTATTTTATAAAGGGAAAATTAATTTTATATCACAAATGTAAAGCAAATTTTTCTCTTGAGGACATGAAGTACAAGCAGCTTAAACCACGACTTCATGTGAGGAGTAAAAAGGTTGTGGCGGAGAGCAAAAGGTAGAAACGGAGAGAAAGGAACAACTTAAAGTAATTCTGAGCGACTTCAATCTCCAAATGCTTGAAGCTGTGAGTTCACTGGTGTCAGGTAGCCCATTTCAACAAACAAATCACATTATTCAGCGTATAGCTCACCAACTTACGAGTACATTGAGTAAAATTTGATCAGCTGTGATGTCTGAAGCCCTTTTATGTAAACTGTGTACTTCGTTTTTCGTACACCGTGACCAGGTCTCCAGTGAGATTTATTTAACACGGGTGCAGCTCGAACATTATGTCTAGCAAAATGTAATAAGACAAAATGAGCATTTTGAGTATTTTTAGTGCAGTGTATTATGAAAGTTGCCCTTGTAGACATACAGTAATTCAAATAATAACAGATGGAAGATAATGTGTTTTGTTTAACGGGAAGTCAACATTTTGCTGCTCTGTGCTGCTGATGGGTACATTTTGTGTTGCCGACAGAAACGCAGATAAAGCCACGATTGCTTTGTGTTTCAGTGAGCGCATGGAGAAAGGATTGAAACACTATGTATATTGATTAACCCTCTGTGAGAAAGCGCTTTATAAGGACACTTGTTGCCATATTACTGCTGTAGAAGCTAAATATGGATTTATTGCTGTCCATAAATTTGTTGCTACCTCTAAATGAACTTGTGTGGGTGAGAATGAGGTGGTTTCTGTGGTGTTTTTTTTTTGGCAAGTTTTAGGGCCCCTCTGTTGCTTCTCTAACACCCCCAGGAGCTGATAAACTTTATCACTGAAACACAACACTTCCGTCTTCGAGGAGAAGCTGTTTACGACCTAAACAGAGCAAGCACAACCAATGCAGCGAAGGCAAGATAGTAAGCAAACACTTGACTTCATTTTCTTCATGGAATGAGAAAATATTGTTTTGTTCATCAGGATTTCACAAACTATATATATATATATATATATATATAAATAAACACAATTGCTCAACTAACCTAAGTTTACAGGCCTGAGAAAAAAGAATGACTAGGGAGCCACTTTTTTTAGCTGACAAATTAAATGATCACTTGATTAAGATGGTTATTATATAATAACATAATTAAAATAATAATACAAATCATATAATAATATAAAATATACAATAATAATGTCCATATACGGTCCCACTTTATATTAGGTGGCCTTAACTACTATGTACTTACATCAAAAAATAAGCACAATGTACTTATTGTGTTCATATTGTATTGCAAAAAACTTTTGCTGATATTGAGGTGAGATACGGGTAAATTTAGGGACAGGTGTGGTGGTATGGGTAAGTTTAAAGGTGTGGTATGTAGGATTGACAGCTAGTGGTCGAAATAGATACTACAGTCCAAATTCTAAATATTGGAGATCGTCGTTTCCCCCGCCCCTTCCTCCTCAGACTCGACGCTTACGCGGGTTGCCAGCTTGAGGACACGCAACGGAGTGAACGCAATTGACAGTGAAAGCCACACTGTAAGTTGATGAGTTGATTTATCTGGGTTAATACGCTTTCGTTCATAGAGATTTTTAGATGGATGCTGAGGCTTTTTAGGTTGGGTAGAATCTGCGACCTCTGACCTAGTTTGTTTGCTGGCTTCCATGGCAGCAATACGCTATGTTTTCCGCCAACTGGCAACCCATGGTGTTGAAATACTATTGGGTGAACCGGCAACGTGTGGTATCGCACAGATCAAAACAAAAACAGACGTTCCAACACGGAACGCACATTTCAAAGCAGAATAACTGGCTGTAGCATTGTTTTTCTGAGAAACAAGTAGGTGAATTTAGCATGTTTCCTACATATCTGGAAGCATATTATGGTATTTTTATGCTTTAGTAAAGTGAAAAACTTACATACAGCAACTTTAAGGGTAGAGTTAGGTGTAAGGGAAGTGTCAACAGTGTAATCATAGATGTAACTACAAAAATTAATTACAGATGTAATTACATGCAGGTAATTTTTAAAATGTAAGTACAATGTAAAATCATGTATGTACACAATAAGTGCACTGTATCAAATTATTAATTTAAATGTTAGTACATAGTAGTTAAGGCCACCTAATATAAAGTGGGTCCATGTATACTTATAAAACACTATTGTTAATTTATCAATAATGGAACTGGTATGATTATGTATTTTTAATTAGTCTGTAAAAAGATTCAGTGAAAATCTTCTGACTATAAAGTATCAAACATATCTGAAAAATTACTCGTGGTTTAGTGTTACAGTCCGCTGTGAACGATTGTCCACTACAATCCACTGACTACTCATTGAAGGCTGTTTCATAAATCTTGACAGACTTATTAAAAAGTTCAGATTAATAAAGATATCTTCTAGTGAATCAGACTTCAGCTTGCGCTATGTTTGTCATTGCATGCAGAAAACATAGTCATGCATGCTAACAGGATGATTTTTTGATGAAACCTGATATAAATGCGTACAAAGTTTTCCCCAGTATCACCAGTGGTGTCTACATATTCAAATATTATTGCAGATTTGCTGCATTTGCAACTGTTTGATTTGAACTGTGTTCAATGTTCGTCGCCTTTGGCTTTTGGCTTGCTCAGTTGGGGACACCTAAATTTCAATTATATTACTGATCCGCCCGCATTGACACTATATGATAATTGAAATGAGCTGGATGACATCACCGTTTTCACCAGAGCGGCTGTACAGCCGAATCAAATTCCGTTGCATTATTTTCCTGTTACCACTGTGAAGCTGCTTTGAAACAATTGCCATTGTAAAAAGCGCTATATAAATAAAGGTGATTTGATTTGATTTGATTTGATTAGATTTTTTGCATCATAGTGTTGGTTTGTGCTCCATTTTGGCATATTATCTGCAAGTATCAAATATCAGTAAACATAGCGGTGAACGCAGACCTTACGCCTCCAACACATTTGCATACTAAAGTCAAAGACTGTTTTGAGTGGAGCACGTCCAGTTGTTCTCTGCTGATGTCTGGCCAAAAGAAATAAGTTGCGTTTACCTATCCATACAACGTGTAAGTTGGATGGACAGATCAAAAGTAAAGTTTTGTTGGGAAAATAATCAAATGAGTTAATGTAGGAGACTAGACAGGGCAAAAAGTATCTACACTTCTCTCTGCATTACTCCATAGGATCACAATGTTCTACTTTAAAAATGAACAGTTGTTTTTCAAAAATGGTACAGCATTAAATCAGGATGTTCTTTCATTATGAGCAAGCCTGGAAATTTCCATTTGCTGAATTAAAAAATTTGCGTCATGCCGTAGGACATTCTACAAATTAGGATGTCTGTTCCATCTGATCATGACTCCACTGATTTAAAAACCATTTGCGAATCGGGATGTTACTGTACGGCTGACACCTGTGTGCGTATTTTCCTGGAGCCTCACTTTACAAACAGGTGCTTAATCACTGAATAGGTTTATGAGGAAGAACACAATACAGCTGACAAGCCGAGGCTGGTATAATGGCTTATCTGCTCTCATCGCCTTCATTGCTGTAACAGTGGGGCACCATGTTTCCACAGATCAGAGGTTTATCGCCACCATCAGCTACTGGTATCGCTCTCTGACTACTGTTGATCTTTACAAGAAAGGGGAGCTAAGATTGGCTCGTGATTGATAAATAACTGAGTGGCACAACAGGTTTCAGTTTGAGATCTCAAATCAAGGAGCGGCATGGTAGAGGGAGTTAAACACCTTTCTTTTTTCTCTGTTCCATTTAAAGGGATACTTCAGCCACAGCAATTAAAAACTGGTCATTTACTCACCCTCATGTCGTTCCATTGAATGCAAAAAGAGAATTTTTAAAGAAGCTATTGGTTAATCTTTTCCATACAATTACAATGACTACATTTACAGGCACCGTTATAATGCTATTATAATTAAAATTCACCTCATGTAAACGCAATATTTCGGTGACTTTGATGTGATTAAGCTCATAATCATAGCAACCATAATCATAAAATATGTAGCATATGCCAATTTTAATCACAATAAACAGTAAAAAAAAAAGTTGCTGCCTAAAATTTTTAAGTACAGTCAACTTGGATGTTTAAGTCATTTCAACTTAAATTACATTAAACTGACTTTAAAAAACGAGGGGGGACAATCGCGCTAGTGTGAGTACACCCTAAGTTAAAGGGATAATGAAAAAAAACATATGTTGCATGTAAACATTACAATCAATCTATTCCACTCTGACCAAAGTGTGCATGTGCTTGTGACGTACACGGATGACGTTGTCATGCACAGATTCATAAACATGGCTTTAAAGTAGACATCACATTTTTGGAGTACTGAACAAATGTAGTTGACAATGTTGCGCGACATGAATATATTGCAGTATAGCCTACTGATGGGCGAAAATATTGCAATAAAACATTTTAGGCACATGAAATGTGTTTTGCAGATTGTTGTAGATTAAAACAGTGGCCAGTAAGACATCTACCATATGAGTTCATAATTTGTGCTGTGCCTGTAAAAATAACCACCATTCTTTGCAAATAATCAGAATGAAAATTGCCTGTAAACGGGAGTGAAGAGGTTTGCCCTTGTCATGAAAATATCTTACTGTGATTAAGTCTGTAATAATCACATTATTGGAGCGCATGTAAACATGGCCAATGAATGAAGACCAAGCAGGATCCAAAAAACAACTTAAATGCATCATAATAAAAGTAGTTCATATACAACTATATTCAAAGTTTTCTGAAGAACTATAAAGCCATGAATAATTTGAGAACAAAAGTTGAATCTTTTCATTAAAGGGCTGATCCAGTTCACAGAACTTTAAATGATTCTTCACAAAGCAGACTGATTTGATTCTCAGGTTCAGCTCATAGTAGCGGAACATTTTATATACTATACCTATATGGTGCTTTTGCATCCATAAACATATACCAGGGTGAGTAATGAATAATTATATTGAATTACAATTATATGATTTTTATTTTTTGAATGAACTATTTCTTTGAAGTGTATGCAATCACATATAACAAAAGTGAAATGACCATTAATATTTGAACAATTAATATGCCCAGATGGCCTTTAGTTTCCGAATAACGCCCTCTGTACATGTGCATTGAGCCATATGTTGTACATCAGCGCATGCCTTCAAATGAATGCTCTATCATTCTCTGTGAAAAAAAAAGAGCTGGAGCAAAAGAAAGAATGGCAGAAAAAAGTGCAGACAGAAAAAGCAATGAGGTAATTCTCTGCAACAGGATATGAACTCAATATGGAAAAGAGCTCTTTTAGCCACAAATATAGAGCAAATCAGCAAGATCTAGCAATCCCTATCTGCCTGCTATGGGACGACCTCACTGTTATTCTCATTTCAGCTGATGATCCCTTTCTGAGGACACCTGAGTCTAAGCTTATAACTCTTTATCCGCAGAGGCTGTGACATCCATTCAGTTTATATGGTTTACCCTCATCCGTTCCTCTGGTCATTTTGACCCAAAATTAATTTTTTAATTTACCTAGTGTTAGTGTTCATCAGAGTGGTCCAAAACCTTAGGGCTTTTGTCACACTTGAACCATGAATACACACACACACACAAAAAAAATTGACTAGATCTGTGGAGTTTCTGGTTGAAATTAAAAACAAATCAGTCCATCGCAGGTCAATTTGACCCCCTTATGAATGAATGGAATGCTTCAGTATACATAGAAAAACCTAAAAAAAAAAAAAAATGCTCAAAATTAAAACTAAGCTTTACCAAAAAATTATTTTATAATGTCTACATGTGTATCTGAATGCATTCTGAAGAAAGAAACTCAAGAACTAACTTTAGGACCCAGCGTAGTCTCGCACAGCCAGACGGCAGAAGGTCTGGACTCTATCGCAGCTTTCATTGGTCAAGGACCGTCCAAGAGGACGCATGACTGACCTGTAACGCAACCAATCACAGTTCGTTTTGTTCCGCGTCATGTTTAGGGGCGTGAAAATGTAAAGTCGTTGTCCCTGCAATAACAGACCGACATGCATCTATAAATTATTCATACAAGAACGTTGTGCAAGTTTACTGCAACAATGGAGCCGAGAACTTCACATACAAAATCCAGCATTTAGTCGATCATGGGAAGCACTCATTGTCACAGTTGTAAACATGACGGCGTTTTTCCATGAGGGAGTTTGGCATCACGGCATTTGTTTCCAGACGGATCGTTAAAGAATGCGACACACTCATCTCGCGACCATACTGTAGAATTCAACCAGATGACGACTTCGAAACTGTGCATCAGACGTTCAGCCAATGGTCCTTGGGCGTGACCTCTGAGGCTGAGACTAGACCCAGCGGAACAGCTCTTTTGCTCCATATAGAGCTATAAGGCCATCTAGTGGCAAGAGTCATGAAATATCATGTTATATATATTTTTTTTCCACAAGAGGTCAGCAGAGACACCCAATGTGAGATATTCTGAGCTGAATTAAAGGATTAGTTCACTTCAAAATGAAAATGTCCTGATAATTTACTCACCCCCATCTCATCCAAGATGTTAAAGATGTCTCAGCCGGATTCTCATCCGAAAAGAAATTAAGTTTTTTGAGGAAAAAATTCCAGGATTTTTCTCCACATAATGCACTTCTATGGCAACCAACGGGTTGAAGGTCCAAATCAATGCAGTTTTCAAAGGGCTTTGAATGGCTTCAAAGGGCTCCCAGACGAGGAATAGGGTCTTATCTAGCAAAACCATCGGTCATTTTCAAAAAAAAATTTACATTTATATACTTTTTAACCTAAATTGTTCATCTTGCGCTGCTCAGCGACGCGCCACGGATTACGTAATCACATCGGACAGGTCACGCTAGACGTAGGCAGAAGTACCGCCCCGTGTTTACAAAGCGCACGTGCGAAGACTAATACAAACATCCTTTAGCAAAAAAATAGGTAAAACAACGACGTCGGACGATTTTGAAGTTGGAGATGGAGTTTTTTTGGTAAAGGGCGTTTGTATTAGTCTTCGCACGTTCGCTTGGGGCGGTACTTGCGCCTACGTCTAGCGTGACCTTTCCGACGTGATTACGCAATCCGTAGCACGTCGCAGAGCAGCGCAAGATGAGCAATTTAGGTTAAAAAGTATATAAATGTTTATTTTTTCTTGAAAATGACCGATGGTTTGGCTAGATAAGACCCTATTCCTCAGCTGGGATCGTGCAGAGCCTCTGAAGCTATTCGAAGCCCTTTGAAACTGCATTGATTTGGACCTTCAACCGTTGGTTGCCATCAAAGTCCATTATGTGGAGAAAAATCCTGGAATGTTTTCCTCAAAAAACTTAATTTCTTTTCGACTGAAGAAAGAAAGACACGAACATCTTGGATGAGATGGGGGTGAGTAAAATATCAGGAAATGTTTATTTTGAAGTGAACTAATCCTTTAACGGGGTTATGCATGAAATGTTGTTATTTTGAATTTAATTCGAAAGAATGTGAAAAATATGCTTAAATCATATTATTTATTGATAAAATCAAGTAATTTAAAAGGTAAAAATTAATGATATATTAAAAAAAATATATATATTCTCGGTTTTAACACAAATTAGACATGCATTTTCAGAAATGTGACTGGTATCACTGTAGTAAGATTACTTCTGCTTGCACTCTTAAAAATAAAGGTTCGTTATTGGCATCAATGGTATCATTAAGAACCTTTAACACCCATGGAACCTTTCTAATGCACAAAAGGTCCTTTATAGTTGAAAAAGTTTCTTCAGATTATCAAAATGTTCTTTGCACTTCCTCTTTTAAGAACTTTTCACTGAAAGGTTCTTTGAGTAACCCAACATGGCGGTTCTATGGCATCGCTAAGAAACTCTTTTGAGAACTTTATTTTTAAAAGTGGGGGGTCACCTTGGCTCCAGCGAAAAACACATTTGTAGAAAAATATAATAAAACAAATCAAACTAAAGCAATATAGTCAATATCAACAGTGTACACCAGTAAGAGAGATTCATATTTATTTTACAGTATATCAGTATAGTTATTAAACTTAAAATGGCCTTGGTGCCTCTCCCCAACAGATTATGGGAGCATTATGTTGACAGAGCACTTTAATAATAATAATTCCATATTTGCATACCACTTTTCTGGATGCTACTTAAATTGGGAGAAATCTTCTTAACCATGCCCTATGCTGCACAGTGAAGTCAAGATATAAAATTATACGCTATAAGTATAAAATATAAGATATATACTGTATGTATATATAAATTAATTCCAATAAATACAGCAATGTGACCGTACTGATATACGAGATCTTTAGGATCTCATCTTAACGTCTTATCCGAAGGATGGTGTTTTTTACAGTAATGTCCCCATCACAATACTGATATATAATTATCAAGTCAAAACATTTTTTGCCATCTATACACCAGGCTCTGCTGACATGTAGTACGTGTTTAATAATGCACTGGCTCGTTCCACTCGTCCATAATATGGACGTCTTGATTTTGGAAAGCAAACATGCACTTTTGATTCAACACTGAACTCGATGAACTCTACTAGTAGCGGACGACTGAACTGGAGATCACATTAGATCCATTAAAGCTTATTACATGCAAAATATCACAGGAGCTTGTTCCGAAAAGTTACGAAAACTGCCTTGGTGAACAATCATTTGTTGAAATTGGAGGATGAAAATTGTGATATTCAAGCGAACAGCTAGAGAATAAAAAACAAGGGATGTCACAGGGTTAAAAGGATAATGGTTCAGGTTGTTGAAAAAGGATTTGCTGAGTGTCAGAAAGATGTGGTTTCGCTTGTTTTGGATGTCGTGCTTAGATCAGAGTTCTCCTCGTGCAGGAAAAATGGAGACGGCTTTCAAACAGCAGGAGAATAATAACTCAGGCAGCCGCAACAGTCAAACCCTCAGGAATAAAAGAGCATAAAAGCAGTGTCTGAGAGTGTAATAGTCTACCTGGAGAGGTTTTTCTTTCCAAAGAAGAGATCTAGGTATGGCCCCATACCCATATCAACACCTTAAGATGCTTTGCAAGGCTGTCACGTATACAGCAGGCGATGGGAGTGGGGGCAGTGGAGTAAATGTTTCCCATGGTTCAGTTGCAACAAATAGAGCTCTTTTTCTAGCCTCAAAAGGACTTTTGACAGCTAAAAGGAAATTCCACCAATTTTTCAAAATGTCCTCAATATGTTGGTGCGCAGATGTAGACAAGGCCACTTTGTATTATTACAGGCACCTCACTAATCGTTGGCCATTGCAAAACAGCTTTGGAAAAAAGGAGTAAAAGAAAAAGTTATAAAATATCTCATGAGATGTAAAGGAAGCTGTCACATTAACTAAACCAGAAAGATATAATTTTTTTTATGGGTAATTAATGGGTATTTAAAGACTTTTATTACAAAACTTCTGATCTACCTGCTGGCTTTACTACATTTAAGCACTTAATACATTTCAAGACAGAAGCCTTAAAGGGGTCATGAACTGGCTTTTTTTTTTTATACTGTTGTCTGAGGTGAACTTATGACATCAACATCATAATGAATAAGTAATAGGCTATTTTCTACCCTGGTTTTGAACCTAGCTCTTGAAACGCTCAGTTTTTATGGGCGTGCCGCATTGAAGACTTGGAAGTAAATGCCCACTGCTATGATTGGATAACAGTTTTGCATATTATAATGAGCTTCGGCTCCCCAGTCAGAGGAATTGTTTTGAAAACTTCCAATGTGGAGAAACGGCAGCCGGAATGATTCGCCCACAGGGCTCGCAAAATGTCTTTATTAAACAAACACAATGATTTATCTCTTATCCACCCGCAATTAATTGGAATGTTATTTTTTACTACTTGGCCAGCCCAATCGGTGGATATAACCGCGAACCGTGCATAACACACACGTGCGCGTGTATTTCACCATTTAAGATAGTGCGAGCCCTGGCCCATACATGTTCGAGTCTGATCACAAATCGCAGGACAATGAACCAACAACAAATACAAAGTGGAAGTTATGTTTAGTTAGACACGTACATAATCAGTAGATATCAAACGTAACAATGCAATACTATCACATATAAAAAATATTTTTTACTCACATAATTGTGTTGCATCATTCCTGTCAGATCCAGAAGCCACAGCATTGTTTTTTTAATCTCATCCTGTCTGCAAATCCAGTCTCTTGGCGTTTCACTGCACTCTGACGTCACGGGGACGCACATTTGCAGATTGATTGTTTGCTGAGCCAGCTGTCAATAAAAGCTTTTCTTTGACTAACAAGGAAGTTTTCAGCTCTGAAACGTACAGGATACTTTTTTTTACCCATTTACCCACCATTTGAAAGTAATAATTTTTTAAAATTTAATCATTTGTAACAATACTGGACACTGATCATGTTTTGTAACCTTTTAATACTACTATACTACTACTACTACTACTAATAATAATAATAATAATAGGCTACATATACAAACATCACACAAACCCATTATATAACCCATTTACTTAAAAACATATGATTAATTTTAATGACCAATAACTAATAAAAATCTTTACTTTAAATTAAACACTTTGCATCAATATTTTTAAGAGTTACAGCATCAATATTAAAAGTTTTGATGCTTTAAGATCGATCCTTCCATCCCTAATTCATAATAAATTCTCTGTAAAACAACTTGTTTTACAGAATCTTATACAATTTTCCTGGATGAAAACAAATTTATGTATGTTATTTAAGGGATGTTTTGATATTTTTACTATAAAAAGATGCAGAAAAGAAGAAATAATATGTATATCTATTGGTTTGGGTCACATTTTGTGGTGATTCTTGTTTAGAATCTAAAGCATAGAGATACTGTGCATGCAAGCGATACTTAATCTTTTGTGGGACTGCAAATAAACTCACCAAAATTAGTTTAAGCTGTCACTGGCTCAGATCTTAATTCAATCTTTGGTGACATGATTTGCATAGCCGGTTATGGATGATCTTTCTGTTCCTTTCTAAGCTGTGCTCCTCTCTCTCATTCTGCCAAAACAGCTGCGTAATAAAGTCAATATCTCTGCATTTCCAAAATTTCAATAAGAGGCAAGAGTCAAGTTTTCACATCAAAAGTAGAGAGGAGCAGCTGCTCATGTCTCACAGACCGCTTTGGCACATTTTATTACGGTTATGATAAAGTGTGATTTTTGAGTCAGTGGCCAGCAGCTGTGTGGATTAAAGCCTGTTTATGAGGTGATGACATTCACACCGAAGCCTCGTTCACACTGACCTAGATTTTATTGCTGGAGATCGCCAAATGTCTGTATTACTGGTGGCTTATATGTTAGCTGGCTAATATTGGGTGTATCTTTTGAAAATCAAAAAATATTAAATATGATTAGCTTAAAAACTCATATTTGAACCTTACTGATGTGGCAGGAGGGTTCATAAGACAAAAAAAGTTGGTAAACACTGCCCCATGGTACGATTTTAGAGTGAACATCGAGCACTCGGTCATTCGCCATGCAACATGGATCGCACAAAGTACACAAAACAACCTTGTTGGTACATGTTTCGATGAGTGTGCGATAAATGTTGCACTGCGAATGACTGAGTGCTCGATGTTCACTCTAAAACCATACCATGGGGTTGAGCCTTATAGATGTGGTCGGAGGGTTCATAAGAGGAAAAAAAAAAAAAAAAAGGCAAACACTGCCTCATGGTATGATTTAGAGCGAACATGGACCACTCATTTGCCATGCAATGCCAATCGCACACTCATCGAAACGTGTACCAGCAAGGTTGTTTTTGTGTTTGCACTCTGCAAAGCTGAAAATCAGCAGGTGCGAACTTCGATGTTCTGCTCTGTGAGGCTTTCAGTCTGTTTTTAAAGTTTTGCCTGTGATAAATGTCTCAGAGTTATATAGTATATCAAATCAGTTAAGGCTCATTCGGTTCAGAAAAGGAACTTGGGGGGGGGGGGGGGGGGGGGAATGCAGAACACCTCTGTAGGATAAGCACTGGGGGTCAAAGGGCAGCTCTGTCGTCCTGCTATGCTATGATGTAGTAAAAATGGAGTAATTACCATAGAAACTGGATTGGCAGATGGGCCGAGTGGAAATATTTGTTCAAACTTTTGTCATTCAGCTACCGATGTTGAAACAGCTTTGTGTCAGCTCTACCAAAATATTAAATAACATTTGACAGGCATGGACTAGGATTACCAAGAACTTCTTTTAGAAATATTTGTTCAGAACAAACTTAAAGGGATAGTTCACCCCAAAATGTAAATTATGTTATCATTTCCTTACCCTCGTTCCAAACCTATATGACTTTCTCTTTTTTGGGGAAATATTTCAGTGGTTTTGATTCATACAGTGAAAGTCAAAGGGTTCAAAACAACACTACATCACATGAGCATATCTTTCAAAATCTTCTTCCAAAATATCTTCTTTTGTGATCCACAGTACAATGAAAGTCATACAGGTTTGGATCGGCATGAAGGCAGTAAATTAAAACAGATTTTGTTATGTGAACTCTGACAGTCTTGCTGATAAAATATGTACAAATATAATACTTAAACATATTTGCTTTCAGTTATCATACGCCTCTTAGGAACAAACTATCTAGCATTTGTTCAAGCCATTCTTGTAGAGGCCTGTAATAGATTAAGGGCCAGATTTACTAAACAGGGCAAGTTATCGTGAGAATGCAATTCCAAAAAAGCGACGATGGGAGTGGAAAGTTCAGCGCGTGATCTACTGACGACGCGCAAATTAAAGAACACAGACACAGCCGAATCATTTCCATAATGACCAACACAATCTACCAAGAGCAGCGCAAATTAGCGTCTGGTTTAAGACATGCTTTTTTTGGGCGGTAAATAATGGCACAAACACCAGTAAATTGACGAGTGCAAACCTTAGTAAATCACCTTGCACGATTAATTTAAATACTCTCCTCCCATTAAGTTTGCGTCTAAAAGGGAAACTCCTACAAATGCATATGCAATAAGGTCAGCCACAAAAATAACCCTTTCCACACCTTTTCAGTGCTAATTTTGTCTTTAGTAAATCCTGACAGTAGTTTTTTAATGTCAAAAGAGGGTTTGCACTGGCGCAAGCTGTTAGTAAATCTGGCCCGAAGTATAAAAGCAAATAAAACTTGTGAGAACATTTGTCGATTGTGAGGTCAGCTCCTCAACCATGCCAATACTGCGGTTTGACTAAGTGGCTGAAATTATATCAGTGTTTTGAACTCTAACCTCAAGGCTTAACAGCTCATTTACGATTAAACTGTGTAAATTAGATGGACAACAGGCACATTATGATGCTGTTGGATCTACAGGACTTTTTGGTCATGTAACCGTTTGGTACAGCTGGTACTGGAGCATAAAATCAGCCTTGGAAGAGCTCCATTTTGCTGAATGATGAGACAAAGCTACATCCATGGAAGCACATAATCGGAATACGACGTCTTATTACTCAAAATTACTGCACAAACATTTATGTACATATTTAATGACACCAAATTTCCTTGACAAAGAAGATGGATGTGTCTGTGACAAAAAGCAAACAAATGAGAATTGGATTGCCATGAACTCAGCTGATGGAAGAGATGATTGGGCTGAACTAGGGCCAACAAGCTGAGATTGGATCATGTAGGGTTTTTTTGAAGAAGGCCGTATCTGGATGGAATGCTCAACAAAAGTGGCACCCGGACCTGTCAAGACTTAGTTCCCAGTGTAGCATTCACTTCCTTGATATTTGTAGAAAGCCTTTCCCTCCGATACTGGACAATGTCACTCGTCAATGCTTGTCAGCAAACATAGGCGTTTTTCTCATGAGATACCTAAGGGTGAAAAATATATAAATGGTTGTTGTTTCTTACACTTGTATGTAGCAACTATGTGAAGAATTCCATGTACTGTACATGAAAGGCCTTCTGGACATCCAAAGACGGATTTGATAAATGGGCTAAAGCTAAACAGGATACTGATATTCCACCCACAGTACAAGCTAAACCTTTCTATTTACCCTGATATAAATCATGCTTTCCACTCCTGGTCTACATTTTATTACAATGGCGACCTCATTTTCCCTCAAGCACTATGTGTGACAGATATTGTGCTAAATAAATGACTGTGATTTATCTAAAATGGAAACACTATGGCCAGTAAATCAAGGTGAAACTCAATGGAGAGTAAGATATGAGAGCGCATATATGACTGTGTTATGCTTTATAAACTCTATTTGTTTTCTAGGTGTGGTCAGAGTGGCTTTTTTAGTATGAACATAACAGCGAAAACATTATGATGTACATGTTACAATGCTGTAGTTCATGTTCAAACATAAAAATTACAAACTGTGTGCATATGTGGAAGGACAAGAATAGTGTTCAGTTGGATGGGGAAAAACAAGTTTTTCTAGATTTCAAATTGTGCCATAAAATTCTACGTTGAGATGCTGTATGAGTAACTTGACAGTATGGTTCAATTAATTGACATTAGTTAATGCATTAAGTATTATGAACTAACAACAACAACCCCACACCTTTACATAGGACATGCAGTTTGGAAAATATAACCACAGTTGACAGTTATACAACAGATTGCTTAAAGGGGTCATGAACTGGCTTTTTTTATTTTTTATACTGTTGTCTGAGGTCAACTTATGACGTTTGCGTGGTTTTTACATTCCAAAACATCATAATGAATAAGTAATAGGCTATTTTCGACCCTGGTTTTGAGCCTAGCTCTCGAAACGCTCGGCGTGCCGCATTGAAGACTTGGAAGTAAATGCCCACTGCTATGATTGGATAACAGTTTTGCATATTATAATGAGCTTCGGCTCCCCCGTCAGTACACGTGGGGAATTGTTTTGAAAATGTGGAAAAACGGCAACCGAAATAATTCGCCCATAGAACTCGCAAAATGTCTTTATCAAACAAACACAATGATTTATCTCTCATCCACCTGCAATTAATTGTAATGTTATTTTTTATTACTTGGCCCGCCCGATCGGTGGATATAACCGTGAACCGTGCATCACTAACACACACACACAAGCAAAGTACGTGCATCAGTAAAACTTCACTGCAGACAAATCAGCATGTTCAAAACTTCCGTGAGTGTATTTTTCCTTCAAATAACAAGTCAAGAGAGTGAACAACGCACATCAAGAAAGGAATGTTATTTCACTATTTAAGATAGCTATTTAAGTCAGGCAGGCCGGTGATACATTTTGGTAGCCCGACTAGAAAACACATTAGCCCCAGGACGTCGGGCTTTGTGAGCCCTGGCCCATACACGTTCGAGTCTGATCACGAATTGCAGGACAATGAACCAACAACACCTCAAATACAAAGGATACTCCAGCCTGTGACACGTGGTAAGTTATGTTTAGTTAGACATACACATAATCAGTAGATATCAAACGATCTGTAACAATGCAATACTATCGTATATAAAAAAAAAAAAAAAAAATTATTCACATAAGTGTGTTGCACCATTCCTGTCGGATCCAATATAGAAAGCACATCATCGTTTTAATCTCATTCTGTCTGCAAATCCAGTCTCTTGTTTACAAACGAATCCGTGGTGAAATGAAGCAAACAAACGCTCAATGTCTTACCCACGTGAGCTGGATCTTCATTAAAAATAAAGCCTCCATGCACACCTACCTATTACGTAATCGTCATGGACCAATGGTAGTACAAAGGTGTTTACCAGCCATGGCGAACTTTTCCAGAAAGTTTGCTTTGGCAAGTAGTTTCAAACTCCCAAAACAAACTCGAAACGAAGTTTGTTTTGGCCTGATTTTGTTCTAAATGACATAAAATCAGTTCGTTCTTCAATTTCGCTTGAAGTGTATTGGGGCCTTTAGTAAAGTGTTACCCACATCAAATATTTTAACTTTAAATTTAATATTAAAGGGTTAGTTCAACCAAAAATGAAAATTCTGTCATCATTTACTCTTACCCTTATGTTGTTCCAAACCTGTATGAGTGTCTTTCTTCTGTTGAACTAAAAAGAAGATATTCTGAAGAATGTTTGTCAGTTGACGGTTGTCAGTGTTGGACAGTTGATGGTAGCCATTGACTTCCATAGTAGGAAACAGAACAAAAAAATACTATGTTATACTAAGTCAATGCTACCGTCTGGTTACCAACATTCTTCAAAATATCTTCTTTTGTGTTCAACAGAAGAAAGAAACTCAGAAAAGTTTGGAACAACATAAGGGTGAGTAACCATTTTTGGGTGAACTATCCCTTTAAAATCACACACAGTTAAAATTGTATTCAAGTACATGTGATGTTGTATGCTAGTCAACACATCAAAATAAGTGTACTTTAAAGCATAACAAAAGTTTAACATGATAATTTAAAACTTTAAAGTTAAAATTACAAAAATGTTATTACAAAGAGCGCTTTTTAAAGTGTACTTGATTGTTCTATTAAACATACAAGTGTGATGTTTTTAAGTACACTTAGGTTACCTTTAATTTAATGAATATTAATATTTTAATTAATATTAAGTACAGATTAAGCAGACTTCTGCTTCACAAGGGGAACCTGGTACCATTTCTGTTTAAAAGGACAGTTTGAAAAGTGGAAAACTGGCAGGAAGATAATAAAGTTGATGGCTCTGCAATGGAAATTAAACTCCAGCTAAGACACTGCGGTCTTCTTTTCATTGTCACATCACACGGATATGGATGGCGGCAGACAAACAGATGCTGCACATTCTCTCAGCGCATCAGAAACTAAAGGTTAAAAATACCCCTTGGACCTTTGATTACTGAGGTAATCAGAAATGAATCCATGACAGAGTGAGAGAGATGAATGAGATGAATGATTTGGGTGCCACCATAAAACTATTCCGATAAGCGGACACAGCCAACAGGATATAATAATAGGGTGGATATGAATATTGAAACGGAAAAATGCGCTTTCATGTCATGACATGTATTCGATGATTAATTGGAATAATTATACTGGGAATAGTACACCCCCCAATTTGAAATTATAACATAACAGACCCCTTTGACCCCTGCAGTGTCGGGTAACTCCCAGACCTCTCTGTTCTAATGAATAGCTTTGTAAGAAAAACAGCAGTGGAAGCATGACAGGAGGGAACGGCTCGAGCTGAGTTAGCGAGATCACAAACGAAGAAATTCAAAACTTGTTCCAGGTGGCCTTTCTGGGCATGGCAGCAAGGCCAGATGTGATTAAAATATTTTCAGGTCATCAATCATTGAAGTTCACCATGTTTTACATCTGACATTTCACTGGACCATTTTCCCAAATAAAGTGGTGTCCAATATAGAGCTAGAAATGGCCAACATAACCATCTACCTTTACTCAGAAAAAGATATTTTAAACTAAATACACAGTTTTTAAAAAGTTGGGAAAATATCCCAGTGTTTCACACTTAACAGCCATTCGCAGACTAACCTGAAAGCACTGGCCAAACTCGAAACAGAAGCGAGGTTGCGCTGCCACTTACCTCGGCAGCTGGGGTGAAGTGGGCTTCCGGCTGATGAGGCTAACGGTGGCCAAGGACGGGGCTATGTATTGTTTAAAGGGGTCATGAATTGAGAAATCAACTTTCCCTTGAGCTTTTGATATATAAAAGGTCATGGTAATATAAGAATATCCTGTAAGTTTCAGAGCTGAAAACTTCCTTGTTAGTCAAAGAAAAGCTTTTATTGACAGCTGGCTCAGCAAACGCTTGATCTGGGAATGTGCCTCCCTGTAACGTCAGAGTGTGGTGAAACACCGCCTTAACCGAAGAAGACGAACGCCTGATTCTGTAGCCCCGCCCACCGATTTGTGCATGACATGTTATAGATAAATAACATAGTCCTATGTGGAGCTAAACCGGATCGAACTTCCAAGCAATAAACATGCTGCATAAGCTTCATTTGGATTCCAATATTATGAATGCATGGATGAACTTTATTTTTAATGAATATCCAGCTCACGTGGGTAAGACATTGCGCGTTTGTTCCTTCATTTCACCACGGATTCGTTTGTAAACGAGACTGGATTTGCAGACAGGATGAGATTACATGAATGAATGAAGCAACACACTTACGTGAGTAAAAAATGTTTTTTTATATGTGATAGTATTGCATTGTTACAGATTGTTTGATATCTATTGATTATGTGTATGCCTAACTGAACATAACTTAGCACGCTGTCACAGGCTGGAGAATCCTTTATTTGAGGTGTTGTTGGTTCATTGTGCTGTATGGGCTAGGGCTCGCAAAGCCCAACGTCCCGGGGCTATGTGTTTTCTAGACGGGCTACCAAAACGTATCCCCGGCCTGCCCGATGGGCTATCTTAAATAGTGAAATAACATTCCTTTCTTGATGTGCATTGTTCACTCTCTTGACTTGATATTTTAAGGAAAAATACAATCGCGGAAGTTTTGATCATGCTGATTTGTCTGACTCTGCAGTGAGGCGCGTGTGTGTGTGTGTGTTAGTGATGCATGGTTCTTGGTTATATCCACCGATCGGGCGGGCCAAGTAATAAAAAATAACATTCCAATTAATTGCGGGTGGATGAGAGATAAATTATTGTGTTTGTTTGATAAAGACATTTTGCGAGCTCTGTGGGTGAATCATTCCGGTTGCCGTTTTCCCACGCGCTTTCAAAACAATTCCTCACGTGTACTGACTGGGGAGCCGAAGCTCATTATAATATGCAAAGCTTATCCAATCATAGCAGTGGGCGTTTACTTCCAAGTCTTCAGTGCGGCACGCCCATAAAAACCGAGCGTTCCATGAGAGAGGCTCAAAACCAGGGTAGAAAATAGCCTATTACTTATTCATTATGATGTTTTTGAATGTAAAAACCATGCGAACGAAGTTGACCTCAGACAACAGTATATTTTTTTTTTTTTTAAAAAGCCAGTTCATGACCCCTTTAATAAAGCAGTAAGGACAATGCATCATGGAGATTATTCCATTTTGAAGCTCGCAGTGAAACATTAGCCTTGGCTGAGTGTCCATGAAAAGTGTTATGAACATAAACACCAATATCATGGATCATGTTAGGATGTCATTCAAAGCATATGGTGCATGTCGAGGTTAGAAAAAAATAGTTCTTACATTCTTACCCACATTAAAGTGGGTACGTTTTTTTTTTTTTTTTTTTTAAAGCAGAGGGACTGTTCTTTCTTTTGATATATTGCATGTTCAGATATTCATACAGCAAAATATTCTTGGGGCCATGAAACTTTTGTGAAAATGATCAAAAATGCTGGCAGTGGCTGGCAACTTTTTTTCAAAAACGCTGGCGGGTAAAGAGATAAGTTTAGTTTTTAGATTGCTGTAGCAGACCCAAATAGAATGATTTCCGTCTTGGATTCACTAAGAAAATGTAAAGACATACACTGTCAAATCTTCAAAGCAGGCTATTAAAGTGTCTAATGATCCATTTAAATGTAAGCACATAGTAGATAAATATACTTAATATAAAGTGGGACCAAAATGTTTTATTCCACTGTATTTTGACTAACTATTAAACCAAGAACCTTTACAATGTATCCGGTCATCTTATATTCCATCACGCTGCCCCCCTGAGGATCGAGCGGTGGGCCTCAGAACATTTCTCATTTTGTTTTTTCCTCTTCCCTCAGATAGCACATAAATGCTCGGTATTGTTTATGTGTTCCTGTGGAGACATGTACAGTAGCCAAGATAGGATCAGAATCTCAGGCATTTAAAGCGAAAGAAAATAGTGGAGGAGAGAAGAGGTAGGGCTCACAGCAGTGTGACGAGGTTAATGAGAGGGTGCTATGAGATGAGGGATGCTTAACTGAGAATATCATTGGCAAAAGTATCACTCAGCCAGCCAGTCTTCATTAGAGAAAGGCAGAGGAGATTGACAACTGAATTGGATTGGGACATGTAGACTGGTCTAAAACCTGTTTTAGTCATGTGATATATGCACTATAACCGATGCGCCCACAGATCCAACAGTCAAGTCAATTCTAATTAGCAGAATGTCTACCATCTGCAACAGATTAACCACCAAACCGAAGCGTCGTGCACATATTTCTATGAAGGTTCACCAGTTTGCACTCCTAGCTCATCTGCTGCCCTAGGCAAGATGAGACATGACCCCAAAAAAAAAAAAAAAAAAAACCTGAAAGGTGCAATGGGTTCAAATTCTGATACTAACATTCAAAAGTTTGGGTTGGTAATATTTTTTAATGTTTTTGAAAGAAGCCTCTTACGCTGCATTCACACGGGGCATCTGCGTCAACGCTTGATGGAGGGCGTGTCTGAAGCTTGGTGCTGACGCGACCGTCATAGTGACAACAGCCAATCATACTACTTTTCCGGTGTTGCATGAACGCAATTGGCTAGCGTCTGCGCTAGGGTATTTGCATAGGCGATCTGATTGGCTGACGCCCGCGTTGGCGCTTGAAAAGTTGAAAACTTTTCAACTTCTGCCGCGAGCAACGGCAGTGATGCGACGCAACGGAAGCCACAATTCAGTTCGGCAACGCATGACGTCACCCATTCAAAGTAAATGAGAAGCGTTGACGCCGACGCCCCGTGTGAATGCAGCGTTATGCTCACCAAGGCTACATTTATTAGATCAAATACACAGCAAAAACAGTCATATTGTGAAATATTATTAGAATTTAAAATCACTGTTTTCTATTTTTTTTAATATAATTTAAAATGCAATTTATTCCTGTGATGGCAAAGCTGAATTTTCAGCATAATTACTTCAGTCTTCAGTGTCACATGATCCTTCAGAAATCATTCTAATAAACTGATTTGCTGCTTAAGAATCATTTCTTATTATTGTCAATGTTGAAAAATGTTGTGCTGCTTAACATTATTGTGGAAACCATGATACATTGTTTTCAGGATTCTTTTATGAATAGTCACTTTTGAGCAATATAAAAGGGTTAGTTCACCCAGAAATGAAAATTCTCTCATTAATTACTCACCCTCATGTCGTTCCAAACCCGTAAGACATTTTTGGGAGAACTAACCCTATAAATTTTTGGGTGAACTAACCCTTTAATGCATTCTTGCTGTATAAAAGTATTTTCTTTCAAAGAAAAAAAACAAAACAAAAAAAACAACATTTTTATGGTAATTTTGGGACTGAATTTAATAATCAGTGACCAATAGGAATTAGGGTGCCAAAGACGTTTAGATTTATTATCAATGGCAAATATCTGTGTCCCCTCAGTTTTGAGTGGAAGAAATCTGCCATATCCAACAGTTTTTTATAGCTAAGAAAGCTGGCATGCAACAGGGGAAGGGGGTACTAATCCATCCAAATAGCATTTGACAAGTTAATGCCTTTTACAAGCCAGTGACTGTCAGAATAAAATTTGCATTTAGACATGCAGCCAGTGTCTTTGGCAATGTTGCCGTTCATACCGACTTTAACAGTGTGGACAGCTTTGACCACTTAAATCAATGTAATATGCTTCTTTTGAATTTCCAAACATGTTGTTTTGTCCAAGTTTTGTAACTTTGTGAAGTGTGAAATTTCGGTATCACCAAAAAGATGATTCAAAACTATTTAGCAGAATGCTCCCCTGTCAGTTATTGGTCAGAAACAAATAGTACTGCCTCAAAGGTTGATCTAATGTTGCTGTATCAGACAATGTTTGATAGCACCTGAAAATGGTTCTTTCTACATATTCAACTGGAGTAAAATAAACCCATTAAGCCTAGTCCCATACTAAAATAAATGTTTGAGCTGTTTTAACTGAAAGCAACTTGCACTGACATATTTTAAAATGTTAGTGCCATTGGGCCCTATCATACAGGCAAGTGTTTTTTGCTTATTTCAGCCCGACGCAGTTATAATTTTTACGTCCTTCACCACGTTGTTTAAATAGTGAATGCATTTGCGCCCATTTGTGCGCCCATGGGCATGCTAGTCTGAAAACGAGGTGTGTTCAGGCGCATTGTTGGCGTGTTGCTATTTTGAGGCAACTGAAATCGACTGCGCAGTATTTTTTGTGTTAGTTAAAGGGCGAGTTAAGTAATATGCGCCTATAGGCACAATAGGTACAACACGTGTACACTCTGCTTATTACACACACAGGGACGCGCAGCAGCACACAGACATTTTTAAAATATTAAAAATAAAACGATTCCTCTCTGCTTGCAAATTCCGCCATGTAAATAGCGAATCCGCCATGGCGCGAGCGCAACTGGCTTTTAAAGGGAATGCGAGATGAGATTCTGATTGGTTTATTGCACGTTACGCCCAAAACACACCCATGACCAGTGTTGGGGAAAGTTACTTTGAAAAGTAATGCATTACAATATTGCGTTACTCCCTTAAAAAGTAACTAATTGCGCTACTTAGTTACTTTTTAAGAAAAGTAAAGCCTTAAGTTACTTTTGCGTTACTTTTTCACACTTCAAAAAAAAGTTATATTTTAGGGCAAATGTAAAGGCCATTTCACACTAAAATTGAAATAAGGCTGAAGTTAATGCAAATTCACACGTGTACAGTAGAGGGCGCCACTCAAACAAACCTTTCAGCTGTGCTGCCATTCTGGATCACAGAAGAATAAGATGCAGAAGAAGAACGTTTAACACTTACCACTAAAAACAAAAAATCTAAAGTATTTATCGCTTATGGTTTAACTGGATCATCGAAGGTCAGCAGCAAGTACTTTGGTCAATAAAGTAAGATTAAATGCATATAAATATTTGTTTTATTTAACATTTAATTATTGGAGGTTTGCATAGTATTCTGATTTTGCATTTCACTGATTTTAGTCATTTTGAGGAATACTGAATCTTTTTTTGTCCAAGTGAAATTAGTAAATGCATGCTCACATTTAGCTGGCAGTCAATAAATGGGAAAACAAAGTAACTTGCGTTACTTATTTGAAAAAGTAACTCAGATATTTTGTTGTAAATTTAAAAGTAATGTGTTACTTTACTAGTTACTTGAAAAAAGTAATCTGATTACGTAACTCAAGTTACTTGTAATGCGTTACCCCCAACACTGCCCATGACTCATTAAGAGAATAAGGACAACCCTTTTAGACCATGCGCCTGACACGCCGACTGTTTTTCCCATCGTTAAACTAGCAAAAGTGGATCCGGACACAGCCTAAGTGCACCTGCGCCGTGCGCTTTAGACCATGCGCTTAGATCATTAAAATAGGGCCCATTGTTTTGTCTTGAGATACACACCAGTAATGTTTTTTTCTAAGGCACATTTATAAAAGCTACTTAATCGCCCTAATTAAACTAAGGCCTAATCCTGGCTTAATCTAAGCCCTGTCTCTGAAACCAAAGTATTTAAAAAGTTACAAAATGCACTGAAAAACATTCAGCTTTAACACTGTCTGATCTTTTTTATTATTATTTATTTCCTCCAGCTGTAACCTAGAGGAGCAGGATGGCTGAGAGTCTCTAGCATGGCTGAAATGAAAGGACGCTGAGGAAGAAACAGGGAAAAGGACTGACTTACATCACAGTTGGCGGGACTTCCCCAGCAGAGACCACAAGGGCCCAGCAAAACATCCATGAAGCCATCAGGGGAGCCTGCTGCAAAAATTAAAGACAGAAGAATGCAAAGATATAAGTATAGAAAGCCGAGCGCTGAGAGAACTTTCTCACAAACAGCCTGTCTATGGAGAGAACGACTGAACTGGTACTGCTCACGGAGGAGTGTAATATGGAGCGATCTGATACCGCTTACGTTCTATTAAGGCGAGGAGTACTGGAGCGATCCACTTCAGCCGGGTTTGGTCTAGTTTGTTCGGCAGACCTGTAGGTCCTCCAACATGTTTTTCAGTGCTATGTTCTGAGTATGGACTTCTTCAAATACATGGACACAATAAGACTCTAGACCTTATAGACTTTCCAAGCACAGTGTGTTTTTTTTTAAATATTAAAAGTTTAGATTTTGTACAATATCTATACTAAATTATTATTATTTATTTTAATCTCCACATTTTAGCTGTGAATGTGTAAAATACCTGCCACATTAATATTTCTGTGTTGTACAGGTTCAGTATCCACTGATTTTTCCCAGTCCAGCAACCTCAATATAAGCTACAAGATTTCCCGCTCCAACACTGCAAGCAAACCTGAACTTTTCCGAGAACGTTGAGAGCGTGTAGACAGCTTCACCAATTTGAATGGGATTGTTCAAATATGGTTGCTGTGTAACACAGTGTAAACTGTTGTAAAAAGTAGAGGAAGGCCAATTCTTCACTCACTCAAAAATAGGGATGCACTGATATTAAAATTCTAGTGTATACTGATAAACCAGATGAATAGCCAATGTTACAATTCTACACTATTTTGTCTAAATAAATAAACACTAAAATCAATAGTGAATTTATAATATACAGTATGAAAATCTATACACACACACACACATCTAGTATCATCCGATAATCAATATATCATGCATCCCTGCTCAAAAAAAAAACTAAAAAAAAAAACTTTGACCCTTATCAGATATATATGGAGGCCCTAAAGGGACATAAATATGAGATGTAAAAAAAAAAATATGAGATGGAGGAAAAATTATTTGTCAATGCTTTTGCATTCTCTCGCAAATGTTTTGCATTCCCCCGAGAAACTTTGTGTTTGCTCACAAAGAGCTCAAGAGGTCTCGGGGGAACACAAAACATTTTGCGAACGAACACAAAGTTTCTCGGGGGAACGGAAAACATTTGCGAGAGAACGCAAAAGCATTGACTTATTATTTTTTCCTCCCATCTCATATTTTTTTTCCACCACCATGTCCCTTTAGGGGCGCCGTAGATTTATCTGTTTTACTGGCTCATGTTCAATGCTGCTATTTTTCAGTTTATTTTGGAAATTCAGAAAAAAAAGAAAAAAGAAAAACAAGCTTTACACTCCTCCAACCATTACAATATACTGGACTCTACGAACATTTTTTTCTCCATTATTTTTTCCTACAACATAAGCAAGCACCTGAACCTCATATTCTAGAATGTATTTTGGACATAGTGGGCTGAGAGGGAGCACAGTCACCTATTTGTTGTATAATATCACTTTCTATGCTTAATGTGATGCTTGCCAAAAAATCTTGTTTTTGAATTTTTCCTGTTTGCACTCATTTTTCCATCTCATTCCAAGTAGAAACAGACCACTTCCTCTTTCATTGATTTCCTCTGTAACAGCTTCAATTACAGTTTCTAGCAAGGATTGGACAGTTGTGGCAATTTTAGCACTATAATAGCCTATCCAACGATGGGGTTTTGATGTTATGTTAACAGGACAAATTCGAGAACAGGATTTTAGGTACATTTGTTTTTGTTCAGGTTTTTGATCAGGTACAGTGGTAGAGATAAATGTGTTATTTAAGTGAAATGACAAAGGGAAACCAAAAATGAAATATCAGATGAATACTTATTGATATTAAATACATTTTAAGCAAGCACATCAGTCTACCTTTTAAACTCTGTATATAAAATTGTGTAATTGTATATGTGGGGCAAAAGAATGTTTGAGCTGACAGAAATGCTCAAAATTATGAAATTAAAAAAATCTCTTAAAGACATTATATTTGTTATGTGGGCTCAGAATGAGTGTGAGAAATACATGTATGATGGTTTAAGTTTAAATCCATTGCATCTAAAATGACAAGTCAACGTGTTCATCACTAGTTTAGAATTTATGGGCCCTATCATACACCCGGCGCAATGCGATGCCAGGTGCGGCTTTTTTTTCCTAGTAGAAAAAGTGTTTTTTGCTAGTTTCAGCTCGCCGCAGTTATCATTTTCACGTCCAGTGCTACATTGTTTAAATAGCAAATGCACTCGCGCCCATCTGTTCGCCCATGGGCGTTCTGGTCTGAAAACGAGGTGTGTTCAGGCACATTGTTGGCGCGTTGCTATTTTGAAGCAAATGAAAACAACTGCGCCATTGACCAACAAAAACCTGGTCTAAAGTCAATAGCGCACGATTTTTTGTGTTATTTAAAGGGCGCGGGTTATTTAGTAATATGCGCCTATAGGCAGGTGCACAACGCGCGTACATTCTGCTTGTTACACACACAGGGACGCGCAGAAGCACACAAACATTTATAAATATTAAAAATAAAAGGATTCCTCTCTGGAGAAGCATTCAGTCTTTACGCTCGCAAATTCTGCCATGTAAATAGCGAATCCACCATGGTGCAAGCGCAACTGGCTTTTAAAGGGAATGGGAGATGAGACTCTGATTGGTTTATTGCACTTTACGCCCAAAACACACCCATGACTCATTAAGAGACTAGGTACAACCCTTTTGGACCATCTGCCTGGCGCGCCGACCATTTTTCCGTCGTTAAACTAACAAAAGTGGATTCAGACATGCCCTAAGTGCACCTGCGCCATGCGCTTCAGACCATGTGCTCAGATCGTTAAAATAGGGCCCTAAATGTGTACTTGGTAGCTTTTTCCTCTTTAAACACTTTCGAAATCAGTTTAAAGACATGTACACTCACATGAAGACTTCAGTCAACCGTTGTGAAAAAAAAAGAAGTGCACTTAATTGTATTGAATGTGCATTTGTAGTGTACTTCAAATATTAAACTTATATGTGGAAACATATGGTCCACTTTACTAACTATAAGTTAGTTTGCAACTATATGTCAACTAACTCTCATTAGCGTATTAGTAGACTGTCTGCTTAGTATCTGCTAACACTTTATTGTGATGCTCCCCCAACAGATATTCTACTGACTACAAGTAACTTTGCAACTACATGTCAACTTATTCTACTCACCCTAACCTAACAGTGTACTAACAGTCTACTAATATTTTAATGAGAGTTAGTTGACATGTTGCAAAGTGACTTATAGTTAGTAGAAAGTTAGTAAAGTGGATCATTGAAATAAAGTGTAAAAAAAGTTGAAAAAAAACTACTTGCAGACAATATAATATTAATGAAATATAAGGCCACTTAGTATACTTAAAGTTTCTTAACACACTTACAGTCAGTACTTTTTTTAAAAAGTGCACTTTGTAATAATGCCAAATGTTTTACTTTAAAGTACTTTAATAATTACTAAAACATTGTTTTAATAATCTTTTGTCATGCTTTAGAGAAGTACACTTATTTTGATGTGTTGACTACATACACGCACATGTAAAGTACTTGATTATAGTTTTAACTGTAGTGTGTTATTTGCTATTACATTTAAAGTTATATTTAAATGTACTAAATTGCAGCTTCATCCATACAAATGTGTAATTACAAATATTTTTTAAAAACATGACATATAAGTTAAAATAGAAATGGCATTAAAGTATATTTTAGTTTACCATAAACGTCTATCAGTACATTTGTCAGTACACAACCATATTTCAAAGACAATATAATTAATTATGGAATTATATATAAAGATGTACTTAAGTCCTACTTAAGTGGGTCAAAATGCACACTTAAGTTTGACTAATTGCATGTAATATATATTTAAACTAAAATAATACATTTGTTACAGTGTAATTAATAAATTTAATTATTAGTGCTGTCAAACGATATATATATATATATATATACACATACATACATATATACACACACACACACACGCATGTATATTTAAGAAAAAAATTGTATATATATATATATATATATATATATATATATATACACACACACACACACACACACACACACACACACACACACACACGTATGTGTGTGTATTCAAATATACATAAAAATTATACACAGTACACACATATATATTATGTAAACACAAACTTTTATTTTGGATGCGATTAATCGTGATTAATCGTTTGACAGCCCTATTATTTATACATACATGACTAATAATAATTAACAACATGTACTTACTATAGGGTTAGGGTTAGGGCATGGTTTAGGGTTAGCTGCATGTAATTATGTACAATTTATAGTAATTACTATAGTAACTAGCCTACATTTAACATGGATACCACATTTTCATTTAATTGTAAATAGCATGCAATTAAGTGTCCTAATGTCATTACATTAAATTATATTCCATAATAAGTACTCTTTTTAAAAGTATGCTAAAGTCTTTTTTACAAAGGTTATCAGTAGCCTAGTAAAAGATGTCGACATGCCGAGATCACATGACCAGCATAATACTTTATTTTGTTAATTCCCTCTGAATGCAAATAGTGCTTTATTACAATTGCATCAGTAACTCAAAACACTTGCTTTCGTACTATAATGCAATGCATCCACACCACTGGACTATTGCAATGCTCTTCTGGCTGGTCTTCCAACATATGCAATCAAACCTCTTTTTGTTTATCTCTCTGCACTGCTTATTGTTTGCGGCTTGCATCAAGTTACCCTTCAGCACCCTCCTACCGCCACTGTTCCAAGTCTACGTCCCCTCCAGAAGCCTGTGGTCAGTAAGTGAGCTGCACCTCGTGTCATCACAGAGAGGCACAAAATCACTTTCCAGAACGTTTTGGTCCACTGTTGCTTGCTGGTGGAATGATTTTCCCAACTCAATCCGGACGGCCAAATCCCTGAAAATACTGAAGAAACAGCTGAAAATTCTCTTCCACGAGCACTTAACTGCACCCTGCTGGAAAAACAAACACAATAATCTTCTTCTATGCTTATTCCTTTATCCCTGTTCTAGCTTGTACTATTCTGAACGATGTCTGCACCATATATAAAGTTATATACAGCTCACCAGACATATATAGAGTATGCATGCATGAGTATTCGGGTTTACCAGTTCATTTGGTGAATGCGGCATTGGAACAACCCAGGATGTAACAACACCCTTATCACTCTAGCTCAACTGGATGGAAACAATTAAAGGAGAACCTCCATTCACAGCATAAGATGAGCTGACAACAAAAGCATGTGGATACAGTGCAAGGCAAAACAATATCCTTAGGAAAAACGTCAGAACTGGCATTTAGACTGGCAGGGCGATACTTCAACGTCACCACTGTACCTACTCTCGGTCAATGACCTCCACCAAGACCGGCCTAAGTACTGAAAAAAAAAAAAAAATCATCTCAGGAGATACTGATCTCCAAACCTCCCATGCAGCTCAAAGCCATAATAAACAGCATCATGTCAGGAGGGAAGATGAATTTTCCTAAAGAGGTATATCAGATTATGGTTGAAGATGAACTGAGCTGCTCAGAATCTCTAAAACAAATAAATGTTGGAATCTAGGGGATTCAAGATTCAACTAAGGGAATCAATGGCCACAATCAAACTGTTACAGATGTGCTTTAACTAAATCAGATTTATAATGAACTAGTATGAAAAAGAAAAAAGATAATTTGAGTGGTTCTTCACAATAAGCAAAGTTTTAAAAAGTCACAAAAATAAAAGGTAACACTTTATTTTAGGGTCCAATTCTCACTATTAAGTTGCTTATTAGCTTGCATATTACTAGTATATTGACTGTTTATTAGTACTTATAAAGCACATATTAATGCCTTATTCTGCATGACCTTATTCTACATCTCTTAAACTTACCTAAACAATACCTAAACTTAAACGCTACAAAAACTACCATATTAAAGGTGCGGTATGTAGGATTGAAATGGATACTGCAGTCCAAATTCAAAATATCAGAGATCGTTGTTTCCCCCGCCCCCTCCTCCTCAGACTCGACGCTCACGCGGGTTGCCAGCTTGAGGACATGAAACAGGAGCGAGCACAATTGACAATGAAAGCCATATGTAAGTTGATGAGTTGATTTATCTGGGTTTTAATACGCTCTCGTTCATAGAGATTTTTAGATGGATGCTGAGGCTTTTTAGGTCGGGTAGAATCTGCGATCTCTGACCCAGTTTGTTTGCTGGCTTCCATGGCAGCAATACGCTATGTTTCCCGCCAACTGGCAACCCATGGTGTCGAAATACTATTGGGTAAATTGGCAACGTGCGGTATCGCACAGATCAAAACAAAAACAGACGTTCCGACACGGAACGCACATTTCAAAGCAGAATAACTGGCTGTAGCATTGTTTTTCTGAGAAACAAGTAGGTGAATTTAGCATGTTTCCTACATATCTGCAAGCATATTATGGTATTTTTATGCTTTAGTAAAGTGAAAAACTTACATACAGCACCTTTAACTATTAATAAGCAGTAAATTAGGAGTTTACTGAGGCAAGTCCTAGTTAATAGTGAATATGTGTTCCCCAAACTAAAGTGTGACCAAATAAAACGATATTAGTAGTAGTAGTAGTAGTAGTTGTTGTTGTAGTAGTATTAAAATAAATTATTAGGTAACACTTTAGTTTGAACACAATTCTCACTATTAACTAGTTGCTTAACTAAAAACACTTTATTTTAGGGTCCAATTCTAGCTATTAAGTTGCTTATTAGCTTGCATATTACTAGAATGTTGGTTACATATTACTACACACAAAGCACATATTATTGCCTTATTCTATTCTACATGACCATATTCTATATTAATCCTGCTTAACCACTACAATCTTACTAACTTTTACAAAGTAATTTAGTGTATAAATATAGTGAATATGTTTCCCAAACTAAAGTGTGTCCAATTATTGATTCAATAAATGATTATTAATGATTAAATATTATATTTTTAGATGGTGAAAGGGAATTACTGTAAATATGATCATTTCTATGTTCTACCAAGTTTAAAAATATCTGAATACTTCACTTCAATGACTTAAAATAGTATTAAACCAAACAACTTTAGTTTCATGACTAGTACTAGTTTAATGACTAGTATGAAGAAACAAAAAAGGTCATTTGAGTGGTTCTTCACAATAAGCAAAGTTTTTAAAAGTCACAATAAAAATAAAACATTAGTTGTAGTTATTAGGTAACACTTTAATTTGAGACCAATTCTCACTATTAACTAGTTGCTTAACTAGTATAGCATACTGGCTGTTTATTAGTACTTATAAAGCACATAACAATGCCTTATTCTGCATGACCATATTTTACATCCCTTAATCCTACCCAATACCTAAATTTAACAACTACAACTACCTTACTAACTACTAATAAGCAGTAAATTAGTGAGTTTGAGGCAAAAGTCGTAGTTAAAAGTGAATAGGTGTACCCCAAACTAAAGTGTGACCAATTATCGATAGATTCAATAAATGCTTATTAATGTTTAAATATTATATTTTTTAAATGTTGAAAGGGGATTACTGTAAATGTGATCATTTCTATTCATGTTTTACCAAGTTTAAAAATATCTGAATACTTCACTTCAATGACTTAAAATAGTATCAACCCAAACAACCCTATTTCACAAGAGTATATCTTTGCAACATAATTCCTATTTACTTCATAACTCTGAGTAATACTGTGCTCGTTTATGCATTTCTGTGTTCCTCAAATAAACTGCAGGTCTGGGCAGGGTGCCGATGCCAAGATAACAGGGACATCAGAGATAACATGGGTAAGAGGAGTGTGGAGTGAGTGGGTATGTACTATTGAGACTTGCTAAAAAAAGAGAATGTGGAGAATTCCTCAAAAAAAAAAGAGGTAAAAATGTCATAGAGCAGGATAGATTGGTTAGCCATCTGATAAGCAGCACCGCCAACAGTCGGACTCACCCGCCAAAACAATGTGTACAAGAATTTCACCCTGTAACATAAGTGAGGCATATGTGAAAATCATAAAACACTGAAAATCCTGTGAGGTTAACTAAAGGTCCGAAGTGTTGTTTCTTCTTCAATGATACACAAGTACTCACACAGATCAAATGTAAAAACCTGATGAAGAAAGCATTGGCACTGTCCATCCACACATTTTAAAGAGATAAACTATTGCTCAATAGTTTAGGGTCAGTAAGATTTTTTTTAAAGAAATTAATAATTGTATGCAGCAAGGATGCACTAAATTGATCAAAAGTCAAGTTAAAAAAAGATTTTAATTTCAAACAAATGCTGTTCTTTTGAACTTTCTATTTATAAAAGAATCCTGGGAAAAAAAATGGATCACAGTTTCCACAATACTTTTAGGCACTACAGTTGTTTTCAACATTGATAATAATAGTAAATGTTTCTTGGGCACCGAATGAGTATATTAGAATGATTTCTGAAGGATCATGTGACACTGAAGACTGGAGGAATGATAAATTACATTTTAAAATATATTACAAAAGAAAACTTTTTTAAATTATTATGTTTTAGTGTTTTTTGATCAAATAAATGCAGCCTTGGCGAGCAGTATAAGAGACGTCTTTCAAAAAAACAAAACACTATTGTAAATCTGACTATGATTAAACAATGCGCAACAAATTAGATTAGGTAAAGAAAATCAAGTACATACATCAACACATGGATAAACATCAAAAATGAATGATGTGCATTCATTTGATTTAAAAAAAAAAATAAAACAAAAATGTAGAAGCGTGTGTACACGGAATGTACAAAGCGAACCAGAAGAATTTACAATGAAAGACAGAGAAATTAAGCACGATGAAGCAATGTGAATGTAAAACATTGACCAGAAAATCATAACAGGGTACTGATATGAATCACAGGGAACTTGCACGTTCAGGAAAAAGGTTGATACTCAAGAATATGACACAGGAACTTAATGACCCATATTTTGACTTTTCCAGGTAAAACAATAAAATATAGAAAAGTTCCTATTTATATTATACAGAAAGGGACAGAAAGGTAGAAGATAAAAATACATGTGGAAATATACTTTCACATGTAATAAATACCAGCACTCTTGGAAGGCCATTAAGCCAAACAAATGCAAGGACCAAATATAATATAATATAATATAATATAATATAATAATTGTATTAAAATTACATTTGAGTGATATATTACTTTATCTATTGTAGAAAAATCTACTGCCATTTAGCCAGTCTACAAAAGTCAAGATCTACTAAGTGACTGTGGTAAAATCGAGGAGCATTTACCTGCCTTAGACAAAAACTAAATAAATAGGCCTAAATAAAACATTAAAAAAAGTGGAAGAAAAAATGGTTGCTCGGTCAGAGCATAAGATATTGCCATGTGAAACAGAAATGTAGTTATCATCAAAGAGAAATGTAGATTATTATCATAGAGTGATAATCTCTCTGCGGGAATCACACCCTCTGACCCCTGGATTTATACATGTTTATAAATTCCACAGTATGGCTGTAATCTGACATTTTATGATTTTCCCCTGTGGCCAAATGTATAAAAATAGTGAAAACCTACATACAGAAAGAAGAGAGATATTACTGTGGGTTAAGTAAAAATGTAATTAGCAGTTTTAATGTCATAATTTGGTTTATAAAAATAAAATTGTACATTTTAAACAGTCATTTATCCTTTATATATGCATGTGCTTATACTTGATTAAATTTAATCGAAACAGGTTATGACTGCAAACATGATGTTTAAGGCAAAATTTTAAAGCTTAAAGTTAAACATTTTTTTAAAATAAATTAGATAATTAAAAAGAAAAAGAACGAGTATACACAAATAAACTGCCCCTCCATTAATTAATCTATTCACTTCCTTAATTCTTCTTCTTCTTCAAAAAAAAAAAAAGAATACATATCGCAAAACAAACAGTTGTTTACGCAAACTTTAAGTCAATAAAAAGTTGTATTTAAGAAATAACTAATAACTACTGTAGGATAAACTTTCCATAACATCCTCAGGCAACAAACTTGATAAGAAGGCATCGCGCGCCCTCTGGTGTCTGATGAAGCGTCTCGCACGCTCAGGCAAAAACACCTGAAGTTCATCACTAACAGATCCAATTTATCAGAGATCTGCGTGCAGTATTTTTCTCGCTTGAGTCGATGTGTATAGCACTATTCATTTTAAAACATCATAGTTGTTCAATCCTTGTGCCAGATATATTACCTGACATATTTACTGGTCTTGATTATTTTCTCAGGAAAAGAATTAGGCCACTAAAACGCCTCTGTGTAAACAAACATTTACGATTGGGGCCGTGTTGAATCGTTTAGGCGAAGAAAGGGTACAGACAGACTCTCTTCTCTCGCCATTTGGCCTGAACAGCGTTTGTGCTGGCTGAAATGACAAGCTGCTTTTTCGAAAACGACTCTGTAGTTTCAATTAGTCTGTCTGAATTATCCAGCTCATCATCTGTGTCTGACAGAGCCTGTGTTCACTGGGGTAAGATCATTTCCCTCCTGTACAACGAGCCATTTCGATTGCCTACAGTGTTTTACCTGCTTTTTCCCCCATGAAAGGTTGTGTACTCAGTGGCTCTGAGACCACAGCTGTCTTTCAAGCTGAAAATGATCTTCTGGAGAATCAGTTTTTCATCAAAACGGTAACAAACGGTATCAGTTCTCATCACAAACCCAGTTTTGGGCCTCATAGTCCGACCAAACATGAAACCTATCATCATTTACTCACCCTCATGTCGTTACAAACTCGTATTTACTTTCTTTTACCGTGGCGATTCAGCTTTCCCTGCAGTGAATCGTTGTGACTGAATCATTGAGCAAATCTGATTCATTTGAATCATTCTTTTCAGTTAAATATTTTCATTGCTCAGGAACACAAACACAAAGGGAACCATGTTCGTTTGACTTTATTTATTAAAAAATAATAAAAAAAAATATTTATACTTTATACTTAAATTTTTATTGTATGTGGTGGTGGGCAGAAAGCTTGAAATAATTTGCCGAATTGATGATAAACTGTAATGTGTCAAGGCCTGGAACTACTTTATAGAAGTTTATAAAATGTTTATGATGCTTTTTGTCATTTTGTGGTTTGACTGTACCAGTCCATATTCACTTTTAATTATAAACGACTTAAAATTTACCTTTCGTGTTTACGGGTCATTAAGCAAAAACTGTGCCGAGCAGTTAAAATTGCTAGTGCAATTGTAGGACAACCACAAAGACAGTTGAATTAAATTTATCAAACAAAAAGCACAGGTTATTATTGAAGATTGTTCTCATCCCTTGATTATTAAATTTCAGCTTTTACCATCAAAAAGACGTTTTAGGCAACCTCAAGCTAGGAAAAAGGTGTATCAAATGTCATTTGTGCCAACTGCCATTAGAATTTTAAATACTGGGATCTGAGTGTGAGGGGTTATTGTGTTACTTGTCTTTTTATGTGATTTGTGTGATATTGAATGTTTTTTTTGTGTGGTGAAGCCACTTGTGGACAATAAAGTGACTAACTAACCTGTAACTTTACTTTTCGTCACATAAGGGTGAGTAAATAATGAAGGCCTCTATAAAGTGTATGAGTGGGCCTGAAAACATGCACACAAATCCACAGGTTTGTTATTCCTCTGAAATGGCCTGATATCTGTGTTTTCACAGATATGTCTTAGTGAGGAGGCAGGAGATGAGATGCATATTGTGTCTGTCTGTGACGGTGTCGGAGCTTCCAAACCATTGCCTATTGCCACTCTCCGCCACTGCATGCCAATGGTGAATTTATTATTGTGGCTGACTGAAAGACTTAAGAAACTGCTAATCATAAATGTACATGAGTGAATATTTTGTCATATGTTGCAGATCAGTTTTCCTGGTTTGGAGCTCATACCACCTGTCACCTTTAAACTGTGCTCTGGTAAAGGACCTGTGTTCATCTCTGCTCAGCATATCACATGTAAGAGTTTGCATTAGAACACTTGTATTTTGTTTTCTCTGTTCTCCAGGGTTGGGCAAAATTTACAGTTTTCCTCACTGGCAAAAAAAAAAAAAAAAAAGCAGGTTGTTGAATGGAAATTGGAATTGTAATGACAAAGATTGCACTGAACTGCAATTCAAGGAAATTCAACATGGTCACACAACAGAGGAGTTTCTTTGGCCAACACAATTTTTGCCACAAAACTGAAATAATATTTTTTATTTAAAACTGATTTCATTTTTCATGAAGTGTAAGTTGATTATGTACATTTAAAACTACAAAAATTAAACTAATTTTAATTTACAATACAAATTTTTAACTTTATAAAACTTATAAAGTTTATTAAAAAAAACTGACTAAAAAATTAGTGGTGAAATGGATGATAATGTAATTTTCCAGAATGCTCCACATGTATGAAAATGTTTAATGGTACTGTAATATTTAAAAAGATGAGAAATTCTACATTATTATTATTATTATTATTATTATTATTATAAATTCAAATTTGAATTACAATCCAGCATGCTCTTTATATCAATTTAAATTTACTAAATTATTAATAGGCATCCCCAATAGAGTTTAACAGTCGGTTCTGGAAGTAAAAACTCTATTAATAAAAAACATTAATTTTCTCCATAGGGACATTTAACAATTACTTATAAACCTTTAAAGACAGCAGTGAGCTACGAGGTTGTTAATCCATGGTATTTGCTTCTGCTCAAGACGTCAGCTTGCATTATTTCATCTTATTTTTTTAAATCATGTTTAACTGTGGAATTCCTGGTGAAAAACTACATTACCCATGATGCTGTACAAAAATTCCACCAATCAGAGTCGAAAAAGCAACAGGGCAAAGATAGCTCTTTAGCTCTGCCCACTCCCATGAATCACTGTGAATGTAATAGTTGATCTCTCTACGCTCAAAATACTTAGATGTTTGCATATATAGACATATTTTGCAATAAAATTTAAATATTGTTTTTACATTTATAGTCAACATTTGTAAATGAGTAGTTTTATATTTCTCCATCGTTTTTAATTCAATTGATTTATTGTTTTTTTTATTAGCAATGCTTCATGGAATTGTAGTTCTCTCTCACTAAAGCCGTTAAAGGGTTAGTTCACCTAAAAATGAAAATTCTGTCATTAATCACTCACCCTCATGTCGTTCCAAACCCGTAAGACCTTCGTTCATCTTCAGAACACAAATGAAGATATTTTTGATGAAATCCGAGAGCTTTCTGACCCCTCCATAGACAGCTATATAATTAACACTTTCAAGGCCCAGAAAGGTAGTAAAGACATCGTTAAATAGTCCATGTGATTCCAGTGGTTCAACCTTAATTTTATGAAGCAACAAGAATACTTTGACCGCAAAAATAACAACTTTATTCAACAATTTCGTCTAGTCTGTGTCAGTCCCCTACGCAGTTTACGTTGTAAAAACAGTGTTCTCATGTGAGAACCACACGCATGCGTTGTGGTTCTCACATGAACAGCATCGGCTGCCATAGAACTCTAAAGCGCTGTATTTACAACGTAAACTGCGTGGGGACTGACACAGACTAGACAAAATTGTTGAATAAAGTCGTTATTTTTGTTTGTTTTTGCGCTCAAAAAGTATTCTCAATGCTTTATAAAATTAAGGTTGAACCACTGGAGTCACATGGACTATTTTAACGATGTCTTTACTACCTTTCTGGGCCTTGAAAGTTTTAATTACATTGCTGTCTATGGAGGGGTCAGAGAGCTCTCGGATTTCATCAAAAATATCTTTGTGTTCCGAAGATGAACGAAGGTCTTACGGGTTTGGAACGACACGAGGGTGGGTAATTAATGACAGAAATTATTTTTGGGTGAACTAACCCTTTAATCATCCATCACAATAAGTAAAACCAAAGAATATCTTGTCTTTTTGTCTGATTTTCAAAAACATTTTTGCTTCAAAATCAAAGTAGTGTTCCGATTCACCTTGTAGCTAATTGGATTGGTTTCAAGGCTTATAACTCTTTTTAAAATCCCTATGGGATAAATGAATGGAAATACCAGCGCCGGGCACTGTTGCACTATTAAATTTTGAATGGTGCTCAACCATTAAATATTAATTTTTATTTATTAATTTTTTTTTTTTTTTTTTTTTTTTTTTTTAACAGTGAATCCCATTGAAATGACCGAAGAGGAGGAGGATGAAGATAGTTAAATGCCAGTAATCAGAGCTTATTTTGACAGTTGGACTGTGTGACAGCAATATGCACCCTGTCAATATTTGTTTCTAAAGCATCACAGTGATGGTCAACGTTGGAAAAACTGTATTAACTTAGTGTTTTAATGCTAATGAAAAACAGCCTTGTAAAATAATAAAATATGAGTGGAAATACCACAATTTTATATGATGTATTTTTCCTCATCTGTAGACTAAGATATGCATACGTTATAGAACACAAAGTTAAAAAAAAAAAAAAAAAAAAAGACACAATTGACTTGAAGTGAGAAATAAAGTATACAGTGGGAACAGTTTATGTGACCTGATTAATCCCTCTTTTGGCATAATGTTGTTAATTGTAAAAAAACAAAAAAATTGTTTAAGCAGTGACCACAATAGATGAACTAGCTTGGTGTGGGTATGACTATAGCTGTGTCATTTCGAAGGCTGCGTCCTCCAGATATAAGGCAGTTTATAGCGTTAATGAGCCGTTGCTAGGAAACAGTCACGCATCTAAGCAACAGACAGTAAACAAACCGTTGCACGTTGTCCTTGACGTAGAGCTGGAGAATGAATCCTGTTTACAGTCGGAAAAGAACGTAATGCACCAGAACGAGATGTCTACTTGCTCTGTGTTTGATGGTTCAGTCTTCATATCATCCGAGATGAAACTTATAGAGGATTTCAAGCGAGACACGCACCCTGATAAAGTGAATCTCGCTGGGAGGGGTGAGTGATTTTACAACCGCTGCCTCAAACTGGACACGGACTACTCCCTATAATGATGATGATTAAATTAAAGACCCTATTAAATCAAAATGAATTTAAGCTCTTTTGCATTTAAAGGGATAGTTCACCCAAAAATGAAAATTCTGTCATTTAACTTACTCACCCTCAAGTTGTTCTAAACCTGTATGAATTTCTTTCTTCTGTTGAACATAAAGGAAGATATTTTGAGGAATATGGTTAACCAAACAATTGCTGGTCCCCATTGACTTACATATTATGGAAAAAAAAAAAAAAATACTATGAAATTCAATTGACCATATGCAAGGAACGTTCTTAAGAACTAACGCAATAATATAAGCCAGCTGGAAAACTTCCGGTCAAATGTCACTTGTTGGTGTGTTGGTATCTTCAATGTCCTGGGGTCTGTTCTTCGTACCTCGCTTAATACATCTGAGATGATTTGACAGATCCCAGATCTTTTAATCGTGATAACTGATCTATGGCTAATTTGGTTCTTCAAACGAATTTGCGGATTGGATTAAAATATCTGGATTAAGTTATCTGAGATTACTGCGCGTTCCTGTGTTCCCTGTAGAGGGCAGATGCATCGATACTCGAAACCACGATCAGCAATGCAGCGATTGGCTGGCGGCAAGACAGCAACGCAATGACATCATGTAATTAAAAAAGCCAACTGGCAAAAAACTTGACAAATTAAAAAAAAAAAACGCATTTCTGGACCTTTATAAGGAAACCAAACCAACAAAAGTTATAATAGATAAATTTTAGACAGTTTTATAGTATTTGTACACCCTTTACATTTTTATTTAAATGTTGTAATTAGCTATTCATTTAATTTTTTTTATTCAATTTGAAGCAGATTTGTTACGTGACAGTATTAAAGTTTCTTAAGGGTCAAGATAAAGTTATCTGCATCTCTTGCGCTGCGTCAATGCCACTCCCATAATATCCGTCATCACTCAAATTAGTGCAGGGCTAAGAATAACTGTACAACGTGTGTAAACCTCCAATAAAATTATAAAGTAATTATTCCATCACAAATAAATCTCTCAATCAAGTGCCTGTGTCTATAGTATTATACAACATTATAATATTAGTTTCAAATACATTTTTATATTATTATTATTATTATTTAAAATTGTTGCCCCTGGTTCAGTAAGGAACTCTTGTAATAAAGTAGCAGTGGTTGGGACAAATTTAAGTATCAACGCTGCTTAAAAAGATGCAATCTAATTCTGTTTGCATGAAATAAAGCCTGCTTCCGAGCAGGTTTGAGTTTACGGACATGTTGCTATGACAGCAAGTCCAGGATGAGCTTCGAAGTACCAAACAATCCAAGATCATGCCAAATCGTCAACAAATCAAATCCAGCTAACTGAGTTAGCGACGTACGAAGAACGGACCCCTGAGGTAGCTTTAACAGCATCAATAGTGTAATACTTAAGCCGCTTTTCCACCGTCGGCCGAACGGTTCTCATTGCATAACCGTTCTATTCCGTGCCGATCCAGGACAGCTGGTACAGTTCTGGTTTCATTTTCCACTGTGGGGATGATAACGGCCGCTCTTTGGAATGCCATACAAAAGCATCATTCGTTTCCTTGGTTTCACAATCATCACAACGGTTTACTGATGATATGAGACGTAAATAACGACCGCATTATAGAGGATGATCAGATATTTCTTTTAATTTTATTATTAATTTATGTTTACGTTGCTCAAATAGAGCGCTTAGCCAGCTACAGAGAAACTGGTAGCCAGGCAACCGATAAGTGAGCAATCCTGAGTGGCGACGTCATTTCATGGATTCTATCAGCATGATTGAGTTAGACAACCGTGCTGAGAATTCCGGGCCGAGAGCGGTTTGTAATCGTGCCGTGCCGTGCCGTGCCGTACCAGGCTCAAGTGGAAACACAACTGGAACTGTTCCTTATCATTCTAAGAACCGTTTGGCCCGACGTTGGAAAAGCGGCTTTAGTTTATAATCAGAATAAAGTCACTTAAATAGTCAGGGCATTAATTTAGTTATTCAAATGTAATACAACATAAAAAAGACGCATCCCTCAGTGTTCCTCCTCAGCAAAATTCAATTCGACCATCAAAAAAAAGTGTCAGCACACTGTGAAGATTTACTGTGCACTTTAGTTAGATTCATTGAATAAAATGGGGGTTTTCACAAGTGTGCCGAAATCAGTGAGCTTGCACTGCACTGACTAACAGCCTCTGTCGCCATATACACCGATCAGGCATAACATTATGACCTAATATTGTGTTGGTCCCCCTTTTGCTGCCAAAACAGTACTGACCTGTTGAGGCATGGACTCCACTAGACCCCTGAAGGTGTGCTGTAATATCTGGCACCAAGATGTTAGCAGCAGATCCTTTAAGTCCTGTAAGTTGCGAGGTGGGGCCTCCATGGATCGGACTTTTGTTCAGCACATCCCACAGACTCTCGATTGGATTGAGATCTGGGGAATTTAGAGGCCAAGTCAACACCTCAAACTCGTTGTTGTGCTCCTCAAACCATTCCTCAACCATTTTAGCTTTGTGGCAGGGTGCATTATCCTGCTGAAAGAGGCCACAGCCACCAGGGAATACCGTTTCCATGAAAGGGTGTACATCATAGGTGCCGATCCCGTGGGGGGCTCAAGCACCCACGGAAAAAAAACACGAGATATTCTCCATTAATGTTAACCAAAAAAAAACATCTATTGAAATTCGGGAACCTCTCTGATTGGTGGACCTCGCTGGTTGTAATATCTGCCTTATATTAGTACGCGCCTTTTTAAAACGGTGGTGGGCGTGGTTATCAAACCATTATCTTAAGGTTGGTTGTGACCCTGGACCACAAAACCAGTCGTAAGTCGCACAGGTATATTTTTAGCAATAGCCAAAAATACACTGTATGGGTCAAAATTATAAATTTTTCTTTTATGCCAAAAATCATTAGGATATTAAGTAAAGATCATGTTCCATAATCAAGGAACTTTGCTGCCGTACCATGGGTGCAGCAGGCGCAATGATATTACACAGCGGCTGAAAATAACTTTTTAACACAGCGGCTAACTTCCATCAACATAACCAACGTAACAACCTGCTTGCACAGGGAGCGTGCTGGGGACTATTTTCAGGCGCTGCGTAATATCATTGCGCCTGCTGCACCCATGGTACGGTAGCAACAAAAACATTAATAATCATATTTTTCAAAACTACTGCCTTGAATAGGTGTCATTTGAAAGCTTAGAGTCTTTCTTTACAATGCATGTAGCCAATTCGATTAACTCCTAAGTAGTGCTGAGTGATTTGCTGATAAATAGAAATATTTAACTAAAAAGAAATATGTAGATTTCAAGTGTCATTTTTACTCATAACTTCATGAAACATGCACGTAGAAAATGCACATCATTATTTAAAGCAGATTCTTGCGATTAAAATGAGACCAAAATCATAATCCCTTGCATCGATCAGGAGATATTCCTCATGGAGGAACGCCCATTAGGGGGTGTCAAGGGCTAAACAAAAAGGCTACCTTTGTTCCAAGTGTTGTAACTTTTGATTACTTTATGCTATCACCACAAAATTTGATCCAGATGCAGCTCACATGTAGGAGATCTTCATCTTATTGCCTTCCTGAATTATTGCATGTCAAATAAGATAGATATGTAAAATTATTAAAAAAAAAAAAAAAAAAAAAAAAAAAAAAATTATATATATATATATATATATATATATATATATATATATATATATATATATATATAAATTTGTTTGTTTTTATCAGCATGAGAATGTCCAATTGTAATGTAATTTATATTTTCAAAAATTTTAAAAAGTGTTTTATCAAACGATACCTACCTTTTGTCTCTCCTTGCTATAGTTTTGGAGTTATGAGTCTTTACTTTTGTGTGTGTCACTCAGAAAAAAAACAACAAAAAATGCCTTCAGGTCTTTAAAAGGCGATTTTCTCAGTATTTTGATTTTTTTTGCACCCTCAGATTCCAGATTTTCAAATAGTTGTATCTCAACCAAATATTCTCCTATTCTAACAAATCATACATCAATGGAAAGCTTGGTTAGTCAGCTTTCAGATTATGTATAAATCTTAATTTTAAAAAAATTATCCGATATGACTGGTTTTGTGGTCCAGGGTCACAATTAGTCTTTTTATTTCTCTTACAAATGGACAAGTTTGTAATTAAAACGAAAAATTCAGTTAGCCTCTCTTCAGTTAGTAGCAGTACTGCTACTTTTTTTTCACCGGCTTGGGAGGCAAAAGGACTCTCGAACATATCGCGATAACTGGAAAAAGACATTCCCCTGGATAGCATACGATACTATGAAAAACAAGGTCTTTTGTGAACTCTGCTCTAAAGCAAAAGACATGAACGCCCCGCTCCCATCTACCACACATGAGCGAGAATCGTATAAGGCGTTTGTAAGAGATGGATTTTCTAGCTGGTCTAAAGCACTGGAAAGATTTAGGTGTCATGAGAGATCAAATCTGCACCGAGCTGTGGTTAGTATTGCTAGCGCTGCCAGTGCTTGTACTAATGTGGCAACTGCTCTAAATTCAGGCAAACAAAAGCAGATGGAAGATGCAAGAAATGCTTTATTGCATGTTTTATCATCACTCCAATTTCTTGCATGCCAGGGATTGGCAATTCGAGGGCACACGGATGAGGATTCTAATTTAATTCAACTGTTAAAGTTACGAGCTTAAGATGTCCCAGTGCTGAAGTCATGGTTAGCTCGCAAGGAGAGCAAGTGGCTTTCTCATGATATTCTCAACGAAATGATGGCCCATAATGTACTGCGAATGATAATCAAAGAAATACAGAGTGCTAAGTTTTCTCTGTGATTTTAGATGAGATGGCTGACATTATAGTCAAAGAGCAGGTGTCGATATGTTTCCGTTTTGTAAGAGAACATTTGGAGTCAGGGGAATTATGCGTTGGATTTTACGAGACATCTAACACAACTGCAGACGCTCTTGTTGAACTCTTGAAAGATGCTTTAAAGAGATTCTCTCTGTTGATCGGAAAATGTAGAGGACAGTGTTATGACGGTGCAGCAAATGTTTCTGGCATTCGAAGAGTTCTACAGGCTCGCGTACAAGAAATGGAGCCCAGAGCCCTGTACATCCACTGCATGGCCATCCTTGTTAATTTGGTGGTATATGATGCTGCCAAGGAAGGGAGAATGTAAAACCATCTCACAGTTCTATGGGGATGATTTGGATGAAAGCAGACTGAGGCTCCATCGTGATATGTGCACATAGCAAAACAAAGGGGTGTCCAGTTAAATACCTTTCAAGAGGTAGTGGATTTTCTCAAAGGGGATCAGGGAGACAGTTTGAGAACCATGTTGCCAGAACCAGCAAACCTGTGAAACTAGCACTGACAGTCTGTGACGTCACCCTGTGACGTCTTGCACTTTAGGGAGATCATTTTCAGGACTTCGACATCTAAAGACATATCTGCGTTCCAGAATGGGGCAAGGAAGTCTGAATCATATTACTCTATTAAACTGTCACAAGAACATGTCAAGGAATGAATGTCATAGCAGATGAATTCATCAAGCGTACAGCTGCAAAAAACACATTCTTCCTGAAGAACTAAATCCAATCGTAAGTAAAAACGAATATATAAACGAGCATTTAAAAAAAAATATATATATATGTATATATATATATATATATATATATATATATATATATATATATATAAGTTAATATGTTGATTGTTATTTTCCTGTTTCTATGTTTCGTTTCGTTTCTGTAACTGAAGATCTCTGGAGCCAGATGAATTATTCGTTGGACTGTACAGGACAACTGCGGAATGTATTTTTTTTTTGTAGGCCTAATGAATTGGTCAAGCGCAGTTCAGTGGCACGGAGAAAAAGATTGTAGCCTACAACTGCAAAGATAACAATACGTGTAAATAATTAAGTAGACTAATGAACATGCTAAAATGTTTCAAGTTGCACTTTCATAAACTGTTCTTGTAAATAATGTATCAATTTTCGATTCTCCATTATATCGATTCTCATGAGCTGAATTTTAAAAAAATGGAAGGCGTATTGTAAGTGAACAACTTAATGTTTCTTATAGCCCATAGAAGCTGCAAATGTTTTTTTTTTCTTGTCTATGCATAATATTTAATTAATATTATGCATAATATATATATAATTTCAATAAATATTCTGATTTAACTTTGAAGTATTAAATATTTGAACACTATTTATGACACTAATAATTCTTAATTTCTGATAATAATGCAAAATCAATCGGTAGTTATTGATATTTCGAATGGAATAACAAGACACAAACCTGTATATAATCAATTGTGTTTGCTCCCTTTCTTTATCACAGTGCTTCGGTGCACAACATAGGATAGGCTACAAACTTTTAGTCCACAAGTGCGCACATTTGGAGAAATATGCATTCACACGTTTACCTCATATTTCTTTAGAAAGAATAGAACCATCATTTCTCGATGATCGCAGAAAGACTACCGATCCATCAGTCAATATTGCGTAATAATTCCCACCTTACGGTGACGGTAAACTTCTGTGTTCTATCTCATAATACATAATACAGGGTTTTTGGGCACCCACCGGCAGAAACAAAAATCGGCGCCTATGGTGTACATGGTCTGCAACAATGCTTAGGTAGGTGGTACGTGTCAAAGTAACATCCACATGGATGGTAGGACCCAAGGTTTCCCAGCCAAACATTTCCCAAAGCATCACACTGCCTCCGACGGCTTGCCTTCTTCCCATAGTGCATCCTGGTGCCATGTGTTCCCCAGGTAAGCAACGCACACGCACCCAGCCATCCACATGATGTAAATGAAAACGTGATTCATCAGACCAGGCCACTTTCTTCCATTGCTCCATGGTCCAGTTCTGATGCTCACGTGCCCACTGTTGGCATTTTCGGCGGTGGACGGGGTCAGCATGGGCACCCTGACTGTTCTGTGGCTATGCAGCCCCATATGCAACAAACTGTGATGCACTGTGTATTCTGACACCTTTCTATAAGAACCAGCCTTAACAGCAATTTGAGCTACAGTAGCTCGTCTGTTTGATCGGACCACATGGGCCAGCCTTCGCTCCCCATGTGCATCAATGAGCCCATGACCCTGTCGCCGGTTCACCACTGTTCCTTTCTTGGACCACTTTTGATAGATACTGACCGGGGAAACCCCACAAGAGCTGCAGTTTTGGAGATGCTCTGACCCAGTCATCTAGCCATCACAATTTGGCCCTTGTCAAACTCGCTCAAATCCTTACGCTTGCCCATTTTTCCTGCTTCTAACACATCAGCTTTGAGGTCAAAATGTTCAGTTACTGCCTAATATATCCCACCCACTAACAGGTGCCGTGATGAAGAGATAATTAGTGTTATTCACTTCACCTGTCATAATGTTATGCCTGATCGGTGTATAGTGGTAATTAATGTCTTTTTTTTTTTTTTTTTTTAAGTAAAAGTGTTTTCTAGCAAATGCTGTATTTCCTACATCTTGAAACGTTCGGTTTTATAAATGAGGAAAACCTCAGAAGGGTGTACAAATAACATTTAAATATAATTATAAAATAGCATTAAAGTGCTGGAAAAATGTTGCGTTTGTGTCCATTTACAGACACCGTGTTTCTTATTCGAATGTTCCCATTAGCTTTGTCATTATTGCAATCAAAAAAACTGGTTTATTGGCAAATTAGGTAAGTATGATAACTGCAATAAAATATAAACACAACATTAAAAGTCAACTATTGAAGGTTTTGTGTCCGTGTATACAGCGAGTACAGAATGACAGCTAACAGTTCACCGGAAATGCCCAAGCTGGCTTATCGAAAACCAGGAAGTAACCGTGCATATGGTCAATTATGACCAGAGACTGTATGATTACCCACATTCTTCAAAATATCTTCTTTTGTGTTCAACGCAAGGAAGAAATTTATACAGGTTTAGAACAACTTGAGAGTCCATTTTTGGGTGAACTATCCCTTTAAGATCATTGTACACCTAAAATGTCAGACATACAGGAAAATGGTCAAACATATTGACAATGCATTTTGCACTAGTACCTTAATACCATCTACTTTTCATGAGCAATAGCATTTTTTTAATTGTAAAAACCATTCCATTCTCAAATGATTTCATAGGTTATTTAAATGAAATAAAAAAAATTACGTCATTTACATTTTTCTTACTTCACAACATTGCCTGTTTATGATGAAATGTAAATTTCTCTCAATGACCAGAGTATGTTGGAGAGCATGGACACACCACATGGCTTCCTCTTGTACGAAAAATTAAGCAGCAAATTGCCACAGACCCGACTCTAACCCCAGAGTACCCGCCCATCCTTGGGATCCCAGAATTCACCAGGAGGGCAACTGAACTTGCATTGGGCAAAGATAGCCCCGCCATTGTTGAAAGCAGGGTAATGTCCTTTAATTATTTTCAGTAACCGACGTCACATTGTAGACCAATGTTCCTTAAAATATATTCCCACAATTGTTAAATGCTCACGTTAATCTCGCATGTGATCAACAACTCGCAAGCTGAGTACACTGATAGGACTGTAGAGGCTTGGTACCTGTACATATCCAATGTGTAGTTTGTTTGTAGATAGTGTGAAGCCGGTCGTCTTCAACACTATCGTGAAGTGTCAGTACAAGCTGTAAACCGCATATAGCTTTTTATAATTGAACTACAGAGAAGATGTGACGCACATGGATTAGTCACCCACGTCAGACATTAGAGATATTGGTGCTGAGTAGAAACTAACCTCCACTGATCACTTTACTGTGTTTGAACTAAATAACGTGATACTTTAGTGTTCATATTCAAGACAAAAGGCCTGACAAAAACCCAGTCTTCACATTTCTCTCAACCTTAAGCATTTAAACCAGATGAAACAAGCAAATCCACACGATTTAAAAAGAGGAATATAATGTCATTACCAGGGGTCATGTGCGGGTACCTAAGGTTGTTAAACCTATAAAACACAAACTGCAACTTTTGGTTTCTTTTATAAACAAACACTTGGTCAGTCTCATGAAAAAAAAGAAAAGTTTCTCCATGATTGTCACCCAGAACTGTCAAAACTTGCGACAGACAAACAAGGTCAGGTGTCTTATTATGGTGAGTTTGTTTTTCACACACAGTCAGGAGTGTCATGCAGAGTTTAAAGGAGGGAACATTTTCCCACAAGCTCAGTTGTTTGAGTCGTGTTGATCATGAGTGCAACTACCAAAAAAATCGTATCTTTGATAATTAAAATACCTGATTATTAGGGTTTGTCTAAAATTGACAAAAATCACCCTCAAAATGAAAATGTCAAAGCTGTTTAGGGGTAGACCGATTATCGGCGGCGATATTAAAGGGTACATAACACACAGTTTCTGCCAATCTCAGTGTTAATCTTGAGTACCTATAGAGTAGTATTGCATCCTTCATATCTTCAAAGAGTCTTTAGTTTTATCATATTAATAAAAGACAGATACGCTGTACCGATTCTTTCCAAAAAAACAGCCGAACTCGTAGAGGCGTGCAGTGGGCGGAGCAAGCACACACACACACACACAATACATCATGGCATGATTTACGCTCCGTTTGCCAACAAAACACAGACATTTGATGCAGTTTCACTCACCGCCTGCGGTTTTGACTGACCGGGAACAAACAAACACACTTGCAGAACTCCGTTGCTGCTCTGGGAAAACAAACTGCATCCACTGTTTCCTTAACGCTGGGTTATTTGGGAAGCTGAACAAGGTTATCTTTCCCTCATAACCAGAAACACACTTCTTTAGTGACATTGTTGATTTTGTGGTCTAAAAACAAAATGACAGCGTTGCCGACGGCTCCGTAACCCGAACGAAGCTCGTTGATGGCCGCCCTCTTGCTCTTGCTCTGGTTGATGTGCGCATGCGCTCATCCGGAGAAGTGCCCATACAAGGAATTCTGCCCTTTATGACATCATACAGGGCCATACTCAGAGAAAAAAAAAAAAAAAAAACGTTCCGAAACTTGTTCGAATCCTGAGTGTATTTGGCACAGAAATACTTTGTCATACATCCAGCTCATTTTTTGAAATTTTGGCCATGTTTAGCATGAGAATCAAACTCTTTAACAGTGTAAATAAGTCAGAATGCATGAAATAGCATTAGAACCCCCCTTTAAGCATTTTTATGGTTATCGTTATCGGTCATTTTCAGAACCGATTTGCCGATAAAATAATTTAATTTTGAAATGCGCTATTTGGCTCTAAAGCAGCCACCTCTGTCGAAACTCACCACTCTGTGGCCTAGACCAATGTCCGCCCACTGCCCATCTGATTTGTTGGGAGTCACGATTCCGGCCAATCAACGCGGAAGGCTGAAGGCACTGAAAGTTTTGCATTCTCACCGAAAGCACTTGCTAACTGGAGCTGCCTCTCAAGGAGTTGTCTCTCAAAGGTAAGGCACCAGCAGACGTTTCTGAAGTGGCAATAAATCACTACACAGAAGTTGCAAAGCACCTCAATTAGGGGTGTGCGCTATCACGATTTTTGATCGTGGATGATTAAAATGTCTCCACGATCTAATTTTAAAGAAATATCGTAGTATAGTGCTACAGTGCATTCTATCAGTTGCAGTTCTGACGCCTCCGTCTCAACATACTGTACAACGCGACGTACATTCACATCACATTAAAGCAGCAGTAGAGTAACACTTACGGGACACTGTAATTCACAAAATTTAACTATTTGCATGTGCTTTAAAGCTTTGCCGGTTAAACATTTCATTCGCGTGCTGATGCGCTGTTCTAACATGCGCTTTTCTGAACACATACACCAGAAGCGCACAGGCACTAAAAGCCTGTCAAACAGCGCCTGATTACTGGACTATGTTATCTTTCGAGTCTTATTGCATTAATACTGTCAAATACACACAAGGTTTACATAAACACAGTTGGTTATGTCTAAAGTGAAAGTAAACATTTGAGAGAAAATCGGATGCGTCAGTAAACAGGCTGTGACAGTAAACAGGCTGCCGCTTGTCCTTAAAGGGATAGTTAACCCAAAATTTAAATTCTGACATTATTTACTCGCTCTAATGTTGCTCCAAACCTGTATTAATTTCTTTCTTGTGCTGAACACAAAAGAAGATATTTTGTAGAATGTGGGTAATCAAACAGTTGCTGGTCCCCATTGACTTTCATAGTAGGAAAAAAAATATACTATAGAAGTCACTGGGGACCAGCAACTGTCTGGTTACCCACATTCTTCAAAATAACTTTTTTCAACAGAAGAAAGAAACTCATTTGGGTTTAAAACAACTGGAGAGAGTAAATGACGACAGAAAGATAATAGATTATACAGAAATATCGGTTATCAGTCTACTATAATTATTGGCATCGGCCCTGAAAAACACATCTGTCGACCCCTAGTTCTTATCCATATGATAAAAATAAATGGTGATCAGTGACTGAAACGATCCATTGCAATTGTTCTTGGTTAATAAAATAATAATAATTGTATGTTCAGTTTTTAGGGTTTCAAAAGAACTCCGTTAACTTGGTGCAGGACCAGCTTACAGCGAACACTGAATCAGAATTTAATCAGAACACTGAATTTAAATGTTGCGCAAACAATCAATCAGTGCCATGAAGTAAACCAGACTTTCCCAACCCAGTTCCTCTCCCTAATGCATTGTACAATTGTAGGCTGTCCCAGGCGAAAGATGACCAATTGTGTTGATTTCTGTAGTCACGGCTCCTAAACGGCGATCCTACATCGTAAAGTGTGAGAGGTTCAAAGACGGCCGTTGTCACGGTCTTGCGACCAAAGATAGCCTGCAATAATTTTCTGACAGTGTCAGAAGTTTAGCATAATCATCTCACAGTGTGTTTGCTTCTACAACCTGCGTCTACTGGCTAGCCAATAAAAATTCAACATGAAATGATGTATTGATCAACGCAACATGGCGCTAAAACTTAAAACTACTTACCTCAACCTCCATTTGCAAAATTGGCCTCTTTTCCCTCACCATGACCACATCCATTTTCTCCTCTTTCGCTTCCTCCTCGTTTTTTCAGCGCACATAAAAACCACAATTGGTAAAGTGCGATTCATCGTGCTCTATTTGTTTACCGCTAGCGCATGCTGATGACATTTTATTCTTCTATACTAACTTTCATCATAGCCTACGATTCAATAGGTGTCATCATCGTACAGTCTACATGCATGTCGTACCCAAGTTTATTATATCCATGTCATAGAGTGTGATTTGTAATGATCTTAGGATTGCTGGAATCTCACAGTCTGTAGCAGGCATTATCTGACCTGGTCTTGGAGTCTCTACTAATGAGCTGATGAGTTGAATCAGGTGTGTTTGATTAGGAAGAGTTCGAAAATGTGTAGTGTTGGTGTGCCTCCAGGAACAGGGTTGAGAAACACTGTATTAAATGATGTGATTGATAGCTGATTGCATTAATGACCTCTCAGCCTGTGCCATCTAGAGTTTCATGACTGAACTAGATATTAAGGGCAAATTAGCGTGAGAGCACAATTTAAAAAAAAAAAAAAAAAAAAAAAAAAAAAAGTTCAGCACGTGATCTACTGACGACACACAAATTAAAGAACACAGACGCAGCCGGATCATTTCCATAATGACCAACACAATCTACCAAGAGCAGCGCAAATTAGCGTCTGGTTTGCTTTTTTTGGGCGTTAAATAATGGCGCAAATACCAGTAAATTGACTAGCGCAAACCTTAGTAAATCACCTTGTATGGTTAATTTAAATACTCTCCTCCCATAAATTTTGCGTCTGAAAGGGAAACCCCTCTAAATGCATATGCAATAAGGTCAGCCGCAAAAATAACCCTGTCCGCGCCTTTTCAGCGCTAATTTCTCACTGTGTGTCTTTAGTAAATCCTGACAGTAGATTTTTTTTAATGCCAAAAGAGGGTTTGCGCTGGTGCAAGCTGTTAGTAGATCTGGCCCATAAACTTTTAAAAAAACACGTCTGTAGACCTTGCTTTTTTTCATTCCACTGTCTTGCGTTTTTAAGGCAATTAAACGCACCAAAAGACGGCGACCAATGGGGACAATCACTAGATTACAGCACATTACTTCTCAGACATTCCACGGCGATGTTCAATCGGCAAAAACAAGTGACGATTAAACCCAACAGACAAAAGTTTCTGTTGCTGTCTGTCTGTGCAGTGTGAATTGATGATGATAAATAAATGATAATCTTGTATGATATCATCACTCTCTGGTTTGGCAAAAAGGTATTTGAGCCTCATTGAGGGGGTTTAGAGGGTACATACTAAGACAAAAAAAGAGAGGAAATACTTATGTTGTGAATTAGATTTAGTTTCCAAATCACCAGCTCAATTTGAAATGTGTTTGGAAATGCGGTAGGTGTTTGGCGTCCAAACAGTTGGATGTACCGGAGCAGTGCGCCTGGGCGCTGAGTTACTGAGATCCTGGTACTGTTCGAGTTCTCCCTGGAGTGGACCCATCTTGCTCTCCTCTCCCTGTGACGGTGGGTACAAAATGTGCACTAGCCATAATGAGGAATTTTTTCGTTTATGTAGAAATTAAATTATAACGTTCAGTAATTTTGGACCAAAAACTGAAGATTAACCTTACAAGTATCGGAGATTTGAATATGCAATCGTAGCACATGTGGTAATTTCTTTGTCGTTTCTTGAAGACTCACTGACAGGCATCTTTAAGGCAGCAGGGATTGAGGATGTGCAACATTATCGGTACTGGGATGCAGAATCCAATGAAGTGTGTGTGGAAAACATGGTGCATGACCTGGAGAACGCTCCGGAACGGTGTGTGGTGGTCCTGTTTGCTTCAGGCCACCATCCCACTGGTGCAGAACTCTCTCAAGAGGACTGGAAACGTGTAGCTGAGGTCATGGTGGTACGGTCTTTGAATTAAACAAGAAATCAAGCTTAAAAGCTGACATCTTTCCCTTGATTTTTTTTTTTTTTTTTTAATTCAGTTATTTAGAAAGTTCATCATCATGTGTGTAAGGCCAGTTAGACCCTCAGGGTAAGATGAAATATACTTCAGCCTCACTAAACATCTCACCATGAGAATTTGAGAATTTTTAAACACTTTCTTTCATGTTTTCAGATGCATAATTCAAGTTAGTCTCTATGCACTTCTAGTGTTCTGGTTAATACATGCTATCAGATGTATACTAGACTGACCATTAATGTATGGTCTATTGCTTTGATCTCATCATGATTAGTATGTATACAGTGGGGAGAACAAGTATTTGATACACTGCCGATTTTGCAGGTTTTCCTACTTACAAAGCATGTAGAGGTCTGTAATTTTTATCATAGGTACACTTCAACTGTGAGAGACGGAATCTAAAACAAAAATCCAGAAAATCACATTGTATGATTTTTAAATAATTAATTTGCATTTTATTGCATGACATAAGTATTTGATCACCTACCAACCAGTAAGAATTCCGGCTCTCACAGACCTGTTAGTTTTTCTTTAAGAAGCCCTCCTGTTCTCCACTCATTACCTGTATTAACTGCACCTGTCTGAACTCGTTACCTGTATAAAAGACACCTGTCCACACACTCAATCAAACAGACTCCAACCTCTCCACAATGGCCAAGACCAGAGAGCTGTGTAAGGACATCAAGGATAAAATTGTAGACCTGCACAAGGCTGGGATGGGCTACAGGACAATAGGCAAGCAGCTTGGTGAGAAGGCAACAACTGTTGGCGCAAATATTAGAAAATAGAAGAAGTTCAAGATGACGGTCAATCTCGCTCGGTCTGGGGCACCATGCAAGATCTCACCTCGTGGGGCATCAACGAAATAGAGCTTTTTGGTCTAAACTCCACTCGCCGTGTTTGGAGGAAGAAGAAGGATGAGTACAACCCCAAGAACACCATCCCAACCGTGAAGCATGGAGGTGGAAACATCATTCTTTGGGGATGCTTTTGTGCAAAGGGGACAGGACGACTGCACCGTATTGAGGGGAGGATGGATGGGGCCATGTATCGCGAGATCTTGGCCAACAGCCTCCTTCCCTCAGTAAGAGCATTGAAGATGGGTCGTGGCTGGGTCTTCCAGCATGACAACGACCCGAGAAACACAGCCAGGGCAACTAAGGAGTGGCTCCGTAAGAAGCATCTCAAGGTCCTGGAGTGGCCTAGCCAGTCTCCAGACCTGAACCCAATAGAAAATCTTTGGAGTGAGCTGAAAGTCCGTATTGCCCAGCGACAGCCCCGAAACCTAAAGGATCTGGAGAAGGTCTGTATGGAGGAGTGGGCCAAAATCCCTGCTGCAGTGTGTGCAAACCTGGTCAAGAACTACAGGAAACGTATGATCTCTGTAATTGCAAACAAAGGTTTCTGTACCAAATATTAAGTTCTGCTTTTCTGATGTATCAAATACTTATGTCATGCAATAAAATGCAAATGAATTACTTAAAAATCATACAATGTGATTTTCTGGATTTTTGTTTTAGATTCCGTCACTCACAGTTGAAGTGTACCTATGATAAAAATTACAGACTTCTACATGCTTTGTAAGTGGGCAAACCTGCAAAATCGGCAGTGTATCAAATACTTGTTCTCCCCACTGTATATAGCCTAGTTCAAGCTTTTATCACTAATGGCCACAGAATGGGTCAATAGCATTTGATATAAAAGGATTCCTTGAATGAAATACCTGTTATCTGTAAGTCTTTCAATCCCATTCTTTCTCTTTCTCTTGATTAGAAGCGACAGTTGTTTCCATTCTTCTTGATGTCTACCCAAGGCTTGTGCAGTGGTTCTCTTGAGCAAGAGGCCTGGGCTGTTCGTCATTGTGTGTCTTTGGGGCTTGAACTGCTCTGCGCTCAATCTTTTTCTCACAGCTTTGGCCTCTATGGTGTGTTTACTGTACAATTTGATATTGTGCTATAGTTTAAATTACTAAAAAGCATGTCTAAACGTTAAGCTACTAAAATTATTTTGGCTAATGACATTGACAGGTGAGAGAGTGGGGCATCTTCTCTGCGTGTTAAAGCAGAACATGCTGGCCGTGCAATCTCAAGCTGAGAAACTCGTTCAGACACTTTGGTCTTGCCCACCGATGGAAGGGGCCAGGGTGGTTGCCACTATATTAAGTAATCCTGCCCATTTAGTTGAGTGGTAAGACTTATTCCATTCATTTATGCATTTTAAAATGAATAAAATGTTTATTTAACGGGGTCATGACATGGATTTTTATTATTTTAATATGTTCCTTGAGGTATGATGTAAAAAAAAAAAAAAAAAAAGGTGAGGAAAATATGTATGCAGAAAATGATTGTCAACCCTCATTTTGTTTTTCTTAAATGATCTGTTTTAAAGGGATAGTTCACCAAAAATTCTGTCATACTTTACTCACCCTCACACCATTCCAAACCTATGTGAATTTCTTTCTTCTGCTGAACACAAAAGAAGATATTTTGAAGAATATAGGTAACCAAACAGTTGATGAGCCCATTGACTTCCATAGCATGTAAAAAAAATACTATGAAAGTCAACGGGGCCCATCAACTGTTTAGTTACCGACATTCTTTAGAATATCTTCTTTTGGATATTCATACACTTTTGGAACAACCTGCGGGAGAGTAATTGATGACAGAACTCCGATTGTAGTCGTCTGAAAGAAGAATGTCATATACACCTAGGATGGCTTGAGGGTGAGTAAATCATGGGGTCATTTTCATTTTTGGGTGAACTATCCCTTTAAGGGGCAGCCCCTTTAAGGCGTGTTAGTAATGGCCACTGTTATGATTGGTTAACATCATTGCATAGGAAACAGTATTAACACTTGCTATTTATTGCACATCAGCAAGTTTTTTGAAAACATTATCCATAGGAAACCATAATTTAAAGACAAAGCAACCCAGTAATTATAATGGGTTCTATTTGCTTTTGACACAACGCAACGCTCACATCCGGTGTAGGCAAATTTCAGCCGTTAAGCGACTGAACGCCAGTGGACGGGGCCTATGGTGGGATGATGTAACTATTCTTTGATGTCATGCTCTGGAGGCAGCCATATGCAAATGTTTTTTGACCGTGTGACTTCGCAAATCCCACAATAATCCAAACAAGCCATTTATGGAGCTTGGTTAAATAAATGCTTTGTTTATAATGACGAGGACATTTTAAACTTTAGGAGCATTGCAGGATTTTTCTAATGGTACAAAGCCCTCTTATATGTATAAAAGATCAAGACAAATTTGATTTCTCATGTCATGACCCCTTTAATGTTTATACATTCTTTGCATTTCACTTCTGCTCTATCTTTTGTCCTAGTCTAGCTTTCTAATAAACCTGTGGCTGGTTCTAACTTTTTTCAGAAAATTAAGACTGATTACCTCTTGTCTTGCTGCTAGTTCTTAAGGCACGGTCTTGACATAGTGGCTAAGTTTATGCAACTGGCCCCAGGCATTTTTGAATACCAAATATTGTTGGCTCTGAGGAATTGCTTATGTTCCTCTATTGTTGCTTAGGATAAAATCATATGTTAAATGCTTGAATGTAAATGTTATTTTTTTTCACAGCATTTTGTTGTTTTAATGTCCTCACAAAGTATTTGGATGTTTAAAGAGATAGTTCACCCAAAAATGAAAATGACCCCATGATTTACTCACCCTCAAGTCATCCTAGGTGTATATGACATTCTTCTTTCAGACGACTACAATCGGAGTTATATTAAAAAATGTCCTGGCTAATCCAAGCATTATTATGGCAGTAAATGGCAGCCCAAAATTTGAAAAGTGCATCCATCCATTATAAACGTACTCCACACGGCTCCGGGGGTTAATAAAGCAAACGCATCGCTTCACTTCAGAAGGCCTTTATTAACCCCCTGGAGCCGTGTGGATTGCTTTTATAATGGATGGATGCACTTTTTTGGGCTTCAAATTTTGGGCTGCCATTATAAAGCTTGAATTAGCCAGGACATTTTTTAATATAACTCAGATTGTATTCGTCTGAAAGAAGAATGTCATATACACCTGGATGGCTTGAGGGTGAGTAAATTACGGGATCATTTTAATTTTTGGGTGAACTATCCCTTTAAGTCACACTTTAAATGCATGAATGCCACTGAATTACAGTACACACAAAATATGCAAATGCAGCTGTTTTTTCTCAGAAGACACTTTTTTTTATCAAGATGCTTTCAAGGTGATTTTTAGCAGATGAATGAAGTCAGTTCTCCTCAAGTTCACACAGGTATCCTATAATCAGGTAGTTCATCACATTACATTTATGAACATTTGTGTTAGTTTTGAACAGTATATCTATTGTTTTATAATTTAAAACGTCTTTTTGTGGAATGCTTAAAAAAATTTATTATCTCTGCATAATACCATTTGGTTTGACATTTTACCATATAACGCAAAGACATTCATACATTTTAAGTGTGGCTTAAGTATCTAAACACGTTGTATGTGCATGTGTGCCCTTGGCAATTGTGTATTACAACTTTCTGATTATCACAGTCTCTTTATAAAATAGCTGCCTGAATAGTTTGTCCTTGACCATAACCATTTCATTTAAGCTTAATGTTCAAAAGCAATGTGAAATCACTGACTCCTGAAATTGGCATTTCAAATTAAGAGCATCTCGATCTGAACATTACACTTGTGAACACGCATAAATGCAGTAATGATTTTGAGATGAATAAATGCCCAAGGCTTTCTATTCTTTATGCAAACATTCTGCTGAAATTCTGCTTTTTTTTATTCAGTAAATGACTGAGTCTTAAGTTTTTCTCAGGCAGGAAGGTATGAAGGGCATTGCTGAACGCTGCATGCTAATCCGAGAACGTCTGCGTGAGAGACTGAGGCTTTTGGGTGGTTCGGGGCGTTGGGATCACATAACAAAACCTGGAGGGCTTTATTGCTGTTTTGGACTGAATGGTGAGTGGTACATAATATATGCATGATGGTATTATATTTCCACTTTCTTTATATTTTTGAGCTAGCAGTTCAGCATAAGTAATGCTAATATTACATTTAACACTGTAAAGCAGTAATGAATTTCATGTTCTCTCTTAGCTCAACAGGTGGAGTTTCTGATTCAGAGGAAACACATCTACTTGTTACCCAACGGGTGTCTAAACGTTAGTGCCATTAACAGCCGTAACCTGGACTATGTTGCTGAATCCATCCATCAAGCCATCAACTCTCAACTCTGATCTCACTTCATACTGAAGCTTACTTCAACACTTTATCTGCGATATGCTTTTCATCAGTTATGCAGTGGGATTTTTTGTCTAAATCTTAAGTAGGTATATTTCATATTCAAACAGAGTACTGAGCACACTAAAACTTGAAACTTAGGCTTAAGTTTTAATGAGGACTGTAATGCAGGCAGAGCTGCAATAGACTTTGCTGGTTCAATATTGCCTGTCTGTGTGTGTGTGTGTGTGTGTGTGTGTGTGTGCATGCGTGTGTGTGTGTGTATACAGTGCCCTCCACTAATACTGCCACCCTTGGTAAATATGAGCAAAGGCGGCTGTGAAAATAAAACTGCATTGTTTATCCTTTTGATCTTTCATTCAAAAAAATTCACAAAATTCTAACCTTTCATTGAAGTAAAACAATTGAAAGTGGGGGAAACTCACATTATGAAATAAATGTTTTTATCTAGTTCACGTTGGCCACAATTATTGGCAGCCATTTATTGCAGTGTCCTTTTCCCAAGACACCAGCTCTTATTGCTCATATTTACCAAGGGTGCCAATAATAGTGGAGGCTGTGTATGTGTATATATATATATATATATACACTGTGTATGTATCCATAGTAATAGTAATATAATAAGTACAGTGCCCTCCACTAATATAATAATATTTTTTGATAGGACAGACTGTTTTGATTGGGCCGAAAGAAGTAAGAAATTAAGAAATAAAAGTACATCTGTATCACCCACAGCCTTGTGTGATGCCACTTATCAAACAACATTCTCACATTCCCTTAAATAAAACACTAGAAGTATATTCATTAGCAAACACATTATCGGTATCCTAAACATTTAATGACATTACCATTTTTCTCTTCTAAAATAAACTATTAAGAATTTTTTTTTTAGTTTTTGTTGATAAGAGACCCACAAAAAGCACAGTTTCCACACTTGAAATCTATAGCAAGCGTGTAATATGGCATGTTTCATTACATTATGGGCATTAGCCTATGAATTCATGCTGTTGCATTCATGTTAAAGGATACAGTTAACCCAAAAATGAGAATTCTGTCATCATTTTACATCATTTATCAATTAACTTTTTTATTCTATGGAACAAAAAAGATGGTGCTTTGACAAATGTCTCAAATGTCTGAGAAATGTCTCTTTTCAAATCTATTGGATTACCAACATGATATTATTTTGTGTTCTGCAGAAAGACAGTCATACAGGTTTGGAGTGTGTAATGATGATAGAATTTTCATTATTGGGTGAACTAACCGTTTAACTGAGTTCATGCTGCTCTGATGTTAACACCCATAGTTCTTAGATGCTGGACATCATGGCAGGCATCATATTTGGTTCCTTGGTAAGAATGTAAAGGGTTAAAGGTAACGCTTTAGATTAAGTAGATAAAGTACTGCGTAAGTAAAACTTTCGGTAATTATAGTGTAATTATAAAGTATGCATGTGTAGGTATAAGGGAACAATATGTAATATTTGGGGAATAAAGGGGTAACTACCAGGAAAATTAACAAATGATTTATACTGTAAGTATTTTTTAATTAAGGGGTAATTATTTGTGTAGTTACAGGGTAAGTATGAATCTACGGGCTGTAAATTAAAGTGGTGCTTGTTCCCCTCTTGTTTCATGTAGTTACAGGGTAAGTATGAATCTACGGGCTGTAAATTAAAGTGGTGCTTGTTCCCCTCTTGTTTCATGTAGTTACAGGGTAAGTATGAATCTACGGGCTGTAAATTAAAGTGGTGCTTGTTCCCCTCTTGTTTCATGTAGTTACAGGGTAAGTATGAATCTACGGGCTGTAAATTAAAGTGGTGCTTGTTCCTCTCTTGTTTCATGTAGTTACAGGGTAAGTATGAATCTGCGGGCTATAAATTAAAGTGGTGCTTGTTCCTCTCTTGTTTCATGTAGTTATAGGGTAAATATGAATCTGCGGGCTGTAAATTAAAGTGGTGCTTGTTCCCCTCTTGTTTCATGTAGTTACAGGGTAAGTATGAATCTGCGGGCTATAAATTAAAGTGGTGCTTGTTCCTCTCTTGTTTCATGTAGTTACAGGGTAAGTATGAATCTGTGGGCTATAAATTAAAGTGATGCTTGTTCCCCTCTTGTTTCATGTAGTTACAAGGTAAGTATGAATGTGCGGGTTATAAATTAAAGTGGTGCTTGTTACCCTCTTGTTTCATGTAGTTACAGGGTAAGTATGAATATGTGGGCTATAAATTAAAGTGGTGCTTGTTACCCTCTTGTTTCATGTAGTTACAGGGTAAGTATGAATCTGCGGGCTGTAAATTAAAGTGGTGCTTGTTCCCCTCTTGTTTCATGTAGTTACAGGGTAAGTATGAATCTGTGGGCTATAAATTAAAGTGATGCTTGTTCCCCTCTTGTTTCATGTAGTTACAAGGTAAGTATGAATGTGCGGGTTATAAATTAAAGTGGTGCTTGTTACCCTCTTGTTTCATGTAGTTACAGGGTAAGTATGAATATGTGGGCTATAAATTAAAGTGGTGCTTGTTACCCTCTTGTTTCATGTAGTTACAGGGTAAGTATGAATCTGCGGGCTGTAAATTAAAGTGGTGCTTGTTCCCCTCTTGTTTCATGTAGTTACAAGGTAAGTATGAATCTGCGGGTTATAAATTAAAGTGGTGCTTGTTACCCTCTTGTTTCATGTAGTTACAGGGTAAGTATGAATCTGCGGGCTGTAAATTAAAGTGGTGCTTGTTACCCTCTTGTTTCATGTAGTTACAGGGTAAGTATGAATATGTGGGCTATAAATTAAAGTGGTGCTTGTTCCCCTCTTGTTTCATGTAGTTACAGGGTAAGTATGAATCTGCGGGCTATAAATTAAAGTGGTGCTTGTTACCCTGACAGAAAAAAGCAAGTTTTGTCTCTTTTTTGTTTTTCTTGCTTGGCTTCTCCTCCTCTTGTTCCTCTTCTTCATTTTCATTATTTCCACTGACGGAATCCCATGTCTTTTGCTATTCTGTATTAATATTTATTAAAATAAAAAGTACACCCAGAAATGCTCTCATAATTGACTAATATTTTCGCTTCTGACCAACTGTTACCAGCGCGTACAATATGAGTAAAGAGCAACGTGAAGCTTTCATGACGTTCTGACGTCTCTGTATTCCTGTCTTGTTTGTTTCTCATTGCTATTATCATATATTATGTTATTGTTTGTATACTGTTGTGAGCATTAATTAAAAGAATCAAATAAAATGAAAACCGACAGCATCCGTCATCCGCGTGACTAGAGTTTCTCGCCGCGCTCACGTCACGCTTCAAGTTACGTCAAGCGTGCCGTGAACTTAATCCTCTCATGCATGCACAGATGACTGTGGGTCGGAAGCGATAGTCTACAGTTTAAAAAAATGTAAAATATTGGTATTTCTTTTACAAACACTTATCGTTTCACTTCAGAAGACATTGATTCATCCACTGGGATCGTATGGATTACTGTAGTTATTGCTGTATGTGCTGTTTGATGCTTCAACTTTTAGGAACCCAAATGAGTTTTCATTATCAGAGATTATTTATTTTTCTGTGTTCATCTGAAGAAAGAAAGTCGTATACATCTCGGATGGCATGAGGGTAAAAGACGAGTAATTGGTGAGGACATTTCTGGGTGTACTGTATTTTCTATTAATACTTTAATTTACAGCCCGCAGATTCATACTTACCCTGTACCTACATGAAACAAGAGGGGAACAAGCACCACTTACCCTGTAACAACACGGATAATTACCCCTTAATTAAAAAATACTTACAGTATAAATAATTTGTTAATTTTCCTGGTAGTTCCCCCTTTATTCCCCAAATATTACATATTGTTCTCTTATACCTACACGTATGTACTTTATAGTTACACTGTAATTACCGAACGTTACGCTGTAAATTCGTTTTACTTACGCAGTACTTTCCGGGCTGTAATCTAAAGCGTTACCAGGTTAACAGTCCTTAAAATTTAAATGAACATTATCATTGACATTTCCTTTTATTACTGCTGGGTGATACATAAAAGTGAATAGTCCATTTTATTCTTTTTCTTTTTATATATAATAAAAAATTAATCCAAGGCAAAAAAATCTCAAATGATGATACAAGTGCAGTGTACAAATAACTAGTTACCACAATATTTCTTATTATTGTTCTGAATTTTTTTTAAAAAAAGAAAAAAAAAAGAACATGGCCACAACCCAGCAAAGCTGTTCCAGAGGCTATATAATAGTGACAAACCAAGATGCCTTTCACATTAAAAGTGACAGACAATCTATTGTGCTCTAAGACCAAACTGCAATGAAGACAGAATTGATCAAAACAATTTCTACCGGGACAAACACAACTTTACTTTCAGTAAGAGGTTTCAAAACATTTAACATTAATCAAAGGAAATTACTTTGGTAATTTGAACTAAACGTTTTTAAGAAATTAAAACGCACAGGGTAAGTTACTCCATTTGATTTCAGTTGTTTGCCCAATGCGTCAGATCAAGACGCATTTAATTCATTGCATTTGTAAAAGTAGACACGATTTTATGAATATTTATACTTTTATATTTTGGAGCAACTAACCCCACTCCTACCCTAAACCTACCCACTTCTCAACAATTTAAAACACGTAACAGGCAAATAAAAGTACAGTCACAGGTATTTATTAGAAAAACTGACCAAAAACAGTATAAAAGTATTAACTCGTTGCATTCCAAGTCTTCTGAAGTCATACGATATCTTTATGTGAAGAACAGAGTTGATCTTAATGTTTTAATCGCTGAAATGATGATCCAACCCGCCGCTCCGTGAACACACACACTCCACTCAGTCATATCTCATTCAAATGATACACCCGACTCTTTAGCATGACGCGATCGGTTACGAGACACACGAGAGCCAATGGCATTTTACAATCAAAGCTGACGTAATGACGCAATTGGTCACGAGACATACGACAGACAATGCTGTCAAAGCTGACGTAACGTTTCTTCGGGCGGCAATTTTTGAAATGTGTTCATGATCTTCGGCGGATGGATTAGATGCTGATCGCTTTTGGGGATTTTCTTCACACAAATCAATCGTTTGGCCTCGGAACACTTGGAATATTTGTACTTTTTGAATAAATTGTGGCTGCAGTCGTATCTGCCTGTTATATCCTGTTTTTTATAATACACAAATGGGTAGGTTTAGGGATGGGGTTGGGTTACGTGTTCAAAACGTGTCTAAATAGCGTAAATAAAAAAAGAAAATAAATGTAAATAAAATTATGCTGGCTGATTAAATTGAGAATCACACTCCATGTCATAATGGCAAAATCATAACCCAATATATAGTTTCATCATGACGATAACCATGCCCAACGCGTCTGTGTATGACACCAAAGGTTTCTCATTGAAATCAATGGAGTACTGCGCGTCGAAAAACGACGCTAAAGGGGTACCCTGTGCGTTAAAAAGTGGGAACTGACCAAGCGTCAATATGTGACGAATAGGAGTGAGACCGTGTTGGTTTAACTGCCCTCGGATGATGACTCACAGCTCCTAGCAAATCTTTTTCTGGTCAACCATATATGAATTGCACACATAACACAGTGTGAGAATCATAAATGTTTTGGTTTTTAGGATTAAAAATATTTTTGCCCCAATTTTTTACATTATACTACAGTTTATTCCAATACAATTGGCTGAGCGGTGTTCCAACAGTTTTGATATACAGTCCGGTAGCACTGGGACCTGATTATGGTGTGCGTTGAGGTAAATAGACCTTAGTCAAGGTAGATATTGATTGTTAGGTGGGTGAAAAGGAGGCTGTGAGGGATACTTAAATTGGCATGCACTGTATAAAGGCCCTATATAACATGTAATTTTCAAAGCTGTTTTATGGAGTTTTTGTTTACTGAAAGTGTTTTGGAAAGCTGAACAATTAGCATGTTGTAAAACCACAGGACAAATCCATTGCATTGTACTCACAGCATCATTTTCATTCCTGTCAAAACACAAAAAATTCTATTATTTGAAAAATAAAGTAAAATATAAAAAATTGTACACAAATTTTATTTCAGCTAGTTTCTCATTTTCATTTACTATAGTTTAAATTGAAGTATAAAATAATTAAAGTGGTAACACTTTAATAAGTATACAGTAATAAAGTACTTACAAATCATTTTCAAACTATTTGTTTATAGTTAATTCATAGTGCTGTTGTTAATATATTAATAGGCTGTATACAAATAGTGAGTTATTCATTCATTGTCACTGTAATTAACCAAATTATTATTGTTCAGTTAACTCATATGTATAGAGTTAGATAATGTTTTTTCTATGCTTTATTAACAACTTATAAACTCTAAACAGTTCTAACTTTATTTATTAATTTTTCCTGTGATGGGTAGGTTTACGGATAGGGTTAGTGTAAGGGGATACATTTTGTACAGTATAAAAACCATTAAGTCTGAGGTGAGTTCCCGTAAACAACATATGCCAACGTGTGTGTGTGTGTGTATGTGTGTGTGTTTCTATCCCGGTGGGGACTTCAACCTGAATGCACACTGACTCATGGGGACTCGTGTCACCGAGGGGACCTAAATTGAGGTCCCCATGAGGAACACTGAATATGAATGCAATTAATATCTAATAAAGGTTGGATTAAAGCACTTAATTAATGACATTCTTATTTTCCGTGACCTATGAATGAAGAACTCACTATTAAATATTCAGCAATATTATTGATCTGACTGTACTGACGCTGTTGTATGAGAACGTCTAGGTTACTAATGTAACCCCCATTCCCTGAAGGAGGGAACAAAGACGTTACTTCCCCCTGCCACAGCCCTGAACCACCGCTGAATGGCCAGGGTCCCTGTCTCGGCTCCTCGGCAAAACATGAATGAAGTGAGTAATGCCGGTCATATTTATACCCGTATGTACGGATAGGTGTGAATCGGCATGCAAATCTCACTGGCCAATGTTCATTGGCTCGTTCTGTTACCACTTGGAGGTGATTGGGCTCCCAGGGGAGACCCCATGACGTCAGTCTGATATAACGTCTCTGTTCCCTCCTTCAGGGAACGGGGGTTACATTAGTAACCTAGGTGTTCCCATTCAGTCAGTCATGTTCAATGTTTTGTCAGACTGATGTCATGGTGTCCCTATGGAAAGCTCCATAGCCACTGAACTGTGTTACGAGTGTTGGAGACGCAGATGCTGGCAAGCTGCCGCGTGCCCTTTTGGCAACTGCCCTCACAATGTTGTATTCTACCCAGCGCCCCATGTAAGCCAGAGAAGGTATTCCACCATACCGAAGGGGGTGGAAGAGACAGGGTTTACTCTGGGGACGGTCAAAGCTGCTGTTCCTACCCCAGGGAAGAGTGCTTCGGAACTCAATTCCCATCGTTTTTCAGCCATGACCAAAAAGCTGGGGAAGCGTGCCCAATCTCAAAGGAGGGGAACGCTACAGAGACCACACCCTGCCCGAAGGGAGGTAGTGTGTGGAAGTTACACATATGGACTGACCTGCGGGGCAGTGCTACATATGTTAGATCTCTGCGGTAAGTCCTATCTAGCCAGGGAGGAGCTACTACCGGGCAGAGCACAGCCGACCAGGGAAAGTTCGTCTAGTGGGGAACTCACCTGGAGAGCAAGTAGGTGCTCGTATCACGTACCCCTGTCTGGCCCTGCAAGCGAGACAACAAACCTGCTTTCCCGCACGTTACCTGTTTGTACCCAACACACGGGAAGAAACCGGCTCCACTCGGAGATTATAAAATCTCGCAAATGTGTTAGGTGTTGCCCAGCCCACAGCTCTGCAGATGTCTGCCAGAGAGGCACCGTGTGCCAATGCCCAGGAGGAAGCAACAGAGTGGGCAGAGTGAGAGAGAGTGGGCTCTCACCCCGAGGGGGCACGGCTCGTCTTAGGACTGGTATGCCAAGGTGATGGCATTCACTGTCCAGAGGGCCAAACAGGGACCTCCAAAGCAGAAAAAGCGCTGCTCTGAGCTTCTGAAGCTCTGCGTGTGGTCCACGTAAACACAGTGCGCAAATGGGACACAGCAACGCGAGGGCTGGGTCTGCCTCCTCCGGGGGCAGCGCTTGCAAGTTTACCACCTGGTCCCGAAATGTGTTAGGTGTTGCCCAGCCCACAGCTCTGCAGATGTCTGCCAGAGAGGCACCGTGTGCCAATGCCCAGGAGGAAGCAACAGAGTGGGCAGAGTGAGAGAGAGTGGGCTCTCACCCCGAGGGGGCACGGCTCGTCTTAGGACTGGTATGCCAAGGTGATGGCATTCACTGTCCAGAGGGCCAAACAGGGACCTCCAAAGCAGAAAAAGCGCTGCTCTGAGCTTCTGAAGCTCTGCGTGCGGTCCACGTAAACACAGTGCGCAAATGGGACACAGCAACGCGAGGGCTGGGTCTGCCTCCTCCGGGGGCAGCGCTTGCAAGTTTACCACCTGGTCCCGAAAGGAAGTGGTGGGAACTTTGGGCACGTATCCGGGCCGGGGTCTCACGATAGCATGAGACAGGGCTGAATGTTTGGCGACAGCTCGGTGTGATAGCCACATGGACCGAGCCATCTCAGGACTCGGCTGTGTAGCCAGTGCTGAAGCAGTTTCATATGCATCAATCCGAGCAGCGTGACTGCGGTTGCGGATGCCATATGCCCCAGGAGCCTCTAAAAATTGCTTCAATGGAAACGCTGTCTTCCGCCTGAATGTATTCAGGCAGTTCAGCACCGACTGAGTGCGTCCGTTGGTGAGACTCTTCACACAGAGAAAAGAGATGCTCTGCACAGGGAAGATGTTCTTTTTCCAGCTGACCCGAAGCCCCAGAAGGCTGAGGTGCTTGAGCACCAGGTCCCTGTGTTCGCATAACTGATCTCGGGACTGGGCCAGAATGAGCCAGTCGTTGAGATAGTTGAGGATGCGAACGCCCACCTCCCTGAGCGGTTAAGGGCAGCCTCCGCGACTTTGGTAAAGACACGGAGCGACAGGGACTGATATGCTTGACCCTCGAAGCAAAGCGTAGGAACGGTCTGCGTCGAGGTAAGATCAAGACATGAAAGTACACATCCTTCAGGTCGATCACCCACCCACGAACGCCGTCTTAGCATGCTAGACAGCGATCGTGGCCGTCAGATGTCAGGAAACGACCGCATCCAGAAACACACGGACAGAAAGAAATCTTGAAAAAGATGCTAACCGCCCGTGCTTGCTCTTTTAGGGAACCGCTGTGTTAGCCAAAATGTACAGGGGCGACTGCTGCACTGTGTGCACAGCAAGCTGCTGCAGACACCGCTGGAATGTGCCTTCACACCAGCAGAGAGATCCCACGATGAGCTGCAAGCAAAATAGCAATTAAGTGTTTCTCCTGATAGCAATTAAAATTGCTGTTTGCTGTTCATTGGCTCATTCTGTTACCACTTGGAGGTGATTGGGCTCCCAGGCGAGACCCCATGACGTCAGTCTGACGTAACGTCGAACGTGACTGACTGAATGCTAACTGAACTGAGCTTTATATATGAAATGAACTAATTTAATAATTGATGATCTTTCCAACAGAACTGAATCAACACTGAGCTGACTTTAGCTGAACAACAGTCGAAATGCATATTTTTCCTGTTATCACTGTAAAGCTGTTTTAAAACAATCTGTATTGTATAAAATGTTATATAAATAAAGGTGATTTGACTTGACTATTTGTATAGCCTATTAATATATTAACAATGTAGAGACTACAATATATTAACTATGAATTAACTATAAACTGATAGTTTGTTAATGATTTGTAATTACTTTATTACTGTATACTTATTCTTATTATTATTATTATTATTATTATAAAGTGTTAGGGTACAAAAGGGTTAAAGGCACACTGGTGTAAAAGACGCCTTTGATATTATTTTACTTTAAACCACTAGATGGCACAAAAACTTGCCACAGCACTTTCGAAAACATCCGCTTTTCAAGATGCATGTGGAAGGAATCGCTAACATTATTGAATATATTTTGAGACAAAGGTCTTAATGATTTTCAGTTTTGTTCAAGGTAATTAAAGCAACAGTTTTTCATAACCGAAGAATATGTAAAAGTACGGTATTTGGGGTAAAAGGCACCACTGCTGTTGGGGCGAAAGGCACAATAATTAACATGATAATAAACAGTTGGCTGAATTTTCTGTTTGTTCACATGATATGGTTAGATTCAGATGGATCATATATTATGTTGGGTGTCCACCTTAGAGATAATCACCATATTTCTAATGAAACCATCATATTTAAAAATATGATATTAATGATATCATAAAATATAAATTATTGTTACTACTGTAAATCTATATAAAATTATTATGGGATCTCCTTCAATGGTTTCATAATATTTACTTTTTAAAATATTTTTTTCCCTGTATTTTTAAATTATATTTTTAAATTAACATTTTAATGACAGCATATGTATTGAACAAAAATGAATACTTTTAATCAAAATAAACAGAAAATAGTACAAATTTTGCTAAAGTGATTGTTTTGAACAAGTATTAACTCATTATTAAAAACATACTATTTTAGCTCAAGTATTTGTATCAATACTGTGTATCAACTGTGTGTGCCTTTTGTCCCAAGGTGGCGAGTCTTTTACCCTGTGTGTGGGGCAAAAGGCACACCTTGCCATCTCATACATTTATAAGATTTTTGAACAAAATAAACCACTTTTATGATTTATTTTCACACAAAATCTGTTGCTCCATATATTTTTTTTCTGCAATCATAGACTATGGGAGTACTGAAAAGCACATTTTTCTTAAGGTGTGCCTTTAGCCACGCTGTACCCTACCACTAAGACTAATAAACTAAAACAAAAATCTAATCCTTAATAAAAACTATACAGTGGGGAGAACAAGTATTTGATACGCTGCCGATTTTGCAGGTTTGCCCACTTACAAAGCATGTAGAAGTCTGTAATTTTTATCATAGGTACACTTCAACTGTGAGAGACAGAATCTAAAAAATCCAGAAAATCACAATGTATGATTTTTAAATAATTAATTTGCATTTTATTGCATGACATAAGTATTTGATCACCTACCAACCAGTAAGAATTCCGGCTCTCACAGACCTGTTAGTTTTTCTTTAAGAAGCCCTCCTGTTCTCCACTCATTACCTGTATTAACTGCACCTGTTTGAACTCGTTACCTGTATAAAAGACACCTGTCCACACACTCAATCAAACAGACTCCAACCTCTCCACAATGGCCAAGACCAGAGAGCTGTGTAAGGACATCAGGGATAAAATTGTAGACCTGCACAAGGCTGGGATGGGCTACAGGACAATAGGCAAGCAGCTTGATGAGAAGGCAACAACTGTTGGCGCAATTATTAGAAAATGCAAGAAGTTCAAGATGACGGTCAATCTCCCTCGGTCTGGGGCACCATGCAAGATCTCACCTCGTGGGGCATCAATGATCATGAGGAAGGTGAGGGATCAGCCCAGAACTACACGGCAGGACCTGGTCAATGACCTGAAGAGAGCTGGGACCACAGTCTCAAAGAAAACCATGAGTAACACATTACGCCGTCATGGATTAAAATCCTGCAGCGCACGCAAGGTCCCCCTGCTCAAGCCAGCGCATGTCCAGGCCCATCTGAAGTTTGCCAATGACCATCTGGATGATCCAGAGGAGGAATGGGAGAAGGTCATGTGGTCTGATGGGACAAAAATAGAGCTTTTTGGTCTAAACTCCACTCGCCGTGTTTGGAGGAAGAAGAAGGATGAGTACAACCCCAAGAACACCATCCCAACCGTGAAGCATGGAGGTGGAAACATCATTCTTCGGGGATGCTTTTCTGCAAAGGGGACAGGACGACTGCACCGTATTGAGGGGAGGATGGATGGGGCCATGTATCGTGAGATCTTCGCCAACAACCTCCTTCCCTCAGTAAGAGCATTGAAGATGGGTCGTGGCTGGGTCTTCTAGCATGACAACGACCCGAAACACACAGCCAGGGCAACTAAGGAGTGGCTCCGTAAGAAGCATCTCAAGGTCCTGGAGTGGCCTAGCCAGTCTCCAGACCTGAACCCAATAGAAAATCTTTGGAGGGAGCTGAAAGTCTGTATAGCCCAGCGACAGCCCCGAAATCTGAAGGATCTGGAGAAGGTCTGTATGGAGGAGTGGGCCAAAATCCCTGCTGCAGTGTGTGCAAACCTGGTCAAGAACTACAGGAAACGTATGATCTCTGTAATTGCAAACAAAGGTTTCTGTACCAAATATTAAGTTCTGCTTTTCTGATGTATCAAATACAAACCCGATTCCAAAAAAGTTGGGACACTGTACAAATTGTGAATAAAAAAGGAATGCAATAATTTACAAATCTCATAAACTTATATTTTATTCACAATAGAATATAGATAACATATCAAATGTGGAAAGTGAGACATTTTGAAATGTCATGCCAAATATTGGCTCATTTTGGATTTCATGAGAACTACACATTCCAAAAAAGTTGGGACAGGTAGCAATAAGAGGCCGGAAAAGTTAAATGTACATATAAGGAACAGCTGGAGGACCAATTTGCAACTTATTAGGTCAATTGGCAACATGATTGGGTATAAAAAGAGCCTCTCAGAGTGGCAGTGTCTCTCAGAAGTCAAGATGGGCAGAGGATCACCAATTCCCCCAATGCTGCGGCGAAAAATAGTGGAGCAATATCAGAAAGGAGTTTCTCAGAGAAAAATTGCAAAGAGTTTGAAGTTATCATCATCTACAGTGCATAATATCATCCAAAGATTCAGAGAATCTGGAACAATCTCTGTGCGTAAGGGTCAAGGTCGGAAAACCATACTGGATGCCCGTGATCTTCGGGCCCTTAGACGGCACTGCATCACATACAGGAATGCTACTGTAATGGAAATCACAACATGGGCTCAGGAATACTTCCAGAAAACATTGTCGGTGAACACAATCCACCGTGCCATTCGCCGTTGCCGGCTAAAACTCTATAGGTCAAAAAAGAAGCCATATCTAAACATGATCTAGAAGCGCAGGCGTTTTCTCTGGGCCAAGGCTAATTTAAAATGGACTGTGGCAAAGTGGAAAACTGTTCTGTGGTCAGACGAATCAAAATTTGAAGTTCTTTTTGTAAAACTGGGACGCCTTGTCATCCGGACTAAAGAGGACAAGGACAACCCAAGTTGTTATCAGTGCTCAGTTCAGAAGCCTGCATCTCTGATGGTATGGGGTTGCATGAGTGCGTGTGGCATGGGCAGCTTACACATCTGGAAAGGCACCATCAATGCTGAAAGGTATATCCCAGTTCTAGAACAACATATGCTCCCATCCAGACGTCGTCTCTTTCAGGGAAGACCTTGCATTTTCCAACATGACAATGCCAGACCACATACTGCATCAATTACAACATCATGGCTGTGTAGAAGGAGGATCCGGGTACTGAAATGGCCAGCCTGCAGTCCAGATCTTTCACCCATAGAAAACATTTGGCGCATCATAAAGAGGAAGATCCAGTTGACAGTTGAGCAACTAGAAGCCTGTATTAGACAAGAATGGGACAACATTCCTATTCCTAAACTTGAGCAACTTGTCTCCTCAGTCCCCAGACGTTTGCAGACTGTTATAAAAAGAAGAGGGGATGCCACACAGTGGTAAACATGGCCTTGTCCCAACTTTTTTGAGATGTGTTGATGCCATGAAATTTAAAATCAACTTATTTTTCCCTTAAAATGATACATTTTCTCAGTTTAAACATTTGATATGTCATCTATGTTGTATTCTGAATAAAATATTGAAATTTGAAACTTCCACATCATTGCATTCTGTTTTTATTCACAATTTGTACAGTGTCCCAACTTTTTTGGAATCGGGTTTGTACTTATGTCATGCAATAAAATGCAAATTAATTACTTAAAAATCATACAATGTGATTTTCTGGATTTCTGTTTTAGATTCTGTCTCTCACAGTTAAAGCGTACCTATGATAAAAATTACAGACTTCTACATGCTTTGTAAGTGGGCAAACCTGCAAAATCGGCAGTGTATCAAATACTTGTTCTCCCCACTGTATATAGTTTCAAGAACTAAAACTCTGTTATTGTTATGTTGACAGAAGCTGCTACTTAAGGAAATATCATGAACATGGGCATACTGTATTCTTCTGCTGACTTTTCATTTGTCGATTTTTTTCCCCTCATCTATAATAAGTTTGAAATGAACCCAGTCACATAAACTGGAGGGATATTAAATCAATAAGATGGTCAACAAAATGAAAGTGATAGGAAAAAAATTGTGTAGCGGGTACTACCTTGACCTTGAGCAGAAGTACTCAGGCATGACAATCATTTCTCTCCAGGCAGAGATATGAGTTCACAGCGACACGGCCGGGCACTTAGAAGATCACAGAAACACTCTACCGTCATGGAAGAGCGCTCTTTGAAAACCAGGCAACTAGAAATATCTGCACATTTCAACCTTTGTTTCCATGCATCAAGAAAGCGGAGCGGTAATAGATGTGCTCTTGTTATGAGTGGTTTATATACAGTATAAAGACACAATGTGTCATATTCTTGTTTCGGCAGAAGCTTGTAACACTTTGATATTACAAAAGTCGGTTGCTGTTCTGAGCTGACCTTTTGTGTTCTTGATGAGTGGTTTGCTCAGAATTGGATGCGTTTCATCAATGACGTCACTGATCTGTCAAGATTTTCTATGTATTGTAAAGCGCATGCTACAATTCTGAAAACAAATTAATTTATTCAGTGGAATTGTGAGTGTAGACTGCAAGCATACACCGTATTCAAGGGATGATGCATCAGCAAGAGATTTTATTGTGAAGAACCTTTCATTGGAATATCAGTGACAGTTCATCCAAAAATGAAAATACTGTCATTTACTCATCTTCATGTTTCAAACCTATGACTTTTGTTCTCCCATACAAAACAAAAGGAGATATTTTGAATATTGTGATAATTGCTTTTTGCCACACAATTATGAAAATTTTGATAATAGCTTTCACGCTTGATAAAGCCTCATGCACACCGGGACGATTATCGTGCGCTTATCGGCGATGCACCGAGTGAACGTGCAAGTTCACTCCCTGACAGTAGATGGCACTTTTGATTTGATTGCAGATCAAATAGGATTGGATGGAAACTCACCATCAAATCCTATTTGATCTGCAATTCCTCACCATAACAACTCCCTCTTATTGAGATTTTTGTAGTCCCTGTGGCGTTTGTCATACAGTTCTTTGTGTTCAGACACCAAAGAGACCAGAAGCTCTACATTCATCTTGCCTTGTTGCATCTTCTTTTTCGTCTACTTACTACCTCTTCTTAGGTATCAATGTGTGCTCGGCAAGACCGTTTTGCGTTTGAGCGCCACCAAGTCGTTATTTAATGTAACTTCAGCAGCTCCAGGCACGTGAACAAAAGCGCCAATCTCATTGGTCGGCCAGTTTTTAAAGCGGCGCGTCAAACCAAAAAAACGAACCTGAGGCGTTGTTTTAAAAATTACGCTTTTACGCCTGGCATTTGCGCGTCGGTGTGCACACTCACATTGGCGCCCTTTGTTTAGTCACAAGGCGTTAAACGTCGGCGATAAGCGTGCGCAATAATCGTCCCGGTGTGAACAAGCTTTAAAAGTACCATAAATGTAGTCCATGTGACTATATATTATCTTCCATGTTTTCTGAACCCATGTGATACATTTGCTATGCAATGCTATGCTACATTTATTTGATCGAAAATACAGTAAAAACAGTAATATTGTGAAACCGAGACGTTCCCTTTCAGTCAGTCACTACGTGTTACGTCAGTGACTGACGGAATGGGGGTCCCTATCTAATCTCACCACAACGGCTGTTATCGTTCACCTGATGTGAGGCTAGTACGAACGAAGGGCTGGGCTCAACGCTGAATACCAAGGTACACTGGGAAGCATATCCCACGTGGAAATATGCAACACAATGCCTGCCCACAGGGAGGACTTAAGAATACACATATGACCCACGAGCGGGATGCATATGGAACACTCTAAGGTATCCAGCTCGCAGGGTGGAAAGTTTCAACCCCAGGGATGGCAAGGTGGTCTTGCCAAGGGAAGACACATGCTCGGAGGAGACTTACCGTGGAAATACACGTGGGGTTTGTTCAGAGGGAGAACCATGCACATGGAGGAACCTAGCCTAACACGAGGGCTGACCGAGCGGGCATGCATTCTGATGTCGGCATCAACAGTGCTGGAGGAACTCAGGGCTTCCCGGAGAAACTCACCTGAGTAAAATAGCACACACATCCAGTCCATGGAGTGGAATGGCGCAGAAAGTGATGACACCGAGCCGGTCCTACTTACTGGCCACTGGGAGCGAGTACACGAGAGGACACTGGCTCTACACGGAGATTGTAGAATCTCACGAATGTGTTAGGTGTCTCCCAGCCTGCAGCTCTGCAGATGTCTGTTAGCGAGGCGCCATGCGCTAGAGCCCAAGAGGAAGCCACACTCCTGGTGGAGTGTGCCTTCACCCCTAGGGGGCATGGCAGGCCCTGAACCTGGTAAGCCAGGACAATGGCATCCACTATCCAGTGAGACAACCTCTGCGTGGAGAGAGCCTTCCCCTTCTGCTGCCCTCCATAACAGACAAAGAGCTGGTCTGAGGTCCTGAAACACTGTGTCCTGAGCAGTGCCAAGGCTGGGTCTGCCTCCTCCAGGGGCAGCGCTTGCAGGTTCACCACCTGATCTCTGAAAGGAGTGGTGGGAACCTTGGGCACATATCCAGGCCGGGGTCTCAGGATCACATGAGAGTTAGCCGGCCCGAATTCCAGGCACGCTTCGTCAACCGAAAATGCCTGCAGGTCCCCTACCCTCTTGATGGAAGCCAAAGCAATCAAGAGCGCCGCCTTCATAGAGAGGTATTTAAGCTCAACAGACTGCAGTGGCTCAAAAGGAGCTCTCTGCAGGGCAGATAAAACCACTGCAAGGTCCCAAGAGGGCATCTGTAGAGGGTGAGGTGGATTTAACCTCCTCGCTCCTCTAAGGAACCTGATGACCAGGTCATGCTGTCCTACCGTTTTTGAATCCACAAGGTCGTGGTGCACAGAGATCACAGCCACGTAAACCTTCAGGGTGGAAGGAGACAGCCTTCGATCCAACCCTTCTTGGAGGAAGGAGAGCACAGACCCGATCTGGCATTTTCTGGGATCTTCTCGGCGAGAAGAACACCAAGTGACAAAGAGGTTCCACTTCAGAGCATAGGCGTGTCTCGTGGACAAGGCTCCCTGTCTCTGAGAAAGGAGGTCCTTCCTCAGAGGGATTGGCCAGGGAGGGGCTGTCGCGAGGAGCACCAGTTCGGAGAACCAAGTCCGGCTGGGCCAATGCGGCGCAACCAAAAGGACCTGCTCCTCATCCTCCCTGATCTTGCACAGGACCTGTGAGAAGGCTCACTGGGGGAAACACATACTTGCGTAGGCCCCGCGGCCAGCTGTGCGCTAGTGCATCCGTGCCAAGGGTCCCCTCGGTCAGGGAAAAATACCAGCGGCAATGGGAATTGTCTGGGGAGGCAAACAGATCTACCTGTGTGTCGCTGAACTGTTCCCAAATCAGCTGAACCGCTTAGGGATGGAGTCTCCATTCCCCAGGACATGGCCAATGTCGTGAGAGCTCATCGGCTGTATGATTCAGCTCGCCTGGGATGTGAATGGCATGAAGCGACCTCAGATGCTTCTGACTCCATAACAAGAGATGGCGGGTAGGTTGCAACATACGGCGGGAGCGCAGACCACCTTGATGGTTGATGTGCGCTACTGTCGCCGTGTTGTCTGAATGGACCAGTACGTGCTTGTCCTTCAGCAGCGTCCGAAAACGGTGCAGGGCTAGACGTACGGCCAGCAACTCGAGGCAATTGACATGACATAGGCGCTGGGGTCCTGTCCAGGAGCCCGCGGCAGAATGTCCATTGCACATGGCACCCTAGCCCGTGGCGGAGGCATCTGTTGACACAACAACATGCCTGGAAACTTGGTCTAAGGGCACTCCGGCCCGTAGAAAAGAGAGGTTCAACCACGGGGTGAAGGTTTGACGGCAGGCCCGAGTGACTGGCACCCGGAGCGTGCCCTGTTGCAATGCCCATCTCGGGACTCGATCGTGAAGCCAGTGCTAAAGAAACGGTCTGTGTCGAGGAAGAATGGACACATGAAAGTATGCGTCCTTTAGGTCGATCGCTGCAAACCAATCCGACGGATGTCGTGGAGGGAATAGATTGGGGTGTGGTGGAGGGGACTCTACCTTTACGAAGGTCATTGAGTCTTGACCGCAACATTGCGATGGTCATGTTCCCGCAGTGGGAACATAAGTCATCCACAAACGCTATCTCGGCGTGCACTAAGCCCAATCACGCGAGGCAGCACTTGTGCCCGTCAGACGGACTAACTAGTCGACCGCACCCAAAAACACACGGGCGAGACATCTTGAAAAAGATGTGCCACCTGTAGCTCTTTTAGTAGAGGAAAAACTCTGCAGAATGCCAAAGCGCCCAGGGAGAACACACACGCTGTGCCAGATCACTGCACAGATCAGACAGGAATGCGGAACTCGCTGGAACGCGCCATAACACCGACAGACTGGAGAGTTGCTCATCTTGAAGAGAAGCTCAGAAGGCAAGTGAACACTCGCCTCCGAAGCAGAAACATAATGCGAGATTGCATGCACGGCTCCTTATATACCCACGCTGGTGGGCGGAGTTCGCTATGCAAATTCCGCAGACCCATGGCATTGTTTTGCCATTGGCTCGTTTTGTAGAACTCGAAGGTGACAGGCTTCTAAGCGAAACCCCCATTCCGTCAGTCACTGACGTAACGTTTAGTGACTGACTGAAAGGGAATGACATTTACAAATGTCTAGCAACTACACTAAAAGTTTGGACGTTGAGTGGCAAAGAGAGGCTCATTCTTGAGACTAGACATTAGAGTTCTGAACAGAGTATTCTGCTCTGTGGTAAAACGCAGCTATTTGACATAGTGTGACAAAACACGTTTGGGACTGTGTTTGTGATTCATGTACAGAGAGTTTAATTTTGTAAAGGGCAGTTCAATAATTTGTAGAGGGGTCTTTCACAGATTAACAGTCCAAACTAACAAAAATCCAAAATACGTATAATTTATTTTGTTAATGGATGCTTTGAGCCACCTGAGCCATAAATGTGACTAATCACAGTGGTGCTGCAGGAAAATTGCATAATGAAACGCTGATTGGCAGATGACACTACGAGAACATACACAGTCTCAAATCCCTCACTAGTGACTATCCTGAGCTGTGCTGTCAAAGACAGCAGACAAAGGAAAATAAGAATAATTTCATGCTGCTAATGTCATAAATGATAACCAAATGCAGTTTATATGTAATTTGCATAAATGTATCAGAATATGCGGCTACTTTTTATATAGCTGCCAATTGAAAAAGATAACATTTTTCAGTGTTTTTCATAAAGGACATGTACATGAAGCGAAAGTGAAGAACAAACTGGTGTGACGTAATTTCGAACTTCAGGAGCATTTCGGGAGTTTGAAACAGCTTGCCAAAGCAAACTTTCTGGAAAAGTTCGCTCTGTTTGGGAAACAACCATTGGTCCGTAATATGTAGGCATGTCTTTTTAAATATGGAAATCTTCTCTGGCTTATTTCTTCTGTTCAGTTCGTTGAGGTCAGATGCAAGTAAAAGCAAACACACAGGAGAGCTGCTTTATACTAGAAATTTAAGTTGTAATTATAACTGATTTTCATGTTTAATACTGTAAAGCTGCTTGCTTTAAAGCCACAATATGTAATTTTTTGCTGCTAGAGGTCGCTTATTCAAAACAAAGGTGTAGCTTGATGGCGCCTTGATTTCACTGAGCTTTTTATGCCGCAGACGACCCCTCCCTCTTTTTACGCTCATGCGTATGTGGGATAATGCAGCGCTGTTTTATCATATTAGATACATTTGAGTGTGTTGAAAGTTATGTTATAATACTACTCCGTGCGTTCGCTCTGCGGCTACTATGAGACGCACACTGCAGTAAGCTAGATCGATATTAGGCATGGTAAAACATGGTACTCGCGGTAAATCAAGAAAACCAGATTTAAACAATAAGACTAACTGTGTTGAGCTATATAACAATGATTAGTTTTCTGTCAATGAATGTATCCAAACAGTTGCTCACCTGCCTAATAAAACACATAATATTTTAAAGCATCTTTGGTGTTTCCATGATTTCTGCAAAATAAAACGGGTATGATGTCATTGATAGGCGACGCACGGACACAGTCCGTGTCCTGGTTCGCTTATTTCACTGGATTTATACATTCTTGAAAACATTTGGAATAATGTAAGTGCACAAGTCAACAAAATATATAACATTGTTCTAGTGGTTTTTGAATATTTTCATCTAAAAATCTTACATATTGTGCCTTTAAAGGGGTCATGAACTGCATTTTTTTTTTATAGTTTCCTGGGGTGCACTTATAATAATAGTATGACTTTTACATCAGAAATTGTAATAATTTAGAAATAAATGGCCATTTTCTACCCTGATTTTAGCTCTCTGATTTGAATGCTCTGTTTTAAGGGCTGCTGTGAGACTTCAATGTAAACGCCCACTGCTGTGATTGGCTAACATCTTGCATATGAAATAAGTATTACATGTGAAACTCTCTCAAATTTTTTTACTACATTTTTACTATTACATGATTACCTGAGATTGACTCATTCTGAACTGTGTTGATTATAGCATTTTATTTAGATCTACTACCGTCGCATGACAGGTTGCAGCGATGAGCATTGTAGCCGATGACAGACATGTCTGTTGAGCGTATAAATGCAGTGACCTCGTCATTGCAGCTCAATTTCTGCACTCTCATAAATTCTTTTATCATAACTAACAGTTTATGATAGATTATGTAAATAAGAGTGTAGACAGCGTCATTGATTATAACGGAAGTTTTGGCGAGAGTCCAGAACTCAGTCATTGATACACTCGCACTGTGTGATTGACAAATTCAGCGATTATAAAAGGGGGGTACTTTCAGGCCCGGCTCCACGGGGGCACCAGGGTGGGCCTGGCCCACCCAATTAGAAGCTTGGCCCACCCTGGCCCCACTTCAAATAACCGATTTCAATATTTCAGCTCCAGATTTTGAGAGAGATCATGGTTTTCGGTTGCTTGTCATCAAAAATCTGCTTGTTATTTAGAAACTAGAAAGCCTGATTTAAGTCTCTTTTTTCAGTTTAAGACTATTTTAAACCGTTTCGCGGAAAGACGTGTAAGAACTTGCGTGCTGTTTTCGCTGCGCATACACCCAAAGCGCGCACAGAGAACCGCGTCTAGACGGTTCACGCGTCATTTCTTGAGAATGATCGTTTGTGTGACTTTTTCCACTAAACTATGCGATCTGAAGGGTTTTCAGCGCTCTCTCCCGTCTCACTGCCATAGCAGGGCAGAAATGTCACCAGAATGTGTGAAAAACAATCTATTTAATGAGTTCTTGATCTTTATATTTATAACGTCTCGGTTACGTATGTAACCCTCTTTCCCTGAAGGAAGGGAACGGAGACGTTACTTCAGTTACTGACGAAATGGGGGTTTCGCTTAGAAGCCAATCGCCTTTGAGCTCTACAAAACGAGCCAATGGCATGAAGATGCCATGGGTCTGCGGAATTTGCATAACGCAACCCCTCCCCACCGCGTGGGTATAAAGGGCGTTGCGTGGCAATCTCGCCTGGCCAAGGGAAGACACGTGCTCAGAGAGACTTACCGTGGAAATACACATGTGGGGGTTGCCCAACGGGGGAACCATGCACACGGAGGCACCTAGCCGAACACGAGGGCTGACCAAGCGGGCATGCACTCTGGTGTCGACATCAACAGTGCTGGAGGAGCTCAGGGCTTACTGGGAAGCTCATCTGAGAGAAAATGCACACGCATCCAGTCCGTGGAGTGGAATGGCGCAGCAAGCGAAGACACCTGAGCCTGTCCAGTTACTGGCCACTTGGGGCGAGTACACAAGAGGACACAGGCTCCAGATTATAAAATCTTGTGAATGTGTTGGGTGTCGCCCAGCCTGCAGCTCTACAAATGTCTGTCAGTGAGGCGCCATGCGCTAAAGCCCAAGAGGAAGCAACACTCCTAGAGGAGTGTGCTCTAACCCCAAGGGGGCATGGCATGTCGGCTGTACGATTCAGTTCTTCCGGGATGTGAACGGCACAAAGTGACCTCAGATGCTTCTGACTCCATAGGAGGAGATGGCAGGCGATTTGCGATATCCGGCGGGAGCGTAGACCACCTTGTCGGTTGATGTACGCTACTGTCGCCGTGCAAACCTGATGCCGAGAGTGGCCTAAAATCAGCCAGTCGTCGAGATGCGAGGATGCAAACCCCGTGTTGCCTGAGCGGCACAAGGGCTGCCTCGACGACCTTCGTAAAGACGTGAGGGGACAGGGCTAGCCCGAATGGGAGAACCGTGTACTGATATGCCTGCCCCTCGAAGGCAAACCGTAGAAACGGTCTGTGTCGAGGAAGAATGGAGACACGAAAGTACGCGTCCTTCTGGTCGATCGCTGCACACCAATCCAATGGACAAACACATTCAAAAATGCGTTTGGCTGTCAACAATGGAAGCCTGTGAAGGGTTCGGTTCAAGATGCGCAGGTCCAGGATTGGCCATAACCCACCGGTTTTCTTGGGTACAATGAAGTAAGGGCTGTAGAAGCCAGACTCCATCTCGGCTGGAGGGACGATCTCGACCGCACCCTTCGCCAGTAGGGTGGCGACCTCGCACGCATGACAGGGGCATTGCCACCCACCATGGTATAGCGGACTCCCCGAAAGCGGGGAGGAGACCGTGCGAACTGAATCGCATAGCCGAAACTGATCGTGCGAGCGAGCCAGCTGGACAAATTGGGAAGCGCTAGCCAGGCTCCCAGAAACTGTACCAGTGGGGTCATGCGAACCACAGGCGTACCCCCGATGGGGCAGCGAGGCGGAATGACCGGCCCAGACATGGGAGGCGTGGGAGCGTCCCGAGGTGTGGGCGGGGTCAAATTCCGCACCCTGACAGAGGAGACCAGGGAAGGACCAGCGTTCCACGGGGGTCTCGTCTGCCAGGGGGCTGGCGACAGAGGGGGCCGAGAGTGGCAAGGCTGCTTGGTGTCGCACACTGCCAGCTGCGCCCTCTTGAGGCTCGGAGGTGAAAATGTCAGTTCTTTCTTTACAAGGATTCTCCCCCGGCCCTCCACTGGGGGAAGGAGTGGCCCTGCTACCATCTCCTGGGAAAGAACCGAGTTCACCTCCAAGCCGCCCGTCTCAGGACCACCGCTTAGACTGCCGTTTTGCAGGCTGGGGGGCTGTGACGGGCGGGGCTGCCTGCCTGCGGTGTCCTCCACGCCTCGGCCCGGGTGAAGGCTGCTGCTGGGGCTGAGTGGGAGGGGTGGGAGCCGCAGGAGGGCGGCCTCGGTGGGGAGCAGACTGAAGCTTCTGAGGCGGCTGGGTGGAGGCAGCAGCAGGCCGCCGGGGCAGAATATGTTTGATCGCCTCAGTCTGTTTCTGAGCGGTTGAGAACCGTTGGGCGAAGTCCTGGACCACCCCACCGAATAGCCCATCCTGGGAAATGGGAGAATTGAGGAAACGGGTTCGCTCAGATTCACCCACATCAGCCAGGTTGAGCCATAAGTGGCGCTCCTGGACCACAGAAGTGGACATTACCTGACCGAGAGAGCGAGCGGTCACCTTCGTCGCTCGTAGAGTGAGGTCGGTGGCCGCCCGCAGCTCCTGCATTAATGCGGGGTCAGCATTGCCCTCGTGCATGTCTCTGAGCACCTTGGCCTGGTAGACCTGAAGGGTGGCCATCGCATGCAGGGCGGACACGGCCTGGCCCGCAGCTCTGCAGGTCTTCGGCACCAAAGTAGACGTAAACCTACAGGCCTTGGATGGGTGCTTTGGGTCACCACGCCATGTCGCAGCGCTCTGCGGACACAGTTGCATCGCAACAGAGCACTCAACAGGGGGAACCCCAGTGTACCCTTTCACCGCACCGCCGTCGAGGGCAGTGAAGGCGGAAGTGGCTGCCGAACGATCGCGAAAAGTCAAGGGAGACTTCCACGACTTCGACACCTCTTCATGCACTGGGGGCTGACGGGCGCCTTCGGCACGGGCCACCCCCAGATACCAATCATCTAGCTGAGAGCGCTCGGGACATGGCGGAGGGTTCCACACAAGCCCAAGAGCCTCGGCCGCCCGGGAAAGCATGGCTGTGAGCTCTGGATCAGACTCGGGCAATGCTGGAACTCCCGAAGGAGGCAACACAGCCGAATCGTCATCTCCGGAGGAATCCAGCCCACCTTGTGATGCGGCGATCGACATAGTATCCTCCGCCAGTGCGCCAAATGAAACGCAGGGCCCAGGACGGGAAACACCTGCGCTCTCATCTGGCAACACCACAGGTTGCAGTGTGCTAGAAGGGGGTGTGGCCCGAGGAGGATTCATCGGGTTGGCCCACACCGTCACCCTCAAGTCACCCTGACCACCAGCCAAAGTATTCCCTCTCGTGGAGGGAATAGATTGGGGTGTGGTAGAGGGGACCCTCCCTCCAGTACAGAGATCATGGAGTCTTGACCGCAACACTGCGATGGCCATGTTCCCGCAGTGGGAACATGACTCATCCATGAACGCGCGCTCAGCGTGCACGAGGCCCAAGCACGCCAAACAGTGATCATGCCCGTCAAACGGAGGAACCAGCCGACCGCACCCAGAAACGGAGCACGGGCGAGACATCTTGAAAAAGACGTGCCGCGTGCAGCTCTTTTAGAGAGGAGTCTTTGCTCTGCAGAAATGCTGAAGCGCCTAGGGAGAACACACACGCTGTGCTAGATCACTGCACAGTTCAGACAGGAATGCGGAACTCGCTAGAACGCGCCGTAACACCAACACTCTGGAGAGACACTCGTCTTGAAGAGAGAAACCGCTCAGGCAGTAACACTTGGCTCTGAAGCAGAAACATAATGCGAGATTGCCACACAACGCCCTTTATACCCACACGGTGGGGCGGAGTTGCGTTATGCAAATTCCGCAGACCCATGGCATCTTCATGCCATTGGCTCGTTTTGTAGAGCTCAAAGGCGATTGGCTTCTAAGCGAAACCCCCATTTCGTCAGTAACTGACGTAACTCGTAGTGTACTGACTGAAAGGGAACATAAATCTATGATATACGAGTTATCACACAAGCAACAGTGCTGTCTTTCCGAACATCTGCACTGCACAGTTCAGTTCAAAAAACAAGTTACTGAGTAACTTCCATAGACACTTTCTGTTTTTGCTCTATCAAAGAAAACAGAACAAACAGCAGAACCGCTGTGTCTCCGAGCAACACTGTGTTTTATTCCTTAAAGAATCTGCGTATTTGAATGAATCAGATGAGTAAATTATTTATTTAAGCTACCCATTCATAAATACAGTTTGCAATTTGAACGAATCGTTGAATGAAGGATTCAACTCACTCAATACAGTGCTTGCCGCCACCATGGCGCTTTTAGTTTCATATTTAAAAAGTAGCCTATTATTTAATTAATTACTAGCTACTAATTAGGCTACATCTTCAACAGTGTAATTAGATTACTTTACTATTTACTCTCTTTCTAAAAACCATTCCATTACTTATTACTAAGTAGCCTACTTTCTAAATCCCATATCAACCTTGACCAGTTGAACAATACAAAGATAGACATGAATCTGCTCTTTTAATTCTATCAAATAAATAATATAAAATTGCATAAATTATTCTTGAACTGACCAAAGTATTTAAAGGGAGAAGGTTACATTACATTTTAACATAAGATGTAAAATTTTGATCTGACATAAGAGGACACAGGTATGACATTTAATACATTTGAAAATACCGTTCATCTCTGGCTTTTTTGCATAGTGTTATTTCAGGGTTTTGATCTTCTCTCGACTCGTTGACTAAGCTAGGCATGTTGCATATCAATTGTTCTAGGAACCTCAAAGTATATTTAAATTTTTGTGTATTTTTTGCTACTCTATAATGATGTTCTAGTTGAGGTCATTTGTAGCGTTGGTAGGGCCCATACATAAACTCAAGCCCAGGGCCCCCCAGTCCTGCCCTGATTCTATTTATTTGTGCTACTGCTTGTAATTTGTTCATTTGTTCTTATTTTTGTACTGACTGTTTACTTGTCTTAATATTTATTAAAATACTAATAATACTTTTTTTGTGGTGGGGCCAGTGAAAATTTTTGCAGGGCAAGTAAAAATCTGGACCAGAATGAACCTGTCGAAAAGCTCCTTTGCATTGAGCCCTGCAAATATAGAGAGTTCCTTTCAAAACCTGCCTCTTTTGTTATAAAATTAAGTTTTGTTACGGTGAAAAAATAATGTTAAAAGTCTGGGCCCACCAGGAATTTCACTTGGCCCACCCTGCATATCAAAGCTGGAGCCGGGCCTGGGTACTTTGATCGCTTTCTGTATACAATTTAAAGACTGTTTGCAAAGCCTGCGCTGAAATGCGACTGGTTTACCAAAGAATCCACAGTGGAATGTACCGAGCGAAATGCAACCTCTACTGGGACATTCACCTAGTTAAAAATAAATAACCACTTTCCTAGCATTAGGAACCTTTGGAAGGTAATGTTATTTTTAGTCCAGTGATCCTGTATCTCTATTCTCTCCTTCTCATCTCACTAACATGCTAGTGGGCACGGCCAAAGATGTGATGATGATGATGTAAAAGTAAGCGTTGATCTTCTTCTGCAGAGGCGGTCTTTCGTCACACTATAACGTTATAATGTGGCAAAATTCCAAACGAGTCGTTTCTGAGCTTGGATTCAATAAAAGCTGTTTTTGAACTAACAAGGAAGTTTTGAGTTCTGAAACGTACAGGATGTTTTAATAGTATATGTCAAAAGATTTCTCAATTCCTGACCCCTTTAAAGCAATATATTGTGTACAGTCCTATATAAATAATTGTGAGGTGACTTGGCTTGACTGGAGTGCCATCACTAAATTATCAGATGCTTTCTTAACTGCCGTTTTCTCACTGCTGTCATTTTGTTGCTTGTTTATTTTGTTACAGAGAGGAAAGTGCGCAGCATTTGAGAGGAAATGCTGCTTCCAGCAGTGTGGTTGGTGTCGGGATGTTCACTAACAGTGTATTTCAAACTTCTTTTTACCCCTAAACGAGGAACGAAAAAGAACTTTAGTATTGTATATTGGCTCATTTTGGCTGTGAGTATATCAGGATCGACATGATCACCCTTTATTTTATGGAATATTGCAGTATTTATTATGAATGATTTATCTATGCAGATCATTATTTTAAATAAAATAATGTACCTTTGTAATCTTTAATAAAAATTAACTTCCCCTCCCTCTTTCAATGACATCTCTTCTCTGATGACGTATTTACTGGCGCAAGGGCGGGACATCTTGTCAATCACATAAGATCACATCAATAAGCTGTCAGATTTTACTTACTTATGACCTACATAATGGCTGGCAGTTCTTTTATAGTTATTTGAGGTCAGCTTTTACATTGGTAAAGAGCTGCCATGATAATTTTGGCTTTGCCATCACAGGAATAAATTACATTGAAAAATATATTAAAATCGAAATCTGTTACAGACCTTTTGTGTACAATTTTGTTCCACCAGCCAATCAGGATTGTCAGTGTTTTGTTGACTGAACATACTATATATATACACTCACCTAAAGGATTATTAGGAACACCATACTAATACTGTGTTTGACCCCCTTTCGCCTTCAGAACTGCCTTAATTCTACGTGGTGCTGAAAGCATTCTTTAGAAATGTTGGCCCATATTGATAGGATAGCATCTTGCAGTTGATGGAGATTTGTGGGATGCACATCCAGGGCACGAAGCTCCCGTTCCACCACATCCCAAAGATGCTCTATTGGGTTGAGATCTGGTGACTGTGGGGGCCATTTTAGTACAGTGAACTCATTGTCATGTTCAAGAAACCAATTTGAAATGATTCGAGTTTTGTGACATGGTGCATTATCCTGCTGGAAGTGGCCATCAGAGGATGGGTACATGGTGGTCATAAAGGGATGGACATGGTCAGAAACAATGCTCAGGTAGGCCGTGGCATTTAAACGATGCCCAATTGGCACTAAGGGGCCTAAAGTGTGCCAAGAAAACATCCCCCACACCATTACCCCACCACCACCAGCCTGCACAGTGGTAACAAGGCATGATGGATCCATGTTCTCATTCTGTTTACGCCAAATTCTGACTCTACCATCTGAATGTCTCAACAGAAATCGAGACTCATCAGACCAGGCAACATTTTTCCAGTCTTCAACTGTCCAATTTTGGTGAGCTCGTGCAAATTGTAGCCTCTTTTTCCTATTTGTAGTGGAGATGAGTGGTACCCGGTGGGGTCTTCTGCTGTTGTAGCCCATCCGCCTCAAGGTTGTGCGTGTTGTGGCTTCACAAATGCTTTGCTGCATACCTCGGTTGTAACGAGTGGTTATTTCAGTCAAAGTTGCTCTTCTATCAGCTTGAATCAGTCGGCCCATTCTCCTCTGACCTCTAGCATCAACAAGGCATTTTCGCCCACAGGACTGCCGCATACTGGATGTTTTTCCCTTTTCACACCATTCTTTGTAAACTCTAGAAATGGTTGTGCGTGAAAATCCCAGTAACTGAGCAGATTGTGAAATACTCAGACCGGCCCGTCTGGCACCAACAACCATGCCACGCTCAAAATTGCTGAAATCACCTTTCTTTCCCATTCTGACATTCAGTTTGGAGTTCAGGAGATTGTCTTGACCAGGACCACACCCCTAAATGCATTGAAGCAACTGCCATGTGATTGGTTGATTAGATAATTGCATTAATGAGAAATTGAACAGGTGTTCCTAATAATCCTTTAGGTGAGTGTATGTGTGTGTGTGTGTGTGTCACGTAATGGTTGTATACATAAAGCGTACAACGAAGGAGAATCAAAATACAAAATGTTATCTTTAATAATAACACTCAGAAAAACATGGAGAAATACAATGCATCTAACCCAAATGAGTATGGACAAAGAACTGAGGAGAACTCAGGGCTTAAGTATCAAGGACAACTAATGAGATAATGAACAGAACAGGTGAATGTAATGACTAATCAGACATACTGGGAAAGTGGGTCAAATGAAAGGCATAGGGAAGACAGAACCTAAACACAAGGAAAACTAAGACAAAACAGAGCATAGGCCTACACGTTGGGACATACTACTTTGTCCTCTTTAACGGACAGCTCTGTTGCTTAGTTATATGCATCCTGTCACCATTTAAACTGCCCTGTCAATTATCTTGTCACAGTTAAAACCCTTCACATTAAATCAAATGTAGTTTTCTACCGTATCGGAGAGAAATGTAGCACGTTTATCTGCCCTGGGTATTTCATGCAGAGACTCTCCTCATGTGTTTGCAATTTGAATGACTAAACGTATCATTACAAAAATTCTCAATGCTGTTGCAGATGAAATAATGGATAACACTGAATAAATATATTTTCGTCAGGTTAGATACTGATCACTCAAACCCCTTTATCTAAACCTCTCTACTTAACTGTCGGACTTGCACATCTGCCATGTTTGTAGTTTTTTTAAACTGTTTGTAGTTCTAATCGAATCCTCATCCAACGCACAATGGGTTGTAGGCAATATTTGCTGTTAGAGTGTGCACGGCTCTACGGAGCCCCGCACATGACGTGCAAGAAAAAAAAAGTAAATCGTGCGCACAATTTACTAATTCGTTCCCTTGATTTATAAATCATGCGCACAATTTACTATTTAATTCCCTCGATTTGCTAAATCGTCCACACGATTTACTAATTTGTTCCCTTGATTTATAAATCGTGCACACGATTTAGCAAATCAAGGGAACGAATTAGTAAATTGCGCACACAATTTATAAATCGAGGGAACGAATTAATAAATCGTGCGTACGATTTAGCCTACTAGTTTTTTCTTGCATGTCATGTGCGGGGCTCCGTACGGCTCTGCACTTCGGATTCAAACCGGAAAAAGTAGACCATCCGGGTATCTTTGGAATACTCATTTCAACATACTATGATTTGGGATGCACTAATTCTAATTTCAAATACTATTTAGGACGGATAGTATGTGACTTGGAAGTATGTGAACCGCAGCATTAGTAATCCTGAAGACACTGATTAGCTTGTTCAGGTGTGTTTGATTAGAGTTGGAGCTAAACTCTGCAGGACAGCGGCACTCCAGGACCGACATTGCCCATCCCTGTTCTAGAGCATTCTAATCAATTATAAATTCATAACAGCTGATACACCTGTTTGCTAGTCACTTTTTGGTCAATTGCAAGTGTAGCGAATTAGCTCAGAGGGGAAATATTAATAATTATTCATAACTCATTATGATTAATTATGAATATTTGAATCAGTTAATGAGATTAACTTGATGTAGCTACATTAACATTACAATCAATCAATCAGTTCATCCTGTGAACGCTCAGTATTGATTATTAATTAATTCTAAGAAAAGGATATTTTTCATGGCCACGGAAAAATAATTCATCTTTGTATTTAAATAAACGCTTAGAGCGCATAACAAGATCGATCATTTAAGTGACAATTTGTTTGAAGGCAGGGAGTCAGAACCAAACATATATTGTGCACAAACTTTATTAACTAAATCACGGACAAGACTAAACTAACATAAAAATACACACAAAACAAATACGTAAATGAGTAATATGTAGAGTTAAAGTGGTTGAAGAACCGGGTCAGAACAGATGGATGAAGCTATGAAAACACCTGGGAGAGCCATCAGTGACTACAAGCTCCTTTGTCTGAACAAAGGGGTTTACAGTTTTACTAACTACACAGCAATTTTTATATCGTACGTTACTTGCATTTAGCCTGAGCTGTTGACGAGCGTCCGATGTACAATCACAGGAGAAAGCCTTGAGAGTTTGGTCCGATGGTGTTGAAGTTGCAATCGATTTCTTCTGCGTTGACTGAAGAAGATATGATGAACTTTCATGGTTGTTTTGACTCCGTCGAGGTTGAGGAAGTTGCACATGGTTTGAGGTGTTGGCTGCTGATGAAGGAACTATTAAAGATTCTTGTAATACTAATATATTGCACAGGTATAGACATATCATAAACACAATCATTCAGATCTTTAATTTACCACTTCGTTGATATCAAACATGACATACACATGATTTTAGTTAACCATAGTATGCAATTCTGAAACATAAATCTAACAGAGATTGAATTAATACATAGGCCGAAAAATCATGAGATGGATATATGTTTATATCTTTCTCAAGTGGTTATATATAGGATATATGGGTTTAAGATGTTTTTTTTTGTTGTCTTTTTCAAAAGGAATTAAGTGAGAGTCACAAGTCTCCTTCTGGTCATAAACCTTATCAGTTCCCATGTGTCCTGTAACCAGAGGCCTCTTCCAGTCTCCTATGGGGGATGGGTCCATAGGCCTCAGAGTGAATTTTAAAGATTATTTGTTTAACTGGACAAAATAATTGTGTCTGATTTGTCTCATTCGCTACACAAGTCATGGTTAAAACCAAGGAGGTTGAGGACCTCCGGTTGCGCATTGTGGATGCTCACAATAAAGGGAAAGGCTACAAAAGGTATTTCCAAATGTTTTAAATGTTTTCAAGTACCAGTGACCACTGTGCAAATCATTATTAAAAAGTTCAAGAAGTTTCACACTGTAAAAAAATCTACAAACCCGATTCCAAAAAAGTTGGGACACTGTACAAATTGTGTATAAAAACAGAATGCAATGATGTGGAAGTTTCAAATTTCAATATTTTATTCAAAATACAACATAGATGACATATCAAATGTTTAAACTGAGAAAATGTATCATTTTAAGGGAAAAATAAGTTGATTTTAAATTTCATGGCATCAACACATCTCAAAAAAGTTGGGACAAGGCCATGTTTACCACTGTGTGGCATCCCCTCTTCTTTTTATAACAGTCTGCAAACATCTGGGGACTGAGGAGACAAGTTGCTCAAGTTTAGGAATAGGAATGTTGTCCCATTCTTGTCTAATACAGGCTTCTAGTTGCTCAACTGTCTTAGGTCTTCTTTGTCACATCTTCCTCTTTATGATTCGCCAAATGTTTTCTATGGGTGAAAGATCTGGACTGCAGGCTGGCCATTTCAGTACCCGGATCCTTCTTCTACACAGCCATGATGTTGTAATTGATGCAGTATGTGGTCTGGCATTGTCATGTTGGAAAATGCAAGGTCTTCCCTGAAAGAGACGACGTCTGGATGAGAGCAAATGTTGTTCTAGAACTTGGAAATACCTTTCAGCATTCAGCCTTTCCAGATGTGTAAGCTGTCCATGCCACACGCACTCATGCAACCCCATACCATCAGAGATGCAGGCTTCTGAACTGAGCGCTGATGACAACTTGGGTTGTCCTTGTCCTCTTTAGTCCGGATGACATGGCGTCCCAGTTTTCCAAAAAGAACTACACATTTTGATTCGTCTGACCACAGAACAGTTTTCCACTTTGCCACAGTCCATTTTAAATGAGCCTTTCCTTCTGCTGGCCTCCGTAACAGACGAAGAGCTGCTCTGAGGTCCTAAAGCTTGTGGAGAGAACTGAGCGAAGTAAGCAACGTAAGCGCGAAGAGTGCGGACGGGACATAACAAAGCCAGGGCTGGGTCTGCCTCCTCCGAGGGCAGCGCTTGCAGGTTCACCACCTGGTCCCGGAAGGGAGTGGTGGGAACCTTGGGCACATCTCAGGACGACGTGAGAGTTGGCCAGCCCGAACTCTAGGCACGATTCGTTGACCGAAAGTGCGTGCAGGTCCCCTACCCTCTTGATGGAGGCCAATGCAGTCAGGAGTACTGTCTTTATGGACAGAATTTTTAACTCTACAGACTGCAAAGGCTCAAAGGGAGGGCTCTGAAGTGCTCTTAGCACCAGAGTTAAGTCCCAAGAGGGTATCGAGTGTGGACGAGGAGGATTTAGCCTCCTCGCACCTCTGAGGAACCTGACGATTAGGTCGTGCTTCCCTAAGGACTTACCTTCAACTGCGTCGTGATATGCCGCTATTGCTGCGACGTACACTTTGAGGGTGGAGGGAGACAGCCTTCGCTCCAGCCCATCTTGCAGGAAAGAAAGCACGACTCTAACCAAACACCTTCGGGGGTCTTCCCGGCGGGAAGAGCATCACTCAACAAACAGGTTCCACTTCAGGGCATAGAGGCGCCTCGTAGAGGGGGCTCTAGCAGAAGCGATAGCACCTAGAACCTCTGCGTCCCGTCCAGGGACCAGGCATGGAGTTTCCAGAGGTCTGGACGCGGGTGCCATAGAGTGCCCCGTCCCTGAGAAAGCAGGTCCTTCCTCAGGGGAATCGGCCAGGGAGGGGCTGTCAAGAGGAGTGTAAGTTCAGGGAACCAGGTCCGGTTGGGCCAGTAGGGCGCAACTAGCAAGACCTGCTCCTCGTCCTCCCTGACCTTGCACAGGGTCTGTGCGAGAAGGCTCACTGGGGGAAACGCATATTTGCGTAGGTCCCGGGGCCAGCTGTGCGCCAGTGCATCCGTGCCGAGGGTGCCCCCGGTCAGGGAATAGTACAACTGGCAATGGGTCCGGAGTCCGGAGAGGCGAACAGGTCTACCTGCACGGCTCCGAAAAGGTCCCATATCAGCTGGACGCTCCGGGGGTGGAGTCGCCACTCTCCCGGAGGTGTCGACTGACGAGAGAGCTCGTCGGCTGTCTGGTTCAGCGCACCAGGGATGTGAATGGCCCGAAGTGACCTCAGATGCTTCTGACTCCACAGGAGGAGATGGCGGGCGAGTTGCATCATGCGATGGTAGCGTAGACCACCCTGGCGGTTGATGTACGCAACGGCCGCAGTGCTGTCCGTACGGACCAGTACGTGCTTGCTCTGAAGCGGCTTTTTGAGGCGGCTTAGGGCAAGACGTACTGCAAGCAACTCCAGGCAATTGATATGCCAATGCAGCTGGGGCCCTGTCCACAGACCCGAGACTGCATGCCCATTGTACGTGGCCCCCCAGCCGGTGGACGAGGCATCCGTGAAAACCACAGCATGCCTGGACACTTGTTCTAAGGGCACTCCCGCCCGTAGAAACGAAGGGTCTGACCACAGGCTGAAGGTTTGGCGACAGTACAGAGTAACTGGGACCCGGTACTTGCCGCTCTGCCACGCCCATCTCGGGACCCGGCCATGAAGCCAGTGCTGAAGCGGTCTCATATGAAGCAATCCGAGCGGCGTTACCGCGGCTGCAGATGCCATATGCCCCAGGAGCCTCTGAAAATATTTCAGTGGGACCGCCGTCCTGCCTTTGAACGTATTCAAGCAGTTCAACACTGACCGGACTCGCTCCTCTGTGAGGCGCGCAGTCTGGTTGACCGAGTCCAGCTCCATGCCGAGATAAGAGATCCTCTGTGTGTGACAGAGTTCTCTCGGTTGACCCGAAGGCCCAACAGGCTGAGGTGACGGAGCACCAGGTCCCTGTGTTCGCACAACTGCTCCCGAGACTGGGCGAGTATGAGCCAGTCATTGAGATAGTTGAGGATGCGAACGCCGCGTTCTCTGAGCGGAACAATGGCTGCCTCTGCGACTTTCTTGAAGACGCGAGGCGACAGGGACAGCCCGAAGGGCAAGACTTTGTACTGATATACCCTCCCCTCAAACGCAAAGCGTAGGAACGGTCTGTGCCGAGGAAGGATAGAGACATGAAAGTACACGTCCTTCAGGTCGATCACTGCAAACCAATCTCGGGGACGGATGCATTAGAAAATGCGTTTCTGCGTTAACATCCTGAACGGAAGCTTATGCAGGGCCCGATTCAGGACTGGCCGTAACCCACCCCCTTTCTTGGGTACAATGAAGTAGGGGCTGTAGAACCCCGACCTCATATCGGCTGGAGGAACCGGCTCAACCGCGTCATTCGCCAGTAGGACATCGATCTCTGACCGCAAGACGTGGGCATCGCTGCTCCGCATGGAAGTGAAGAGGATGCCCCTGTACTTGGGGGGCCGGTACGCGAACTGAATCGCGTAGCCGAGTCTGACAGTACGGATGAGCCAGCGAGACGGCCTGGGGAGCGCTAGCCAGGCCCCCAGAGACTGTGCAAGCGGGACCAACGGCACCACAGACGTACCCGGGGTGGGGCAGCGAGGTGGAACGCTCAGACCCGACACAGACGGCCCGGAGGCGACCCGGAGTGTTGTCTGACCATTCCAGGGTGGGGCAGTGTGTGGGAGAGAAGGCCTGGGGGCGTCCTCTAGCCTCACACTGCCCCCTGGCTCCAAGAGGGGGAGCCAGGAGTGGCAAGGCCCGGGGGCGTCGCACACAGCCGGCTTGGCCCTCTTGGAGCCCAGGGACAACAGAAACTGCTCTTTTATTGAAAATGTGGAACTCCGAGGAGCCAGCGGCAGAGTTTTGATGTTCGACTGGGGGAATCCCCACGTACCCCTTAGCCGCGCCACCATCGAGGGTAGTGAGGACGGAGGAGTCACTAGATCGGTTTCTGGCGCTATAAGGCACCGTCCACGACTTTGTGAGCTCCTGATGCACTTCCGGAAAGAATGGTACCGGGGCGGGGCGCTGAGAACCAGCAAGGGCCGTCCCGAGGAACCAATTGTCCAGCCGCGAGGGTTCGGGACACGGTGGAGGGTTCCACTCGAGCGGTCCGGGAAGCATAGCCGTAAGCTCTGGATCTGACTCGGGCAACGCTACCACACCCGAAGGGGGTAACGCAGCCGAATCCTCATCTCCAGAGCCCATTAGCTCGTCCTCCGATGCAGCTATCAAGATCATATCCTCAGCCGGAGCCCCGAAAGAGACAGTCGGCCCCGCATGGGAAGGACCAGGCCGCTCTTCCGGAAACTCCACCGGCGCAGCGGAGGGGGGAGGGGCCCAAGGGGCTTGTTGGCCCGTCGGGGAAGCCCTCACAGTCACCCTCAGGTCTCCACCAAAGGCATCAGCCAAAGTAGCAGCCCTCTGCTTTGCAGCAGGAGGACCACTAGATCGGGGGATGCGCAATGGGACTCCACCCCTTCTGAGGTACTCGAGCCTAGACCGTAAAACTGCGATGGTCATGTTCCCACAATGGGAACATGAGTCATTCACGAACGCCGTTTTAGCGTGCTGAACGCCCAAACACGTGAGACAGCGATCATGACCGTCAACTGGGGACAGAAAACGACGGCATCCAGAAACACACGGTTTGAATGACATCTTGAAAAAGACGCAGGGTCAAACCGTGTTGCTCTTTTAGGAAGGGAAATACTCTTTTTAGGAGTGCTGAGGCACTCAGGGAGATGGCCGCGGCACACAGCGGTCCGATAGTGCAAGCCCGCGTGTGAGCACTCAGTAAACGGAACGCCCAGCAAACCAACACACACAGTGTACGTAGCAGCGGCCACTCGCTGAATCGCACCGTCATGCCAGCACCAGCAAGAGAGCGATCTCCCTCAAAAAGACTCGCACAGAACACTCTTGGAAACAGCAACAGACTGACTGTAGACCATTCGGCTCCGAAGTTGAAAGCGAGGATGCGGTATTCCACTTCCGTATTCATACCTGCGCTGCGGGGCGGTGCGTGGACCGCATGCCAACGTTATTGGCTCGTTTTTATACACTCGAAGTAGATTGGTCTCTGAAAATGATCCCCAATTCGTCGGTCAGTTCCGACGTACGTCGAATGTGACCGACTGAAAGGGAACTCATATTTACTGATTGTTGATCTGAATATTGAGTTGTAGCACTAATCTTTTTAAATGAAATAACAACAACAAAAAATCTTTGAGCATAAATGTTGTAGTGTCCTGAGAATAAAATTAATATATGTAATTTCAGATGAATCTGGTCATCTAAATGATAGCGAGATATGAGTCATAATAGCTTCTGATTTTCCTGTCTCACCCATATTCGCTCTCTCTTTCCTGTAATTAGAGGTGCACTAGCAACACTGTGTATCTGATAATAGGCTGAGAGGGGATGTATTACACTCCTGTGCTTCCATTTCACAGGTACTCATTGACAGGGTTAACAATGAAGAAAATGAATGACTGTCATAGTGCAAACCCATTAGAGATTTGCCCCAGCTCAACCTTTACCTCCAGGTACACAAAAACACAGACAGAATACGCCAGAATATTAGCCCATCATATCTCTCTATAGTAACTAGATCAGATGCACAACAATTTGTGAACTTTAAAAATGTGAGCAGAACAAAAACCACCCTCAAGCCATTGTCAAAATACATTTAAAAACTATTATTCCCTTAGCTTAACCTAAGGCTAACAGGGATGACTCTTGGATTGCCCTGATTAAACAACAGTTTACAGAAGCATCTCAAATACTGCCTGTTATACAACATAATTCAAGACTCTCATAACAGCCTTGAATAACACTTGTAACCATAGTGAGTAAATATCAAAGACGGTGACTAACATTATGCCAGAAAGTCGATTAAAAACTGACACATCACACACAGTATATACAGCGTTGTGGTCAGAATTTTGGCCCCCTTGTTACATATGAGCAAAGTATAAAAATAAGCATTGTTTATCCTTTTGATCTTTCATCAAAAAAATAAAGTAAAACAATAGAGAGTGGGGGGGATAATTGTTTTTCTCCAAAACACATTGGCCACAATTAGCACCCCTAGAAATTCTTATGAGTAAATTATCTCTGACGTATATTCTAATTCATATTTACATTTTTTTAGCACACCAGGGTGACTAGGAAAATGAAATTATCCAGCCATGACTTCCTGTTTCACAGGAGTATATATACAGTGGGGAGAACAAGTATTTGATACACTGCCGATTTTGCAGGTTTTCCTACTTACAAAGCATGTAGAGGTCTGTAATTTTGATCATAGGTACACTTCAACTGTGAGAGACGGAATCTAAAACAAAAATCCAGAAAATCACATTGTATGATTTTTAAATAATTAATTTGCATTTTATTGCATGACATAAGTATTTGATCACCTACCAACCAGTAAGAATTCCGGCTCTCACAGACCTGTTAGTTTTTCTTTAAGAATCCCTCCTGTTCTCCACTCATTACCTGTATTAACTGCACCTGTTTGAACTTGTTACCTGTATAAAAGATACCTGTCCACACACTCAATCAAACAGACTCCAACCTCTCCACAATGGCCAAGACCAGAGAGCTGTGTAAGAACATCAGCTGGTGCGAGCTTGACTAACATGACCTGCCAGAACTGACGCTACGCTTGATATATATATGAAGCAACACAAAGGCCAAATTCCCTTAATCATTCATCACAATGAGTAAAACCAAAGAATTTAGTTCTGATGTGCAGCAAAAGATTGTTGAGCTTCACAAAATAGAAAGTAGCTGTAAGAAAATAGATAAAGCGTTGAAAATACCCATTTTCAACATAAGAACAATGATTAAGAAGCTCAAATCAACTGGAGAGGTTACAAATCTGCCTGGAAGAGGATGTTTGTCTATATTGTCAATGCACGGTGAGGCGGATCATTTGAGTGCATGGTCAAAGACTCTCCAAGGATCACAGCTGGAGAATAGCAGAAATTAGTTGAGTCTTGGGGTCAGGAAATATCAAAAAGAAAATATCAAACAGCACCTACATCACCACATGTTGCTTGGGAGGGTTTCAAGAAAAAAATCATCTCATCCAAAAACAAAATCCGGCATATTCAGTTGCCAGACACAACTAAACTTCAATTCAGATGAGACTAAAAAAAGAACTTTTTCTGCTAGAAATCTTATAATGGTTCGTGGTTGGATCTTCCATCAGGACATCAAAAACAAACATTAAAATCAACACAAAAATGGGTCACTGGGCACAAAATGAATGTTTTGCCATAGCCATCCATTCCCCTGACCTGAAACTCAGAATTTTAAGGATTCTCTGTGGAAAGAAATAAGGAACTGAAGGAATTTGAGAATCTGTATGGAGGAATGGTCTCTGATCTCTTTCCAGGTGTTCTCCAACCTCATCGGACATTAGAAGACTCAGAGCTTGCAAAGGGTTGCAAAAATATTGAATAAAAGGGGCCCAACTATTGTGGACAACATGTATTGGAGAAAATTTTTTATTTCATAATGACATTAAAAGTTTTACTTTGAATTACATTTTTAAATAATTAAGATTTAATAATCTATTGTTGTGCTTTAAAAGGTACACTTATTTTGATGTGTTGGCTAACATACTAAAGTACTTGATTATACTTTTAACTTTAGTGTGTTATTTGATATTATATTTAAAGTTAATATATTATAAATGTACTAATTTGAACATTTATAATAGAACATTTAAATTTAAAGACATAACATACTTAAGTCCTACTTCGGAGTGTTTTTTTTTTTTTTTTTTGAGCCACTGAGGTTCAACTAATTTTAACGTATAGTTGCTGGCAAACAGACGAAGAAGATCAATAGAATTCTAACACAAAGTTTTAATGATAATAATCCAGGGGACAGGTTTAGCAACACACACACTTGACATATACGAGACCGGACAATGAACATAAGAAAAGCAGGAACTTAAGTAGTGCAGATAACAAGGTGATAATTAAACAGCTGAACCTAACGAACTCATAATGAAGTGTGACATTGGAGACGGAAGACAGGCGGAAACGAAAAGGAATACATGTGATGAATAACAAACTAAAATTCCATGAAAACGAAATTCCATGAAAAAGAGATTTAATAATAATAATAATAATATGCAATTAAGGAGACAATACCTTTAGTTTGCATTTTTTCTTCTTTTATATTATTTTCATAATAAGTACTTTTTGAAAATATGCCAAAGTGTATTTTTTTCACAAGGGTTTATTAAGTCTCATACCGGCAGAAGTGTGAAACGTTCGTCGATTGAGAACAATAGAGCGAGAATGGGGCAGTTCACCTCGCCAGACATTAGACAATAGACTGCAAATGGGTGTTTACAGGGCAATAACATATTTGATTAGCATCTTATCAGCCTTCTCTAAAAACTCCCCTGACATGGTCTTACAAAATGCTTCATAGAATGCATAATTTTAGAGATATCATCCTCAGATTTGACCACATGTGTGGCTTCACTTTAGTTGTGGTTATAAGTTGTTATACTACATTCACATAATATTTTTATACATTTAAAAATATATTCTTAATATTTTTTATTTTTGTTTTTATGTTTGAGCCTATATATCTCCAAATTGATAACAGTCTGAGTAATTCTGAGTCTTGATCTGTAAACTCTCAAGTGTTGGCTTTCTAAATATATATTGGTTATGTGTCTATTCAGAATGACTTGTGAGCAGCAGGCTTTTTATTTTGGGTATGTAATTTATGGCCCACTTGCCAAAATGGGGGGTGTCTGGTAAGGGTTAATGTGTTCTTTGCTTTATTTAGTGGCCACAAAAGGGAACGAATTAACAAGCAGTGGGAACAAATTCTGAATTTGTGGTCATGACATCTTGTTTTCCCAGCATGTTATTGAGATGATATCCATAGCCATCCGTTTTTAATCGACATGTATCTAGGAGTAAATATTAACACTATTATTTAGCATTAGTTAACCTATTTAAAAGCATATTGTAGATTACTCATTTGGATTTAAATCTGTTTGAAAATGCTTCACTTTGCTTATCTTGAAATAAAGCTCATTGGATTTAGAATTAATTTGGCCCTGTGATCTGGATTTCGACAGCATCAAGTCTCATTGTCCTCTGTTCACTACTATAGTAAGTAGGAAAAAAGGTCAAAATGTAACTGATTATCTAGTACACCAAGTGCCTGGACCTAAATTGAATCATGCCTGTTCTCAACATGTTCCCCAATTTGCCCATCATTTTCCTCTCTGTGTCAGATTTATAAAATATCAGTCGCCAATAGTTTCTCAACCATCATTCTAAAAGTTAAGGTGTAATTAGAGCAGCATGTTGAAGGTGATCAGCTGGCTTGATTGTGAACCAGATTTATCTTGTCATAATCTTTGCATTTAGAAATAGCTTGAAATACTTTTTGGAAAGATACTCACCTACACACAACTAGTTCTTTATTGGCTTTGAAACTAAAACCAGGAGGTAAATTGTTGGATATTGATTTTTGAAGAAGCAATCTTTCTGGAGAGAGTTTTGATTGAGATGGTCTATGAAGTAGAAGCCAGCTATTAAAGACTGAAGGACAAACTGTGTGAAAACAATGACACATGCCTATCAAAACCTACAGGTGTTAAACTGCCTCTCTGAGTGGGACGAGACCTAAAGCTGCACGAATCCAAGAAAAACAACTCTTACCACTTCAATTTTATTTAACTCTTACCACTTCATAACTTTATTTAAAGGCAAAAGACTTGGTTCTAGGGGTTTTCATGCACCTTCCTGAGCCTGAAGTGCTCAAGGTAAAATTTTGGAAACTTATTATACTAAAAGAATGTTAGTTGCTTCTGTAAAATGCTCATGATGGTAGTGAAGGGACATTAGGGACATTAATGATGTGCATAATAACATGTTTTCTGTGAGTCAGATCTTTTTAGGACGAACCATTGACAGAATACAGTTAATTAGGCCAGAGTTTCATCACTGAATCATAGGATGACTATGGCTGATAGTGGAATATTCTCTCTTACATCCAAATGTCAGGCCGCTAACCATGCTGCTGGGTTTATCAGCAATGAAGGTCACTGAGATAAGCGGATTTCAGTGTTTGAAATTTACAGATATACTGTATCTCTGATATACTTCTGATATACTTTTTTAGTTACCAATATAACCCAGCTTTAAATACGAAAGTTCCATTGTTCTGTGCCATTGTTCATGCTCATTTAGTGAGTGGATAAGGTTTGATGTTTAACTTTATTGTCCATTCTGATTGTAACATAGCGGTAATTATCACATTATAACAAAGTGGAAGCAATTGGGAACAACAGCAACTCAGCCACGAAGTGGTAGGCCACGTAAAATCACAAAGCGGGGTCAGCTAATGCTGAGGCGCACAGTGCACAGAAGTCGCCAACTTTCTGCAGAGTCAATAGCTACACACCTCCAAACTTCGTGTGGCCTTCAGATTACTTCATGAACAGTGCGTAGAGAGCTTCATGGAATGGGTTTCCATGGCCGAGCAGCTGCATCCAAACCTTACATCAACAAGTGCAATGCAAAGCGTCGGATGCAGTGGTGTAAAGTACGCCGCCACTGGACTCTAGAGCAGTGGAAAAGTGTTCTCTGGAGTGACAAATCACACTTCTCTGTCTGGCAATCATATGGACGAGTCTGGGTTTGGTGGTTGCCAGGAAAACGGTACTTGCCTGACTGCATTGTGCCAAGTGTAAAGTTTGGTGGAGGGGGGATTATGGCGTGGGGTTGTTTTTCAGGGGTTGGGCATGGCCCCTTAGTTCCAGTGAAAGGAACTCTTAATACCAAGACATTTTGGACAATTTCATGCGCCCAACTTTGTGGGAACAGTTTGGGGATGGCCCTTTCCTGTTCCAACATGACTACGCACCAGTGCACAAAGCATGGATGGAAGACATGGATGAGCGAGTTTGGTGTGGAGGAACTTGACTGGCCTGCACAGAGTCCTGAACTCAACCCGACAGAACACCTTTGGGATGAATTAGAGCGGAGACTCTAATTCAGACCTTCTCGCCAAACATCAGTGCCTGACCTCACAAATGCGCTTCTAGAAGAAAGGTCAAAAATTCCCATAAACACACTCCTAAACCTTGTGGACAGCCTTCCCAGAAGAGTTGAAGCTGTTATAGCTGCAAAGGGTGGGCCAACTCCATATTAAACCCTACGGATTAAAAATGGGAAATCATAAAGTCATGTAAAGGCAGGCGTCCCAAAACTTTTGGCAATATAGTGTGTATATACACTCACCTAAAGGATTATTAGGAACACCATACTAATACTGTGTTTGACCCCCTTTCGCCTTCAGAACTGCCTTAATTCTACGTGGCATTGATTCAACAAGGTGCTGAAAGCATTCTTTAGAAATGTTGGCCCATATTGATAGGATAGCATCTTGCAGTTGATGGAGATTTGTGGGATGCACATCCAGGGCACGAAGCTCCCATTCCACCACATCCCAAAGATGCTCTATTGGGTTGAGATCTGGTGACTGTGGGGGCCATTTTAGTACAGTGAACTCATTGTCATGTTCAAGAAACCAATTTAAAAAATGATTCAAGCTTTGTGACATGGTGCATTATCCTGCTGGAAGTAGCCATCAGAGGATGGGTACATGGTGGTCATAAAGGGATGGACATGGTCAGAAACAATGCTCAGGTAGGCCGTGGCATTTAAACGATGCCCAATTGGCACTAAGGGGCCTAAAGTGTGCCAAGAAAACATCCCCCACACCATTACACCACCACCACCAGCCTGCACAGTGGTAACAAGGCATGATGGATCCATGTTCTCATTCTGTTTACGCCAAATTCTGACTCTACCATCTGAATGTCTCAACAGAAATCGAGACTCATCAGACCAGGCAACATTTTTCCAGTCTTCAAATGTCCAATTTTGGTGAGCTCGTGCAAATTGTAGCCTCTTTTTCCTATTTGTAGTGGAGATGAGTGGTACCCGGTGGGGTCTTCTGCTGTTGTAGCCCATCCGCCTCAAGGTTGTGCGTGTTGTGGCTTCACAAATGCTTTGCTGCATACCTCGGTTGTAACGAGTGGTTATTTCAGTCAAAGTTGCTCTTCTATCAGCTTGAATCAGTCGGCCCATTCTCCTCTGACCTCTAGCATCAACAAGGCATTTTCGCCCACAGGACTGCCGCATACTGGATGTTTTTCCCTTTTCACACCATTCTTTGTAAACTCTAGAAATGGTTGTGTGTGAAAATCCCAGTAACTGAGCAGATTGTGAAATACTCAGACCGGCCCGTCTGGCACCAACAACCATGCCACGCTCAAAATTGCTTAAATCACCTTTCTTTCCCATTCTGACATTCAGTTTGGAGTTCAGGAGATTGTCTTGACCAGGACCACACCCCTAAATGCATTGAAGCAACTGCCATGTGATTGGTTGATTAGATAATTGCATTAATGAGAAATTGAACAGGTGTTCCTAATAATCCTTTAGGTGAGTGTATATCACCCCCCGGCTCTTAATGCATCGTGTTTCCTTCTGGAGCATCAGTGAATGTTTTAACCTTTTCAAATAGTTGTGTTTGAGTCCCTCAATTGTCCTCAGTGTGAAAAGATGGATCTCAAAATTATACAGTCACTGCTGGAGAGGGTTGAAATATGCAAAAGATGCTGGAAAACTGAAGAATTTGCAGGACCTGGAGGATTTTTCTGAAGAACATTGGACAGTTTAACTGGGACAAACAAGGGACTCATGAACAACCATCACAAAACAAAAAAACAGCCGTGGATCATCCAGGTAACGACACACAGCATTGAGAATCAATGGTTCATAAACTTTTGAACGGGGTCATTTTAATAAATTCAGCTATTTTTTTGTCTTGTGCACTATATGTAAAAAAATTGTATGTAAAATATCTTATTCAGGACAGTACTAAATAAAAAATAACATGCATTTTGTATGATCTCTCTTATTTAGTTAAAATTATTCACATTTCACAGATTCTGCAAGCGGTTCACATACTTTTTCTTGCAACTGTATATAAAGTGTAGGCTATGTATAAACGTGTAGGCTATGTATATTTTAGGAATAGGATTTTTGAGTCTACACCAAGATGGGAGGATTTCAAAAGTATGGAATATGAACTTAAAAATCGCAAGTGCCAGTTTTTTCCCCCATAAAATGTGAAGTTGTTTGTGTTATGTTGTTTATGCCCAGTGATCTTATTTTCCTAATTAATTACTAGTAAAAGTTGTATTATATATATATATATATATATATATAAATAATAATATTATATTATGACTAACTAAACTTCTATCTCAGGTTAGGCACACAACGGTTAAAAACACATGCAGAGACTTTTGCTTTTCCTTTGATCCTTTATTGGCAGATTGTATCCAATATGTTTTTGTCACATTTTCAAGTGTACTTGTACATTAACTCCATGTTCAGACTGTGTATTCATGGTTCACCGATGAAAGGTGTGCTGTTGTATAACTTAAGTTTGAACTCATGCCAAGAGGGGAATTTAACACAATGACCCTGACACAAGAGTTTCCTGTGTAGGTGTGAAGCATATCAAACAGATGAAGCTGGTATTATTGAACATACCTCAAAGAGTCAAACAGAAAAATTGGGAAAACATAATACTCAGAAAAACACTCATCTACCAATGCACTTTGGAAATGTATTTCCTTTCTGAGTGTAAATGTAGCATTTTTCTAGCATGTATGTGCTAAAAACTAGCCAGCTGGATTATACTGTGGCTTGATGTCAGACAAAGCAGTTTACGGCATGAATTAAAATTAGCTCAAAACCGTCATCTACATTTAGCATTCCACCATAAGCCTGAATAAAGTAATTTTGCCAAATGAAACCATCCTTTATCCCTATCTACGACTGTCATGGAAAACATTTGCACATTGTGTTAGCAGGGAGGATTAATGGGTTTTACGTACTTAATCCTCAAATAGCCATTAGGACTGAAGCTAAGCTAACATATTCAAATAGCCTCATAAAATAATGCATTACAGTTATGTTCTTACGGATTAATAGCATCTGATATTCCAGAATGTGTTTTTATAACTAATGCTCTTTTCAAAACATTGCCCTATTCAAGATGCATTCACTCCTTTTCGAACTCTTGCATAATTGACGGCGATGGGACATTAATTAACAGAATACGACAGGGAAGCTGATTTTTTCACTGTGGGATTTCTGCATTGATTAAACTGCGAGGCAAGCCGTCTGAATGTTCCTGGCAATGGCTGGATGAATTAATTTGCCCTCTTGACTTTAGATGAGACTGAAATAGTGAAATCTGGATAAGTGACTGTGTATGTATAAGAATAAAATATACACAAACCCATTCTAATTTACCAATGTTGTTAATGTTATTGCTGTTATGAAGACAAAAATGGTACTGAAACTAAGGTGTAGGTTTGATTTCGACATTGGTGGGGACCATTTTTGCATTTATGACTTCTGACAGCAATTTCATGTCAGGCCTTTGTTTATAGACATGATAGCAAACACACTCATAACTCACACTCATAACACATAAGAGTGTTTTTATGTCAGTATGCTTGTTCAATAGACACTAGTTACACAATTTAGATTATTTTGATTATGTAAACCAAAATTACAATTTGGATTTGGAAGATGCATACTTTTATTACTGAATATATATATATATATATATATATATATATATAATTCTGGGATTGACATTAAGGTTATTAGTCTATATATTGATTTCATTATTTTAAATTAACTTTACTCTGTATATAGTGCAATTGTCAACATCTATCATACATCAGGATCGGAGTACATATACTCTACATAAAATATGGAGAGAACTTACATTAAAATAGCACGGTTTTCTAGGGTATTCACTTTAACTTAGATAATGTCAACAGAAGCAGCCAAAATTACAACAACAGTGGTTACACATAACTATATTTTAATTGTTTGATCAAAATTATTGTTAGGGACAATTCAGTAGTCACTGGATATTATGCCCTTATTGTCCCTACTAAATTATATGCCTTTGTACTGAAATATAAGTGAAATTGGTGAAAAGGCCCTCGCACCCGGGACCACCGCCACCTGGTGGCCTCAGGAAAACAGTGAATAGTGGGCGACATGCATTTAAGCAGGTAAATATAGGAGAAAAATAGCAAAGTAATTTTGATGTGCCACACTTCCTGTTGCCAGCAGGTGGCGCTTTGACTATAACTGAATATTGCCATGTATATGTCTTCAGGCCATGACAATTATCAAACATGTGAAGTTTAGGGCAGATCCGACATTGTATGCCTGAGTTACAACAACATCCTGTTTCGAGCAGAGTGTTGCTGTTTATCTCCGGAGAGTGTGACTCTGAACCAAGTTGGAGAGAAGGAACTTCAGCGGCGGCCGCGAGCTCACGAGATCTCTGTTGCTGATTCATCAGATGGTTGCGTCGCCAGGCGAGAGAGTGAGAGCGTGCTGTCAGGCTGCACTAACCCCTACAGCAGCGCCGCGGCTGTTCCCCTGTGTGCTTCAGCACGTCTAAAAGAGCTTGTTTCCCTTTTCCTAAAAGAGTATACGGGCGGACACTGCGTCTTTTTCAAGATGTCATTCCGCCCGTGCGTTTCTGGATGCGGTCGTTCCCTGATGCTGGCTGATGGTCACAATCGCTGCTCTCCATGCCATGGCATTGCTGCAGGTCTATCAGGCCAAGGCACTCATGGACATGGCCCAGGGTGGTCCTGGCCAGCCGCTCACCGCCACTGACCTCGTCCTCCGGGCGACTAAGGTGCTGGCGTGCTCGGTTAGTCAGGCGATGGCCACGCTTGTGGTCCAGGAGCACAAACTATGGCTCAACCTGGCCGACATGAGGGAAACCAACAATTATCGGTTCCTGGACTCCCCCGTGTCGCAGGTGGGCCTATTTGGCGAAGCGGTCTAGAGCTTCGCCCAACAGTTCTCGGCTGCACAGAAGCAGACGGAGGCGATCCGGCACATCCTGCCCCAGTGGTCTGCTGCTGCCTCCACCCAGCCCGCTCAGGCCGCAGCCAAGCCAGGTGGCAAGCAGACACGCAATTGGCCCTGAGACGGGTGACACGGAGGATCGGGAGACTGCTCTACGGGAGACAATGAAGGCATCGCTTCCTCCCCCGGAGGAGGGCCGGGTGGAGAATCCTGTGTTTCCTTTTGTTTCTGTTCCGCCGCTGGCTCCTCGGAGTCCAGCGGTACCAAAATTCTCAGTAAAAGAGCAGTTTCCTATTCCTCCGGGTCCCAAGAGGGCGCGTCTGGCAGTGTGCGACGCTATGCCTTGCCACCCTCAGCCCCCTCTCTTATCGCCAGCTGGCAGCGTTGTGTGTGTGCAGGCCGCGCTGAACACGCCGTCTCACGCGTGTGTGTCTTGAATCGGTCCCTTCACAGGCTGCCGTTCAAGATGTTGACGCAGAAACGCATTTTCGAATGCATCCGTCCCCAAGATTGGTTTGCAGCGATCGACCTGAAGGACGCGTACTTTTATGTCTCGATTCTCCCTCGACACAGACCCTTTCTTCGGTTTGTGTTCAAGGGTCGGGCATACCAGTACAAGGTCCTACCCTTCGGGCTAGCCCTGTCACCCCGCGTCTTTACGAAAGTTGCAGAGGCGGCCATTGCTCCTATGAGAGAGCGTGGTGTTTACATTCTCAACTATCTTGATGACTGGCTCATCCTTGCCCAGTCGAGAGATCAGTTGTGCGAACACAGGGACAACGCAGGGACTCAGTCACCTCAGCCTGTTGGGTCTTCGGGTCAACTGAGACAAGAGCAAACTCTCCCCTGTGCAGAGGAAATCTTATCTCGGTATGGAGTTGGACCCAGTCAACCGGACAGCGTGCCTCAGGGAGGAGCGCGTCCAGTCAGTGTTGAACTGCCTGAGTACGCTCAGCAGCAGGACAGCAGCCCCATTAAAATTGTTTCAGAGGCTCCTGGGTCATATGGCATCCGCAGCCGCAGTAAAGTCGCTCGGGTTGCTTCATATGAGGCCACTTCAGCGCTGGCTTCACGGCCGGGTCCCGAGATGGGCATGACAACGTGGCACGTTCCATGTGGCTGTCACACCGAGCTGCCATCGTACCCTCACTCGTTCCTGAGGGTGGGTGTTCCCTTGGAACAAGTGTCCAGGCATGCTGTGGTCTCCACGGATGCCTCCACCACCGGATGGAGGGCCACGTACAGCGGGCATGCAGTTTCAGGTCTGTAGACGGGGCCTCAACTGCAGTGGCACATCAACTGCCTCGAGTTGCTTGCAGTACGTATTGCGCTGGGCCACCATAAAGGGCTGTTATGAGGCAAGCACGTACTGGTCCCTACAGACAGCACTGCGACCGTTGCGTACATCAACCATCAGGGTGGTCTACACTCCCGTCGCATGTCGCAACTCGCCCGCCATCTAATCCTATGGAGTCAGAAGCATCTGAGGTCGCTTCGTGCCATTCATATCCCAGGCGTGCTCAACCGTGCAGCCGATGAGCTCTCACGGCAGCCTCCGCTTCCGGGAGAATGGAGACTCCATCCCCAGGCGGTTCAGCTGATATGGGACCTCTTCGGAGCCGCACAGGTAGACCTGTTTGCCTCTCATGCTCGACCCATTGCCAGTGGTTTTACTCCCTGACCGAGGGCACCCTCAGCACAGACGCACTGGCTCACAGCTGGCCCCGGGGCCTACGCAAGTATGCGTTTCCCCCAGTGAGCCTTCTCGCACAGACATTGTGCAAAGTCAGGGAGGACGAGGAGCAGGTCTTGTTGGATGCGCCCTATTGGCCCAACCGGACCTGGTTCCCGGAACTGATGCTCCTCGCGTCAGCACCTCCTTGGCCCATTCCTCTGAGGAAGGACCTTCTGACTCAGAGACAGGGCACTCTCTGGCACCCATGTCCGGACCACTGGAAACTCCATGTCTGGTCCCTGGACGGGACGCGGAGGTTCTAGGTGACCTACCACAGGGTGTGGCAGACACCATCACTTCCGCTAGAGCTCCCTCTACGAGGCACCTCTATTCGTCGAATGGTGTTCTTCTCGACAGGAGAACCCCCGAACTTGCTCGGTTAGGTCAGTGCTTTCCTTCCTGCAAAATGGGTTGGAGCGAAGGCTGTCTCCCTCCACCCTTAAAGTGTATGTTGCCGCTATCGCCGCACATCACGACGCAGTTGATGGTAAGTCCTTGGGGAAGCATGAACTAGTCGTCAGGTTCCTGAGGGGGGCGAGGAGACTAAATCCACCTCGTCCTCTCTCTATACCCTCTTGGGATTTGTCTCTGGTGCTTATGGCACTGCAGAGACCATCCTTTGAGCCCTTGCAATCAGCTGAGTTAAAAACTCTGTCTATGAAAACAGTTCTCCTGGTGGCATTGGCTTCCATTAAGAGGGTAGGGGACCTGTATGCATTTTCGGTCGACGAAGCGTGCCTGGAATTTGGGCCGACCGACTCTAAGAAACAAGTATCTTCTGTTGCTTCTGAGGGGCAGTACTAAATAAAAAAAATTGATATTTAAACAAAGTAATTCATCCTGTTCAAAAGTTTTCAATTATTACAATTATGTCAGGGTTTGGGTGATGAAAGGAGCGAGGATGCAGAATTTAAGGGTCTTTTATTAATTATAAAAATAAAACAAAAGAAACAAACACTACCCCGTGGGGGAAAACAAGACAGGCAGCAAAAAACATGCAGCAAGAACCAGCACAGGACTGCAAACACAAGAATAAATAGGGAAGCAAACAAAAGAGGGTAACGAGGGAAGACAGGTGGGGCAAATGAACCAATAATCAGGAAACAAGATGGGGGAGTTTAGACAATAGACAGGAGAGCACATGGCACAGGGAAATACATGACAAGCCATGTGCTCACACCAAACGTGACAAAAACACGAGCACATGGCCAGTGAAAACAAATCACAAGCCATGTGCTCACACCAAACGAGACATGAACACACAACTATGAGAAAAACTCATAAGCTGCGTGTTCACACAAAACATGACAACACAAGAGCGCCTGGCGAAAGAAAACAAACCAAGCGCTCCAAACCACACGAGACAAGAGCGCACAGAGTGTGAGAGGACACAACCCGAGTGACGGGATCCGAACACCACGCTCCCAACATGAAACAAGACATGCAGACAAGAGAGCGCATGGCTCGAGCACAAAACAGATCCGGATGGGCCAGAAAGGCACAGTGTCTGCGCAAGTAGTCTCACTGGGGAAAACATGTATAAAACGTGTGCCAGCGCATCCGTGCCGAGGTGTGCCTCTGTCGGGGAGTAAAAGAGCGGGCGGTGGGAGGATTCCTGGGAGGCAAACAGGTCTACCTGCACATCCCCGAATTGACTTCAGATCAGCTGGACCACCTGGGGATGGAGTCTCCATTCTCCCGGAAGCATGAGCTGTCGTGAGAGCGCATCAGCCGCACGATTGAGATTGAATGTAAATGGCACAGAGCGACCTGAGCTGCTGCTGACTCCAGAGGAGGAGATGGAGCAGGGCAAGCATCACTGCCAACAAATAGGCAATTGATATGCCACTGCAGTCGAGGTCCTGTCCAGGAGCACAAGGCTGTGTTGCCAATTGCATACATCGCCCCAGCCTGTTCTGGAGGCATCTGTTGTAACAACAACGTCTCATATGCATCAATCCGAGCAGCGTGACCACGACCTCTGAACGTATTTAGGCTGTGTATTGACTGAGTCAAATTCCATCCCGAGAATGGAGATGCTCTGCATAGGCCAGGGAGAGATTGCTGTTTTCCCAGTTGACCCAAAGCCCCAGATGGCTGAAGTGTCTGAGAACCAGGTCCCTGTGTTTGCACAACAGATCTCGAGAGTGAGCTAGAATGAACCAGCCGTCAAGATAGTTTAGAATGCGAATGCCCACTTTCCCTTCGCGGAGCAAGGGCAGCCTCTGCGACTTTGGTAAAGATGCAGGGAGGTACGTGTCCTTCAGGTCGATTGCTGTGAACCAATCTTGGGAATGAACGCACGTGAGAATGCATTTCTGTGTTAACATCTTGAACGGAAGCTTGTGAAGGGCCCGGTTCAATACTCGCAGATCCAAGATCGGTCTTAACCCACCGCCTATCTTGGGTATGATGAAGTAAGGGCTGTAAAACCCTGACTTCATCTCGGCTGGAGGAACAGGCTCTATTCTATTGTATCCTTCACCAGTAGGATCGCAATCTCTGCACGCAGGACACCTTTGCCTGCAACCGAGGTAAAGGAGATGCTGCTGGGTTTAGCCAGATCTCAGCAATGTTTAGCCAGAGATGGCGCTCCTGGACCACAAAGGTGGACATTGTTTGGCCAAGGGCCTGCACCGTGACTTTTTGTCGCTGTGTGCATTTCAGCATCAACCCTGGCTCAGAACTACCCTTGTGCAGTTCTTTCAGTGCTTTGGCCTGATGTACCTGCAGGACGGCCATTGCATGCAAAGAGGAGGGCGGCCTGTCCAGTGGCACTAGCCTTAGCAGCCAGGGCTACCATAGTCTTACAGGCCTTGGAAGGGAGATGTGGACAGTCTCTTGCGGGCACTGGGGAATCTCCACGTACCCCCTGGTGGCCCCACCATCGAGGGTAGTGAGAGTGGAGGAGGCTGCGAAGCGGCTCTTGTATAGGTGCCTTCCACGACTTCTGAACTTCCTCATGCACTTCCGGGAAGAATAGGGCGGAACACGGCTGTGAAACGCACGCCGCACCCAGGAATCAATCATCCAACCACGAGCTCTCAGGACAAGGTGGAGGGTTCCACTCGAGTCCGATGCCTGCAGCAGCACTGGGCGAGCATGGCGTCAACTTTGAATCCGGCTCGGCATGAGCGATCACCCCTGAAGGCAGCTCAGCCTCATCTTTCTCTCCAGAGGACAATAACCTGCTCTCCGATGCGGCTATCGACACCTGATCCTCACCCGCAGCTCCGAATGACACACTGGTTCCCCCGTGAGAAGGACCTGCACCATCACCCGGCAGCTCGACGGCACACAACGCCAGAACGGGAGGTCCGTGAGGATTGGCTCGGCGGAAACGCTCCCTCTGTAACACTCAGGTCTCCCAGAGTGTTAACTATATTCACAGCTCTGATTTGTGCAGAGGCAGCAGGCTGGATAACAGCAGAGGGGACTCTAGTCTTCACGAGAAAGAAGAGTCGCGACTGCAGTGTCGACATGGTTATGTTCTCACAGTGAGGACATGACCCAGATAGCATGTAATCATTGAAACAATGTTGAGTAACTGACAGTAAGCAATATTGAATTTAACAAAAAATAATCAATGGTAATATTGTTGAATCAACGTTACACTATGATGTTGATTCTACATCACTACTGTTGAATCAACACTGAAATTAACAAAAATAATCTTTGGTAATATTGTTTGATCAATGTTACAATGTGATGTTGATTCTAAGTCACTTTTGTTGAAACTGAAATGTAATGACAAAATAAAACAGTGTTGCCTTCTGATGTACCAAGTTAATGTTGAAACAACATTAATATTTCAACTACACTTCAATGGTGAGTTAACAAACTCCTGAACATTTCAAAGTTTGGGGAAAACCTTTTAAAATATAAATGACATCTTCCCAGCAGCTGAGTCAATTTATTTTATTTAACGGTTTAACACAATCAATGACAAAAAAGATATAAAAGATCATTTTTTTAAAAAGAAAGGGGGAGAAATAGGACAAAAGCATTACAACCTTTAAAAATAAAATAAGCTTCAGAAGTCTGATGTCATCATAACTACAGGTGGTCCAACTGTTCAGGTTTTAAAAATCTGGCTTGCATCAGACGACTGCATCTTTTCCTCTTGGTTCTCTGAAATCTGAAAATGAAAGCATGATGTTACTTAAGAACAAGTTAATTCAGTTGTCATACATAGTCACATTCAAGAATGTTAACATTCTAAACACAATATGATTCACTTTTAAAAATGTTCCTAAACACAAAATATTCAAACTATGATTATAGTATCGTTAAATTCTGTTTATTTAATTTATTAACTTGAACAACGTAAATAAACGTAATAAATTATGACAGAATTTTCATTTTGGGGTGAACTATCCCTTTAGAGCTGCAGATTCACCTTATGCAAGATGTTTTTTTGTGACTGTGTTTCAGTGGAAACAGGCTAAACTGAATGGAGATCAGTTACATTCCTCAAATTTAATACAGATTTAGGAATATGAATGATTATCTGATTAAGCAGTAATCAGGGAGCAGGAGTTAAGGCACAGGATAGCATCAAGTCCCAGGTCAGGTGATTGTGCTGTCAACAACAACAACTCAATGTATAATCAATGTCAGCATTATCAGGAGGATGTTTCTCTTTTCTTTTCTTTTTTAATTGTCCATCTTCATCTGCCTTCACTCCTACTAAAGGAGTAATGTGCTCTGCAAGCACTGATGGATAAAGACACTCTGTGTGCAGTGTGACATTCTTGCTCATGTTCATGTCTCTTGCCCTTCAAGAAATCTGTTAAATTATGTTAGAACTTTATTCAGGAATTTCCAAATAAACATTACTAAAGCAAGATGCAGTTAAGAACGTAGAAAAATTGTTGCTTTAACAACTTTTTAATGTATCTAATTACAGTCAGTAACAATACAGATCAAACGCAAATAACAAGCACGCAAAACAAAGGAACAGATAAATAATAAGGTAGATGCAGCATTGTATGGAATTGTACAAGAGAAGTAATGTAAGTATGTCAGGTGGTTCAACACACAAGACTTCTGTATAGGATGCACCTGTGTTTTCTCTCTAATGAGGAAGCATCAATTAAACTACTGAGAAGTGCACATGCAAAACCAAAATGGACGTTTACCAATCAGTGGCCAATTTCAAACTACAATGGATGTTTTTCAACAGACTTGCTTCTAGGCTTGTTCGACTTCATACAGTGCTGCACAGACCAATCGGCGGCTGACCTGAAGCAGTGCATTCCGGTTAGAAATTTTGTCCGACTTGAGAGAGCGCTGTGACGAATGGCCTCAAAGTGCCGCGAGAGCGATTCGAGAGCAGCCGGCTGCTTCATTTTGCGCAGCTTCTCCAGAGCAGCTGCACGAGCTCTGATGATGACACAGCTGTTCCATGATTGGCCAGATTCACCGCATGACAGCGAGCACGTGTGTTTCGTGTTTTCTCCGGTTTATTCGTACATCTTCAGTTTCACTAATGCGTCTCCGTTTTCAGCTCCTCCCCGCCTGCACACAGCAACTCTCGCCAATCGGTTACATCCAGCCGTAGCCGATGTTGAACACATCTAAAATCATGAAGGCCCGCCCCTAAACCAAGCACCCAGTGGATTAGAGCAAATCGGGTAAAGCGGTTGAAAATGCCCATCGTGGTTTGAAAACTAACCACTGATTGGGTACCACTAGTGTTCTGCAGAGATACACACCTGCATGATCAGGTGTGATCACTGTTAGTTCAATGTCACTGTCTCCACCTATGTGTGTTGTTGACTTTTATCACAATTTCAATGCTGATCCAACATACTTTAAATATTGAAATTTCAATCTCAACCAAAATGATGATTTGGATCAAAAATCAACATTGTATCAATGTCACCATGCTATCTGGGGAGCCATCCACAAATGCTGTCTCTGGGACTTGGGAAAAGGGTTGGGAATCAAGGGCTGTGTATGAAATTGCCCCTATACCCTTAAATAGGACACTATGGTTTCGGACACCACTACAAATGGTTGTCCCCTCAAATAGTGAACGTTATCGAGTGCACTCACTCAATCCCACAATGCACCGTAATAACGAGTGTACAGCTGATGTACGCTCAACGGCTAGAGAATACCCATAATGCACTGTAAGAGTTGCGCGTCGAATGAATTCCCGACTTTGAACACAGCAAATGACTTAAGTGTTAGGTCATGACTTCCTGTTTCACTGGGCTCTAAATATTAAGTGACACACAAACCAATTTCATCCATCACTATGGGAGTGACAAAAGTTTGTTGAGCTGCACATATAATGAAATGGCTATAAGATAATAGTTTAATTGTTGGAATACTCATTTTCACTATCTGGGCAATAATTAAGAAGTAGTAACAATCTACCTGGAAGAGGACGTGTGTCTATTGCCCCCACATGCACTGAGGAGGATGGTTTGAGATGCCAAACAAACTGTAAGGATCAAAGATGGAGAACTGGAGATGGTAGTTAAGTCATGGGGTCAGAAAGTCTCCAAAACTATGATCAGACCTCACCTATTTAACCACAACTTGTTTGGGAAGGTTGCAATAAAAAAAAGTATTTGATGTCATCAAACAGCAATCTCATGCACATTGTCAGGTGTTACTGGAACTTTTAGTGGGACTGGGTTTTATGGTCAGATGAGACCAAAATAAAGCTTTATGGAAAAACACCAGAAGTGGGTTTGGCATAGACAGAAACAAAGCCATCTAGAAAAGTACCTTATCCCCACTGTGAAGTATGGTGGTGGGGTGTAACGATACACTCAAGATTTGATACGCACCACGGTACTGGGTTCACAATACGATACGCATCACGATATTTTGAACAAAATTATGAAACGAAACTGAAATTCATATAACAGATTTATTTCCAAAACATTAACAATTTTCAATAACTTTCTTTGTTGTACATACAACTTAAAGAATCTATAATATTATTGACAAAGGGAAGAGAAGCAATACATATGTTGAGTTGTGATTTGGGTCTTACAGATATATGGAGGCAGACCAATCCAAGGAATAGGGATTACACCTTCTTCTCTCACAGTCATAAAATGTACTCAAGGATTGACTTTTTTTTAGTATCGACCCGTTTGACGCCCCAGGTAGTTAATTGTGTCATAAAGACAATAACAATTACTTACCATGCACCAGTAGAATTACTTCTGAATGTAACTAGTGATACAGAGAAACGAGGAAGATGGAGAATGAATACTGCATTATTGTTAGATCCCCTTTTCAGGAAAGCTTTAGTGGAGGACTTAAAATCTTTTTTTTAAATAAATTTAGGGAGTACAGAAGACATTTTAACAGTATAGGAGGCCTCCAAGTCGTATATAAGAGGAAAACTCATAGCTCAGGCTGCAAAAAAGAAAAGAGAAAATTTAAATAAGATTAAAGAGCTGGAAAAGGAAATTAAGAATAGGGAATTACAATTGATAAATATTTTTTCAGACAATCAGTATCAAGAGCTCTGTAAGTTAAAATATCAGTTGCATGAGTTTTATAATAAAAAGGTAGAGTATGCACTGTATAGACTGAAAACAAACTTTTATGAAGGGGGAGAGAAAACAGGGAAATTACTAGCTAGACAACTGAGAGAAAAAAATACCTCCAACACAATACCAATAAATAAACGGGGATAGACAAATTCTCGCTAGGTGGCTGTTTTTCCTCAACTTTCCTTTATCTCTGTGAGGCAGTACCCTCTAGCAGATAATCCTGTCCCTCTGTGTATCTGCTTAAGAGGTTTTGCAGGATGGCTGTCTTCATGTTAGCTATAGTTTTAGAGTCTTTCTTGTCCAGTGTCATGCACTGTTCGATCATGGATTTCAAGGGCACAATGAGTGGCGCTCTTTTCATCAGACAGGACAGTGGTGGATTTTTTAGCAGTTTAAGGTTTACAATTTCTTCGGCATCACTGATGTTGGCGCTATCCAGAGGATCGAGTTGACGGGCATTTTTGCCCACCTCTGTGCTCAAGAGGGCTGCCATTATAGCCGCTTATTGCTCGAGATAGCGTTCCAGCATTTCCATTGAGCTGTTCCATTGTGTAACAACATCCATGATAAGCTTATGTGATGCGATCTAGCATCTTTTGCTTTGCTGCGAGCACAGCTGTTGCTGTGGCACTGCGGTGAAAGAAAGCCACAACTTTTCTCACGCGACCAAGCAAGTGACTGCATAGGGGAAAATGCAATCCTGCTTGTGAAGCAAGATTCAATGTGTGCGCAAAACAATTAATATGAGGTGACAACCCGGCTTCTCTCACTGCCACCACCATGTTGCGTGCGTTGTCTGTAACGACAGCAATGCTATGAGCAGCCCTTTCAAGCTTTCACTCTTGTAAAGCCGCTTTTAAAACTTGGGCTATGTTTGTACCAGTGTGTGACTCAAAAAGCGGGTGAGTCTAAAGCACAAAACTTTTCATTTCCCACTCTGTGGTGGTAACGTGCCGTGACTGTAATGTAGCTCTGAACAGCCCTCGAAGTCCACCCATAAGATGTTATCGCCACACTTTCTGCCTTTTTCAGACCATCTGTCACATTTGCTTTAGCTTCGTTGTGCATGGCTGAAATTACCTCCTGACTGTAGTGCCGGTGTGACGGAATATGGCCTTCAGTACATTAACCAATTCACAAAATCCAGCATTGTCGATAACAGAGAATGGTCTCATGTCTTTTGCAATTAAAAAATCTGATACACCTGGTTATTGAGCTGAGGGTGCTTTCACACCTGAGCGTGTGTTTCGGAACCTGGTGCGTTTTCTTCGGTTCGTTTAGGCATATGTGAACACGGCAATCGTGCTCAGATCCGCACCAAAAGATTCGCCCGATGTCAAGCAAACTCTGGGGTGATTCGCTTGAGGTGTGAAAGCAATCCGACCCAACGAACCAAGTGGTATTATAATTCATAACGGGAAATGTGCTATAATAGCAACAGTGTCTGATTTTGCGAGTGAGCACATTAGTTATCACAGTTGAAAACCAAATCCTTCTTCATTTTAAAATATTGTGTAATTGCGATTCCCTTTGCGAGAATGCTGTCCCGATGAAGCCTTGACAGTGTTTGTGTGTCTCTTGAAACAATTAACCACTAGACAGCGCTGGAAGATCCAGAGAGAGCGTGTTTGAATTTGCTGCAGTATTAAAGGGGTCATGAACTGGCTTTTTTTTTTTTTATACTGTTGTCTGAGGTCAACTTATGACGTTTGCGTGGTTTTTACATTCAAAAACATCATAATGAATAAGTAATAGGCTATTTTCTACCCTGGTTTTGAGCCTAGCTCCTGGAACGCTTGGTTTTTATGGGCGTGCCGCATTGAAGACTTGGAAGTAAACGCCCACTGCTATGATTGGATAACAGTTTTGCATTATAATGAGCTTCGGCTCCCCAGTCAGTACACGTGGGGGTTTGTTTTGAAAACGTGGAAAAACGGCAACCGGAATGATTCGCCCACAGGGCTCGCAAAATGTCTTTATCAAACAAACACAATGATTTATCTCTCATCCACCCGTAATTAATTGGAATGTTATTTTATATTACTTGGCCCGCCCGATCTGTGGATATAACCGCAAACCGCATCACTAACACACACACACACACACACACACACACAAGCACAAGCATGTTCAAAACTTCCGCGATTGTATTTTTTCCTTCAAAATACAAGTCAAGAGAGTGAACAACGCACATCAAGAAAGAAATGTAATTTCACTATTTAAGATAGCCCGTCGGGCAGGCCGGTGATACATTTTGGTAGCAACATTAGTCCCGGGACGTCGGGCTTTGCGAGCCCTGGCCCATACATGTTCGAGTCTGATCACGAATCGCAGGACAATGAACCAACAACACCTCAAATACAAAGGATACTCCAGCCTGTGACCACGTGGTAAGTTATTGTTAATTATGTTTAGTTAGACATACACATAATCAGTAGATATCAAACGATCTGTAACAATGCAATACTATCACATATAAAAAACACTTTTAAACTCCTCAACATTCTCTAGAGGTGTACCATCCAGGAATTTAACCTCAAGAGAATTATTTTGCTTATGAAGCGCAGATCTGGTTGAAAAAAGCATGCTATAAGACTTCTTTTTATTCAATAAAAGAAGATTAGAAGAGAACCATGTTTGAATAAGATTGAAATCAAACTGAAGTGAGGTTTGAATCTTAGATATATCGTGTATACATAACTGTGTCATCTGCGTATAGGTGAATCTGACAGTCTGAGCATATTTGTGGTAGATCATTTATAAAAATGGAAAATAAAATGGGAACCCTGAGGGACACCCGTTTCCATTATTCTAGGATGGGAGAGAGCAGCATTAAAAGACACGCTTTGATGCCGTAATGAAGATATTAATTAAACCAGAGAACAGCTGATTTGGAGAGACCAATAGCATATAGTTTATTAAGGAGAATATAATGATTGACCATGTCAAACGCCTTAGTAAGGTCAATAAAAAGTGCACCAGTAGACCTGTTGTTATCTTGTGCAGAAAAAATATCATTGGTAAATTATGTAAGGGCTGTTGTTGTAGAGTGATTAGGTCTAAATCCAGATTGATTTGAAGTCAAGAGGGAGAAATCATTAATATATTTAGACAGTTGCCTAAAAATAAGTTTTTCGAATATCTTAGCTACATTACTGATTATGGAAATTGGCCTATAATTGTTGACATCAATGTGTGTTACTTTCGCAAATTTCCACATTAATGGAATTACACAGGTGGAAAGTGACAAATTAAATAAATCGCACAGTGGAAATGCTAGGACATGAGAAGAAAGTTTAATAAACTTAATGTGCAGACCATCAAGACCAGCGCCATTAGAAGATTTTATTTCTAAGATTGCCTGTTGGACATCCGAGGGATGAATTGTTGAAAATGAGAATGAGATATTGTTCACAGTATTTGTTATGCTAGAATAGGAAAGCTCAGCTGATTGAGAACAACAAATAGAAGAAAATGTTGGTTGAGGGCATTGGCCACTGAAATAGGGTCAGTGATAATGTTATTGTTAACTCTAAGTTTGGAAGGAAGACTTGCATTGGTTTTGTTAATTAAAGAGTTAAGTCTCTTCCAAAATTGCTTAGGGTTTTTGATGTTATCTGATAAGGAGTGCTTATAGTAATTTGATTTTGCATTCCTTGTTTTAGTTGTACAGGCATTTCTTAATTTCTTATATTCAGACCAATCAGCAGTGTCCTTTGTCGTGTGGTATCTGACCCAGGATTTATCTCGTTGTTTAAATAAATGTATTAAATCACCGTCAATCCAAGGTAAATGACTACCCTTGACCTTAATAGATTTCCAAGGTGCATGTTTATCTATGACTTTAAGAACCTCTGAGAGAAAGAAGTTCCAGGCGTCTTCAACACAAGGGATTATTTGAAATCTAGACCAGTTAATGATAATTAAATCTTGGATGAAGGTCTCTGTGTTCAGTTTTTTACACTGCCTTATCCTGATTACTTAGGTGGCAGACAGGGTGGTAAATTCATGACCCCTTTAATATGAATGTAGTATATAATTTAACAGCGGGAAATTACAGCTACATTTGTATAGTGTTTGAGCGTGTCTCGACAGTTACAAATAAAGTCACAATAAGCTCTTGGAGCGAACTTGTCAATCATCTTGATGGATGACGCAGAGGAAACTCTGACCAATAAGAGGACAGTTGTACTCGCATGTGACTTACATAAACACATTTTGGTACCGAACCAAGAAGAAAATGCAACTTTGTAACAAATTAAGTCCTTGTTTCGGAACAAAACAAACAATCTATAGGTGTGAAAACGCCTATATTTTGTAATTTTGACCTGCTACTGCTCATTGATTTCTGTGAATGCACGCATGACGCAGGTGCAGAGTAGGCCACGTACGTGTTGGTAGCTCTACCAATAAAACAGATGTCATATCTTAAAAAAAAAAATAAATAAATAAAATAAAAAGCGTCATAACTCTACGTTACATATCGTAACATTTTTGCATTGTGATATATCGCACCACAGCATAAAGAAGGTTACAAATGGTCATGCTATTCTAGTGGCATCTACATATAAACGATGCACTTGCAATAAGAGACAATTCATACTCACCATCCCCTCTGTGAGAGCTAATGAATCATTTTGTAAAAGGTCTCATGTGTGATAACCTGAGGCAACAGAACTAGTGAGATTTACTTCAGAGAGGATGTCAGAGATGGATTAGTCTTCACCTCATTTGAGCTTTTTCTCAAGCTGTGCCCATGAATTTGAATGTAACATTATTTAGCCAAAATCTATATACGATTTTGTCAGAGAAACAAAGGTCGACTGATAACTAATGCAGCATATGCAGTATTTGAAATTCATTTAAAAGGATAAACCCAAGACAGAAAGATAACTAGCTGCATAAGATTCACACAGTCAGAACTAATTATTGCTTTTCCCTTCCCAAGTTCTAGTTCCTTGGATGAATTGTTAATTTCCCACTGTCTTCCTGATGGAAATGAAGGTTCTGCTATATTTGTGCAACTTCCAGTTAAATGTTTCCTTGGATACACAGGTTTAAACAAAGCTTCATCATCCACAGTAGGGCAGTCAAAGTGAATCCATATCAGTGATGTTAAATGAGCTAAAAAGAAAGTGCCAGGGGCTACTTCAAATGAGTAAACTTGTGTCAATGAATCATTTAAATATACCCACAATTGTCACATACTTTTAAAAAGACTTTCTCTGTAATTATACACTCCACTTATACGTTATTATTCATTTCTCTCTTTCTGCTGCAATATGCTTAGCCTGGTGTGACCATATTGTACAACATAGCAGCAACACATGACAGCAATCATCAGCTCCAGATGATTGCATAAGAGCCGAGCATTCCAGCAGACTGGAATTACTATTGCACATTCATCCAATGTGTTGAATAAGGTTTTGAATTTACTTGAACAGCTCTGAGCCAACAGCTTTCAGACAAGCACAGAACATTTTCAGATGGTGAGCAATAGTGAAACAAGTGGGCAAACAGTTATGGCAAAATAAGAATGAACCTTGAAACTTAAGAACCATAATAATCTCATAAAAGAAAGATATTTGCTAACTATTATGACTTACTAGGAATATTTTCAATGAACCCCATATAAAGTATTTCGATTAAAAAAAAAGGAATTTAAACGGTAAGTACTGTGCTATTGGAAGGACTTTTCAATAAATATAATTTTAAAGTTTATTCCACTAAACCACCATTTTTAGGAATGCTTTCCTTTTTTAAATGCATAATTTCCTGCAAAAAATAATTTATAAATGTATGTAAACTTATTAGAAGACGTTCATATTATTCCAAGGCAACATGCGAAAATGTGGAAAAACGTCTCGGTTACGTATGTAACCCTCGTTCCCTGAAGGAGGGAACGGAGACGTACGTCGGACGTCACCGACGAATTGGGATCACTTCTGGGAGCCCCTATCAGCTTCGAGTGTATAGAGAACGGGCCAATGGCCATTGGCGTGCGAGATTTGCATCTCGCGCTCCGCCCCGCATCGCGGGTATAAAGCGGAAGCGGATGCAGCGAACATTTGTTTTTCACTGAGGAGCCGAACTAGTGACTCGGCCGCTGCAGTGATGGTACAGCAACTGTGGCGACGGGACGTACGTCTCCGTTCCCTCCTTCAGGGAACGAGGGTTACATACGTAACCGAGACGTTCCCTTTCAGTCGGTCACGTTCGACGTACGTCGGACGTCACCGACGAATTGGGATCCCTATGGAAAACGCCACAGTTACTACCACTTCCAGCGCCCAGCGAAAGCCCCTCAGACCCCCGTCTGTTCGGGGCGGGGAACTTACGCAGGGAGAGTCACTGCTGCTGTTCCGCAAGACCCACTCAGCAGAGTATTGGATAACGCTGGGAAAGCGTGCCCCGGGGGGCCGCTGCGGAAGCCACATCCTACCCGTAGGGAGGTATCATGTGGAATATACATGTATGGACTGGCTGTGGGCAGTACAACATACGGAAGTCCCAGGGATGGCCCCGGCCAATGCAGGCGGGAGACTACACCGCACAGAGACGGCAGAGCGAGCTCTGCCAAGGGAAAGACACGGGCTCGCCGTACCGTGGAAGAATACACATATGGGACCGCCGTAGGGGTCACAACATATGGATACCCAGCCTAACACAAGTTCCACCAATGCATACGAGTGTTAGACCTGGCGTCGGACGCTCCGCCACGTCTGACTGCCACGGGTTGCGGAGGACTCAACAGGGTTCGCCGTGCTGGGGAACTCGACTGGAGCATATCAGCGCACGTATCCGGACCATGAGGAGGGGAATGGCGCAGCAAGCCGACACTAGAACGGGCCCTTCGGTGTTACTGGCTATTTGAAGCGAGCACACGGGAAGAAACCGGCTCTACACGGAGGCTATAGAATCTAGCGAACGTGTTAGGTGTCGCCCAGCCCGCAGCTCTACATATATCTGTCAGCGAGGCGCCGTGTGCCAGCGCCCAGGAAGAGGCCACACTCCTAGTGGAGTGGGCCCTCAACCCAAGCGGGCAGGGCACGCCTTGGGTTTCATACGCCAAGGCGATGGCATCCACTATCCAGTGAGCCATCCTCTGCTTGGAGACAGCCTTTCCCTTCTGCTGGCCTCCGTAACAGATGAAGAGCTGTTCTGAGGTCCTGAAGCTTTGCGTTCTGTCCACGTAAGTCCGCAGAGCGCGAACGGGACAGAGAAAAGCCAGGGCTGGGTCTGCCTCCTCCGAAGGCAGCGCTTGCAGGTTCACCACCTGGTCCCGAAAGGGAGTGGTGGGAACCTTGGGCACATATCCGGGCCGGGGTCTCAGGATTACATGAGAGTTACCCGCCCCGAATTCCAGGCACGATTCGTCGACCGAAAATGCCTGCAGGTCCCCTACCCTCTTGATGGAAGCCAATGCAGTCAGGAGTACTGTCTTCCAGGACAGGATTTTTAACTCTACTGACTGCAAAGGCTCAAAGGGAGCCCTCTGTAATGCGGTTAGCACCAGGGGCAAGTCCCAAGAGGGTATAGAGTGAGGGCGAGGCGGATTTAATCTCCTCGCCCCCCTCAGGAACCTGACGACCAGATCGTGCTTTCCTAGGGACTTACCTTCGACCATGCTGTGATTTGCGGCGATAGCGGCAACACACACTTTGAGGGTGGAGGGAGACAGCCTTCGCTCCAACCCTTCTTGCAGGAAGGAAAGCACCGAGCCGATCGAACATCTTCAGGGGTCTTCTCGTCGAGAAGAACACCACTCGACGAACAGGTTCCACTTCAACGCGTAGAGGCGCCTCGTAGAGGGGGCTCTGGCGGAAGTGATGGTGTCTACCACAGTCTGTGGTAGGCCACCTAGAACCTCCGCATCCCGTCCAGGGACCAGACATGGAGTTTCCAGAGGTCCGGACGCGGGTGCCACAGGGTGCCCCGTCTCTGAGTCAGGAGGTCCTTCCTCAGAGGAATGGGCCAAGGAGGTGCTGTCGCGAGGAGCACTAGTTCCGGGAACCAGGTCCAGTTGGGCCAGTATGGTGCAACTAGCAAGACCTGCTCCTCGTCCTCCCTGACCTTGCACAGTGTCTGCGCAAGAAGGCTCACTGGGGAAAACGCATATTTGCGTAGGCCCCGGGGCCAGCTGTGTGCCAGCGCATCCGAGCCGAGGGTCCCCCCGGTCAGGGAATAGAACAACTGGCAGTGAGACGTGTCCGGGGCGGCAAACAGGTCTACCTGTGCAGTCCCGAAGCGACTCCAGATCAGCTGGACCACCTGGGGATGGAGTCTCCACTCTCCTGGGAGCACTTGCTGTCGTGAGAGCTCGTCGGCTGCACGATTGAGCAGACCCGGGATATGAATGGCACGAAGCGACCTCAGATGCTTCTGACTCCAGAGGAGGAGATGGCGGGCGAGTTGTGACATGCGGCGGGAGCGTAGACCACCCTGTTTGTTGATGTACGCAACGGCCGCAGTGTTGTCCGTACGGACCAGAACGTGCTTGCCTCGTAGCGGCCCTTTGAGGCGGCCCAGCGCAAGACGAACTGCTAACAACTCGAGGCAATTGATATGCCATTGCAGTTGAGGCCCCGTCCACAGACCCGAAACTGCAAGCCCGTTGTACGTGGCCCCCCAGCCGGTGGATGAGGCATCCGTGGAGACCACAGCATGCCTGGACACTTGTTCTAGGGGAACTCCTGCCCGTAGGAACGAAGGGTCCAACCACGGACTGAAGGTTTGGCGACATTTCGGTGTTACTGAGACACGGAATGAGCCGCTCTGCCACGCCCATCTCGGGACTCGGTCGTGTAGCCAGTGTTGAAGCGGCCTCATATGAAGCAATCCGAGCGGCGTCACTGAGGCTGCGGATGCCATATGCCCCAGGAGCCTCTGAAAATGTTTCAGTGGTACCGCTGTCCTGCATTTGAACGAATTCAAGCAGTTCAACACCGACTGGATGCGCTGCTCTGTGAGTCACGCTGTCAGATTGACCGAGTCCAACTCCATACCGAGAAAAGAGATCCTCTGCACGGGGCAGAGTTTGCTCTTTTCCCAGTTGACCTGAAGTCCCAACAGGCTGAGGTGACTGAGCACCATGTCCCTGTGTTCGCACAACTGTGCCTTCGACTGAGCCAGAATCAGCCAGTCGTCGAGGTAGTTGAGAATGCGAACACCACGCTCTCTCATGGGAGCAATGGCCGCCTCCGCGACCTTCGTGAAGACGCGGGGCGACAGGGACAGCCCGAAGGGTAGGACTCTGTACTGATATGCCCGTCCCTCGAACGCAAAGCGTAGGAACGGTCTGTGTCGGGGGAGAATCGAGACATGAAAGTACGCGTCCTTCAGGTCGATCGCTGCAAACCAATCTTGGGGACGGATGCACCTGAAGATGCGTTTCTGCGTTAGCATTCTGAACGGCAGCCTGTGAAGGGACCGATTCAAGAACCGCAGGTCCAAGATTGGCCGTAACCCGCCGCCTTTCTTGGGTACAATGAAGTACGGGCTGTAGAAGCCTGTCTTCATATCGGCTGGAGGGACCGGCTCTATCGCGTCCTTCGCCAGTAGGACTGCGATCTCCTCCCGTAACACGGGGGCGTCCTCCTTCGACACGGAGGTGAAGTGAACGCCCCTGAACTTGGGGGGCCGCCGAGCGAACTGAATCGCATAGCCGAGTCTGATAGTACGGATGAGCCAGCGGGACGGGCTGGGGAGCGCTAGCCAGGCTCCCAGCGACCGAACCAGCGGGACCAACGGCACCACAGACGTACCCGCAGCGGGGCAGCGCAGCGGAGTGCAGGGACCCGACTCGGACGGCATTGCGGCCCGAAGTGGGGTCTGAGTGCGCAATGCAACACTTACCTGCTTCCGCTGAGGGGGTGCACGGGTGTGCGGAGGCCTCTTGTGTGCGTCCTGGACACAGCCAGCACCCCCTGCTGGCGATAAGAGAGGCACCGGAGGGTGACAAGGCATGGGAGCGTCGTACACCGCCAAGCGCGCTCTCTTGGCACCCAGAGATTTTAGAAACAGCTCTTTTTTTGAAGTTTTGGGTACCACTGGCGCGAAGGCCAGTGGCGGAACAGAAACCAAACAAGAACATAGAATTCTCTCCCGGCCCTCCAGCGGGAGAAGGAGCGGTGCTGTCACCACCTCCTGAAGAGCTGTCTCCTCCATCTCTGGGTGGCCCGTCTCAGGGTCTCTTACGACGGCGCTTGCCACCTGGCTTGGCAGCGGCCTGAGCGGGCTGGACGGCCTTCCCGCGGCCGGCTCCACGCCGTTGCCCTGGTGGAGGCTGCTGCTGGGCTGGGGCGGGAGCGGGGGCGGCGGCGGGCGGCCGCCCTCGGCGACGAGCAGGCGGAGGAGCTGCGGCCGGCGGCTGGGCAGCAGCTGACCGCCGGGGCAGGATGTGTTTGATGGCCTCCGTCTGCTTCTGGACAGTCGAGAACTGCTGGGCAAAGCTCTCGACCGCGTCGCCGAACAGCCCAACCTGGGAAATGGGGGAGTCCAGGAACCGATACTTATCAGTCTCCCTCATGTCGGCCAGGTTGAGCCAGAGATGTCGCTCCTGGACCACAAGAGTGGACATCGCTTGACCAATGGAACGGGCGGTGACTTTCGTCGCCCGGAGGGCGAGGTCCGTCGCCGTCCGGAGCTCCCGGAGGAGCTCTGGGTCAGGTCTACCCTCGTGCATGTCCATGAGTGCCTGGGCCTGGTGCACCTGGAGCAACGCCATGGCATGCAAGGCGGACGCAGCCTGTCCACAAGCCTTGTAAGCCTTCCCAGTTAGACTGGAGGAGAACTTACAGGCCTTGGATGGGTGGCGTGGGTCTCCGCGCCAGGTGGAAGCGGACGCCGGACACAGTTGCATCGCGACCGCCCGTTCCACCGGCGGGATCCCCACGTACCCCTTGGCTGGCCCGCCGTCGAGAGTAGTGAGGAGGGAGGAGCCACTCGGCCGGTTTCTGGCAGAAAAAGGTGCCGTCCACGACCTCGTGAGCTCCTCATGCACTTCCGGGAAGAAGGGCACCGGGGCGGGACGCTGAGAACCAGCGCGAGCCGCCCCGAGAAACCAATCATCCAGCCTAGAAAGCTCGGGACACGGTGGAGGGTTCCACACGAGCCCGACCTTTTCGGCGGCCCGGGAAAGCATAGCCGTCAGCTCGGGGTCCGTCTCGGACAACGCCACTCTCCCAGAGGGAGGCAACGCAGCCGGGTCTTCATCCCCCGAGGACTGAAACTCCCCCTCCGATGCAGCGATCGACATCCTATCCTCTGCTGGAGCTCCAAAGGTCACCGTTGGACCACCTCGAGAGGGGCCAGCGACTTCCTCCGGAAGCTCAACCGGCTGCGGCACTACAGAGGGTTTAGGGGCCCACGGAGGCTGGCTCGGCGGGTGTGCCCTAAACGTGATCCTCAGGTCACCCTGGCTATTCGCCGAAGTAGGTCTATCCTGCTGGGCAGGGATAGCACTAGATCGGGGCATAGGTAAGGGGACTCCACCCCCCCGAAGGTAGGCGAGTCTCGACCTTAGCGCCGAGATAGTCATGTTCCCGCAATGGGAACACGAGCTATCCACAAACGCTGCCTCGGCATGTTGAATACCCAGACATGTCAGGCAGCGATTGTGACCGTCAGCTGGTGACAGGGAACGACCGCATCCAGAAACGCACGGGTGGAATGACATCTTGAAAAAGACGCAATTTCACACCCGTGTTGCTCTTTTAGAAGAAGCTCTTTAACGTGCTGAAGCACCCAGGAACAACCGCGGCAAACACAGGGGATAGTGCAGCCTGTGTTTGCACTCACCGTGGAACGCCCCCACCGAACCAACCGGGATGCTGTAAAAACAGCAGTTTGTTTCACCGATTTCGGTGAGCTCGCGGTTGTCACTGCACGTGCCTTCTCCCCAGCACAAAAGCCTCTTCTCTCGCTCTCTCTCTTTCTCTCTGCTGAGCAGGAACAGTCTTTCATGAGCTTGTTTGGCTCCGAAGTGAATGACAAATGTGCGCTGCATCCGCTTCCGCTTTATACCCGCGATGCGGGGCGGAGCGCGAGATGCAAATCTCGCACGCCAATGGCCATTGGCCCGTTCTCTATACACTCGAAGCTGATAGGGGCTCCCAGAAGTGATCCCAATTCGTCGGTGACGTCCGACGTACGTCGAACGTGACCGACTGAAAGGGAACAAGCTATTTATTATAAAGCGCCCAATGATATTAGCAGGTGCCACAACACCAAACATAGGCTCATGGGAGATCCTCTCCCTACATTTTTGCAAAACTCTAAAAACACCTACATACAAATCACTACAGTTTTCACTTTTTTTTTTTTACAATGCAGTCGAGTCAGGATTGTTCTGATGTGCCAGCAACGGGGTTGGAATTGTTAGCCCCGCATCCAAACTCTGCCCGATAGGCACCAAGGAGCAACAGTTTTTTTTTGTTGTTTTTTACTGCTGCTGCTGGGCAAAAGTCCTTCATGATGTCGCTGCATAGGCCCCCTTGGAAGATGGGGCGTTGAGAAAGCATCCTTTATACCCACAAGGTTGAGCTATAGGTAGTGCTCCTGGACCACCAAAGTGGACATCGCCTGACCAAATACCTTCGAAATCGGTCACAGAGCGCAGTTTCTGCATAAGTGCTGGGTCGGGACTCCCCTCGTGCATGTACGCGGCATGCAGGGTGAAGGCGACCTGTCCATTAGTGCTGTAAGCTCTTGCCATCATGGATGACCTGAACTTGTATGCCTTGGACGGGCGTCTTGGATGGTTTCCTCCAGGTGGCAGCATCTCGTGGGCACAGGAGCACCTGGGAATGATGGAGTAATCCCTGGCTGACCCACCGTTGAGGGAAGTGAGGGTGGAAGAACATGCAAAGCGTGCTCTGGCAGTAAAAAAATACTTTCCACAACTTTGTGAGTTCCTCGTGCAATTCTGGGAAGAAAGGAAATGGGGCGGAGCGCAACTGTGTGTGGCGCTCTGATCCCAGAAACCAGTCATCTAACTGCAAACGCTTGGGGCAGGAGGCATCCACTCGAGCCCAGTGTTTGTGATAGCCTGGGCAAGCACAGCAGCCATCTTAGCGTCAGACTCAGTCTGCACAACCACCTGTTGGTGGGGCCCAGGTGAGTCTTCCACATCAAAAGGCATCTTGAGCACCGAATGATAAATTCCCCACAGGGGAACCGCCTAACTCATCCATGAACTCGTCAGGGAGAGACGAGTGCTGAAAAATGGAAGGTCCGTGGGGACCGGCAGAAATGCTTCTATTGGTACCCTCAGATCGCCTTCAGCTAAGGCCTTGTGCATAGTAGCAGAAGGACCAGGATGGGGAGCAACCGAGGTGACATTCTGCTTAAAAAAACTGGAAAGTTGCGACTGCAATGTTCCCATGGCCACGCTTTCGCAATGAGTGCATGTACACTCCACAAAAGCTGCTCCAGCATGGGCATGGCCCAAACTGCAGCAGTGATCGAGACCATCTGATGGAGACAGATGTCGACAAATCCAGAAATACATGGTATCTTTAAAAATATATTCTTAGCCCATGTTTGCTCTTTTAGAGGAAATTTTGCTTTTATAGAGAAACTCTTTTGTTAGAATATTCTCTTTTGGAATTTTCTCTTTCTAGTTGCTCGTTGAAGCATCCAGGGGACCTCTATTGCACTTTCTGTGCATTTGGGAGAGAAAAACGATGAAATGCGCAGAAGAAACCCAACAAAGCTTCTAGGCAGAGGTGAATAGAGAGAGAACCACAAACACATCTTCTCGGCACTGGAGAACAAATCTGAATGAGTGGATGCATGCCATCTCCTTTTATGTCCAGGGGAGTGGCGTATGCATATTCCACTCGCTAATTCTCATGGGCCTTTTCTCAAAGTATCAGAGGTGTTTGGGGCTACCAAGTGCGACCCTCGTGTAAGTACATCGACACAACTTTGAAGTGACTGACAGATAGGGAACTATTGGTTAGGTTTAGGGGTTTAGATTAGGTGTTATTTTCAAACGCGACCGTTTAGTGCCAGTCACTGGGCATTTCATTTCCGAACTGTCATGATATGTACAGCAACCAATGCCATTGAAAGAAATGTTGCGAGATTTGTTTTTATGTTTTCTGTTTATGTTTTGGATCGTCACGAAATGTGCAAGAATCAATGTGACATCATTTTGCAGAATTTTTTTTTTCAATGAGCCTGGGTTGACAATACCAATTACCTGTTATGACTGACTTCCATGCCTGCAATGAACCTGTCCTGTTGCTGCTCTTTGGGCTAGTTTGTGTTTGTTGCATTCCCTTTTTTTAGTTTAAATTAAAAGCCCATCAACACTGCCTCTCTCTCACCATCATGTGACAGAACTCCATTTCATATTCTGTATTCTGGTCAGTATTGGTAGAAATGTGGAAATAGTCTTTTTGAAGTCAAGACTATAAGGAAAAATTGTCTCTCTCTTTATATGCAGTATATATGAATGATAATAGAAAGTCTTATTTATGGTTATGAAGTGCAACCCAGGTGAATGTCTTTCAGGACATCTTCAAGATTAGCAGAGGTGAAAAGGACACACTTGTTTGCTACATTCATCTGTAAACTATACAAACTTTCTCATTCAAGAAATTACTTGAAAATATCACAGCTTTCTGACATTCACCTGGGCTCATGCCATTGTGAAATTCATTTGCGTCACACTATTCCTCTCAAAGCATTTTAGGGTGTGTATGGCATAAATATTACATTCATCCCTCACCTCTCAGTACCAGAAGCATTATACCTGAATTCTCAGAAGCCATCTACCTGGACAGTGAATGCTGAGATGGAGGCATAGGTTACAGGAGTCTAGGTGGAAAAAGCACAGTGGTTGCCTGCTTTGTCTGGCGAGAACAACAGGTAGCCTTCAACAATGACAGGATAGTTTTTTTTCTGCATGAGAGACAGACCTGAGGGAAAACAAGCTGAAGCAGAGAGTTCACGGAAAGAGTTTCGAGAAAGTTCGCTCCAGGCATTGCCTAAAGGATGTGCTGAAGGAGACATTTCAGTAGGTCTACTTATTGCTCTTATGTCTGGAGTAATTTTTAATGTCTTCTGTATTTCACAGTAGAGAGGATTGTTTAGATTACACAAAGGTTAGATGGTTTAATACCATTTATCATTCTCAGTTGTGATTAGAAGGTCAGACCGATGGCATTTAAAAACATATAATAATGGGCTTTGATAATGGGCTTGTGTCTTTTTTGTCTGCTTGTTCTACTTAGGTGGTATTTCATCATTTCACATGGCATTTCTTATTGCCCCAAAAGACAAACAGAGAAGTTTTGATGAATGTCTACGCTGCTCTGTAAAAAGCACCATAAAAGCATCAAGCAGTCTATAGAACAGACTGAAGTTTCATTATTTAATGATTATTCATCTTGATTTGAAAATTTTACTCGACAGTTTGAGTAAAAACTGTGCACTCTTCTTGTGCTTCCAGGAACAGGGTCAGAAAACACACTTCTTTATTAGTGAAACATTTTTATGTGCGACCAATTTAAGTGTACCCAATTACACACAGGCTCTAATTCTGGCATATTAATGGCCCGTCAAAATGTACCATGTATTTCCCAAAGGTAAAATAATAACCTGCAGCATCCAATGGAAATAACCACTTTTAAATGTCTTTAAAAGCTTTTGACTCATAAAATAATTATACTGTGAAGCCATTCAATTATACACTACCGCTCAAAAGTTTTGGGGTCAGTAAGATTGTTTTTTCTTTTGTTTTTAGAAAAACTTTTAGAAATCATTTTATATGAATATAAATGTGTCGGCAGTGTGTTTACAAAACCACCCTATGCAGAGATGGCAAAAGTACACACATCCTTCACTCAAGTAGAAGTACAGATACTCATGTTTAAAAAGACTCTGGTAAAAGTTATAGTACGGACTACACTTTTTTTACTCAAGTTAAAGTTAAAGAATTATGGGCTCTGACATGTACTTAAGTAAAAAGTAGCCATTACTACTACCTGTTTTAGTGTCACACTGGTAACTGGACCTCACATCATATTAATACATTAATACAAAAGAACTTACATTTCAAATTTTGGTAGCTAATGAATGCATCCAGGCTGAACAACCACCATGTAGAACAGGGCGAGACTGGGACAAAATTTCAGGCCAGGAAATCTCACACTCATCCAGGCCATCCCATACACCCACAACACAGACAACCCTATTTTTTGTATAGCCATCACATAAAAAAGGTTTAAATCCTTAATCCCAGGGCAGTGCAAAATAATTAAAAGTTCTCTCTTGAACTGCACCTTTAATTCCATTTTCCTTTTCAGACTCTTCATTTTTTCCTGATATCTCTCAGCCTCTCACTTTCACTCTACTTTTTCGCTAATTTTCTTGTACGTCACTTTTTCATCAGCATATCTAATGTTATGAACAGAATTGTCTCCACCTTGTTGCAAAACAACCACATAATTTGTTTGCACATAATATACATTTATTTTAGTAACATTTAGTGTTACATTATGACCATGTGTTACTGTTTTATCTTAAAATGACAAATACTCTAGCTTTAACAAAATATGGTTAGTGTAGCAAAACCATAATTTGTGGTTACCATTTGTGGTTACTATAGTAACCATGGTATTTGGGTTTATAAAACCATCGTTCATTTTCGTGAGGGTTGTGTTGTTGTCTGCCCTAGCTTCCTCTAAACCCATTATAAAATCATGTGAATACTTTTCTTACTACTGTAATTTCACAATAGATAATAATGATGTCCTTTAGCATACAGTATTTTGAGTGATGATAATAATGGGGTGCTACTGCTAACAGTTGCTAGCAGCTTAATGCTTAACTAAATAAACGAAGACAAAACTACAATAGCCTATTTGCGGATGAAACTGACCTACACTTGCAGTCCTAAACAGATTAGTAGTTTTGCCTCTCTGCTCCACCTGGGCACTTCCACTCCATTCTTGAGTTTCTCGTATTGATTACTCTGATCGAAAGAAACATTTTGGCGGAGGCGCGGAGTGTGTGCAGGCCGAATCGTAGTGTTTGCCAGTCAAGACTAACCGATTCATGATTTATTAGAGATGCCACCAAATACAGATTAAAATGAAAGTAACGAGCCTAGTTTGAAAAATGTAAGAAGTAGAAAGTACAGATATTTGTGTAAAAATGTAAGGAGTGAAAGTAAAAAGTTTTCAGAAAAATAAATACTGATACCAGAAAAATCTACTTAATGTAATGAAGTATTTGTACTTCGTTACTTCCCATCTCTGACCCTATGATAATAAAAATCCATCTACTCTTTTTTTTTAATCCCCATAAAACCTTAACAGTCTCATAGGACAAGCCCTGAGCAAGTTGTACACTGTCCAACATTTTCTCCACCATTTACAGCTGGAGCAGCTGTAGCGACAAGAATGACTCGTAAATAATTCAGTTGTTTTGTTGTTGGATGTAAGAGTGAACATAACAGTCTTCATTTAATCCTGACAAGATAAAGTGGATACATGAGGGAGTGACTTCAAGCTGTTGTATCCGTCTTCTAACCTTCATTATAGTAAACTGCTTTAGGCAATAGTATTTCATAAATTAATTCTGTTTATAGAAATTACAACTATAATTAAAATAATACCTCTTCTATCGCCATGTAGCATATATTTTCTTGTTCGGTAGGCATTCTATCACATTTGCCACATGAGCACCTGTACAACAATTAATAAGTGAACATGACGCAACATGTTTGTGTGTGTGTTGCTCATCCATTGTTGCAAAATGGCTGAAAAAAAAAAAACTCTACAACAACTAAATACATTTATCAAATAAGCATAGATGTAAAGGCCCTGCACTATTCTGGAAACAGGGCGGGGAGCAGCAGCTCATTTCCATTTAAAGAGAGACACACAAAAACAGCACTTTTTTTTTCTCCCACCCAAAAATTGGCATTTTCAACATGGTATAATAAATGATCTGTAGGGTATTTTGAGCTGAAACTTCACAGACACATTCAGGGGACACCTGAGACACATCTTGTAAAAAGGGGCATAATAGAGACCCTTTACGTTTTAGATGCTATTTACACTTGGTGCAAATAGTGGCAGATATTACCTGCATTGTAATAGATTATAAATTAATAAAATACAGTAAAAATTGTGGTATTTTTCAGGAGTTATTAAGTAATGAAGCACATGAGACAAGAGTAGCGAACTTCATCCATCACTTCTGTTCTCACACACATTACGTCAGAACACATTAGTTCTCCCAACACAGTTCTAATTATGAACACAACATTTCCCCCTTTTTTAAAGAACAGAATATTACATACGATTTAGGTAAAATAATAATTCAACCAACTAGGCTTCTGAACATCACGTTTAGGTATAGTGGTATTAGTGTGTGTGTAGGGAGCAGTGTTCTCAGCCGGAGTTGTTGGTGTGCATGGAAATGAGATAGGAAGTAATCAGTAGCTTTCCATCACTAAGAATGTATGTACCCACTCCCAGTTTTTTGGCAACCATGAGAGGATCAGTAAACTTTCTGTGTCCCTTTAGGAACATGCAAGGGGGTTCTGTACCCTCACTTTATCCTGGAAGCAAGGAGTGTATGCACCCCGCTTAGCAGTATGTTTTTTCCATTTTGTGTTGCAGCTTTATAATCCTTCGGCGAACAGTCATGTCAGTTAGTGAGTAGACAGGAGCAGATGGCAAAATAGACAGCCTTATGCGCATTTGCCTGCCATAGAGGAGCTGAAAGGGTGAAGTAACAGTTGCAGCATGTGGAGTGGCACGGTACACCCGCAAGAAGTCAGTTACCACAGGTTGCCATGACTGATGTTGCTGGATGGCCATTTGGACAGTGTGTTTGAGCACACAGTTGAACCTCTCTATAGCACCATTAGCTGCCGGGTATTAGAGAGAGGAACAATGGTGACAAATATTCCTCCCATCCAGAAAAGCAGAGAAAGCAGCAGATGTAAACTGGGCACCGTTATAACAATACTCAATGGATTGTCATGGCGGCTGAAGACTGATGACAGAAATGAAACCACAGAATCCGTAGTGACGGTGTGATAAAGGAGACCTCAGGCCATTTGCTGTTATAGTCAGTTAATGTGGTTGATAATGTCGCCCAGGTGATTTTCAATCCCTGACAAGCCAGCCAGGTTGATGGTCATCATCTTCTGAAAATCAGCAGGCGCTGAAGCCAATCTGAGAGCCTAACAGAGAGTGTCAGAAGGCAAAGTTTTTGGCACACAGGTGTGATGGTTAAAGTTGTCCTTAACAGACAGTTTCAGTCACAGTTTATAGTACAGCAACAACTCATCGTCTAGTCCCTTGGGTGAAGTAACGAACACCAGTATGACCTAAGAACAGCTGGCTAATTTTCAACCCCTGACAAGCCAGCCTGGATGATGGTCATCATCTTCTGAAATGCCACAGGCGCTGAAGCCAATTTGTAAGGAATCAATAACTCGTAGATAATTTTCAAATATCCGCAGCCAATATCCTTGTCGCGAATTTGTGGTAGCCTGAGTTATTAAACAAAGCACACGAGACAGGAGTAGCAAACTTCATCCATCTTGTTTACTCATCAAGTCCGGTCTCACACACATTACGTCAATACACAACAGTTCAGACTTCCTTTCAAAATAGTAGTCCCAACACAATTCTATGAACACAACAAAAATATAGGGATGTGCATTTTTTGTCAATTTTTAATTTCGAGTAGGCCTACTGATAGACCTCAAAAGCGAGTACTCGATTACATGGGGGGCGGGGCTTGTGTGGGGGCGGGGCGTGTCCATCAGCGATAATAAAAATATTTTAATTAAAACACAAAATCTATGGTATACTATTAAAAATGTTAAGCTGCATATGTTGCCTTAAAATGCTAATTGTACTTGATCTAAATTGATCTTAATTTTGTTGTAGTTATCATATTAGATTAGTAGGCTACAGCATCAAAACATGACAATTTATTTGATTAAAACCACAGTTAAGCTCCAAAATCACTTTATAACGTCAGTCGAGTGTTTTAAATAACCTTCTGTGATCCGATGTGACTTCTTATCACAAAATGAGGCAGAAAATATATTATTTTATAGGCCTATTCTGTACTGTGATAAAGGCTATGTCGATTAGCATTTTATTATAAATATACTTTATTCTTATGAAAATACACAAGATGGCTTGAAGAACACAGATAAACTACAGGCTATATAGTCACAATCATCTGTTTATTTCTGCACGTGGGTGCCCTTCAGCTTCCTAGATAGTGTGCATGGCCAAAAGAGTATACTTTGAAAGGCTTGTGCACTCAACTGAGAGGAGCATGGAAAATTAAGTATACCTGCGCCTTACCGCTCCGTAATGTCCACATCGCCATTTGGGTAAAAATGTAATAATAATATTAACAGCCCTCTCTATAGAAATTTGAAGTAAATGTGAGAATACATCAGTATTTATCTAAATAGGCATCTGGTAGGGGGAGCACCTGGGGTGGCCAACCAGATTTCAGTGGGGAACGGTGCCACCCCTGGCCACCAGGGACCCGTCCCTGCCTGTAACGCGCTGAAACACTTATAATGCTATGGCCACTTGCACAACTTCCACGTTTTCGAAGATATGACGAGAAACTATTTTAATTAAAACATTAAACAGCCTACTGTTAAAAAAAATATGATGAGAAAAAAAATAACACTGCTATTATTAATAATATCATCATTGTTTTTGAAAAAGAAACAAATAATATGACTGTCTCAAATAGCCCAGTCATAGTCAATAATTCTGTGCATTGCCATTTGAACAGGTTAATAAACTCAACCAACCGCATCCTATATGAGAATAAGCTGATAACATAAAAGTAATGTTACAACTTCTGCACAAAAGGACACGAATGCGCACATGAACTTGACTGTGCTTGTCTGAATGTGTAACTCCCACTGTGGATGCACTCTTCCCGTACCAGCAACGCTGAAACATGGGCAATAAATAATTTACAACATTCTATTACAATAGTGTTCTCATTATAATGTTATGTATATGGCAGATTTTGGCGCTGCACATCTTGCACTTAACTGTATTTTTATGATCAAAGTGATTCAAGTGATTTTGATTTTATTTCTGGACTGTATGCTGCCCTAACCAATCAGACATCAGCAACCACCCCAAATGCCGCAATAACCAATCAGAACAAAAAAAATTTAAGTCACGGCGATCATAGTTTTCATGAACGATCGTCGCTGTCACGTCCGAATACTAGTACTCGTGCACATCCCTAGTTAGTAGTAGTTTTTTTGTATTTTTGATCAAATAAATGCACCATATACAATATTATGCTGAACACAATTAATGTACTTGTGAAACTAGTAATTTACTAGTGATAACAGTATAAAATTGCACTATATTTTTCCAGAGATTAACATGAACAAAGTTAATAGATGCTTTGTCCTCCTCTATGCTAAGTGTTAATATATTGGTCTTGCAAAGATGCTTATTACCTACCAGACTAATGACAGTTCCCTTTTGAGGGAACTCGCACTGCATCTATCGAGACTTTGGGGAACGCACCCCAGCGTAGCGCGTCTGAAGCGTGAATAAAATCTATTCCAATCCTATTGGTGCTGCGTCATGACGTAGTATGTGACGGCACACACGGAAGCTACAAAGGGACGCCGGCTCATACTACAGATAGCTTTTTGCTCTTCAGCTAAAGCGCTCTGTGTTTGTGAGTCCTATTTGGTGTTATCTGTCTAATGTTACACAAGCAGAACTGTGAAATGGCGAGCGAGCAATTCAAGAGATGTGTGCACCCATGTCCTCGTTTCCTTACGGGCACGGACACACACCAATTGTGTGTGCAATGCTTGGGCGTGCAGCACGCTCGGGCAGCTCTTGAGGGGGCTGCCTGCAGCGAATGTGAAAAGCTGCCGCTCCAAGTGTTGCGCTCTCGGCTGGCCGTGTTTGATAAGGCCAGCCAGGCTCGCGAGCCCCGTGGTGCTGGTCTCGCGCCTGTTGAGGCAGCGCAGCGACGCAGATCATGGGGCTCACAGATGGACCTGTCAGCAGGACGTGAGACTGCCGAGGCATCTTCTCAGTCCTCGTCTGACGGTTCAGATATTCTCCCGCCCTGTGTGGAAGCCCGCGAGGCGGCTTCTTCCCACGGGGCGGAGAATCCGACGCTTGAGCTGTCTGAGTCTGAGGATTCAGACGCTCTCAGCATTGAGGCGGGTGAAGTAGAGGTTGATTCGCCGCTTTACTCACCCGTTCAATATTCAGCTGCCCCCAGCACATTACCAAAATCAAGCACTGGGGGGTTAGAGAGTCGGGCTGAATATGGTTTTTCCCATGACTTGCACAACTCATTATGCAAATTCTGGGAAAAATGGTAAGCCCCAGCGTGGAGCCCCCCAGTGCTTGATTTTGGTAATGTGCTGGGGGCGGCTGAATATGGTTATGGGACAATGCCTCGGGTGGAGGAAGCTCTCGCGAGCTATCTTTCGCCTGAGGCTGCTTCATCCCTTAAAGCCCCAGTGCTGCCCACCAAGCTGTGCCGTGATACATCTTCGCTGGTGGGCAGGGCTTATATGGCGGCTGGGCGGGCTGGTAGTTGCCTGCACACAATGGCTGTGTTGCAGGCTTACCAGGCTGACCTCCTCAAAGAGCTAGACGAGGGTGAGGGTCCCTCCTCGGATGACATAACGGAGCTGCGGAAAGCTACTGACTTGTCTCTCTGCATCACCAAGGAGATGGCCCACGCTATCGGCTGCTCCATGGCTGGTTTGGTGTGTGTGGAGAGGCATTTATGGCTAAATCTGTCAGGGATGAAGGAGAGAGAGAAAACCTTTCTCCTAGACTCCCCGATTTCGCCTTCTGGACTTTTCAGCGGCGCAGTAAATACTGTCGTCGAGAGGTTCCAGGAGGTGAAAAAGCAGTCAGCGGCTTTCCAGCAGTACCTCCCTCGCCGCTCTAGCTCATCAAGGAAGGCTGCCTCGAGTGGGCAGCCTCAGCCGTCTACCAGCTCCTCGCACTGGCAGGTGCAAAAAGAGAGTGTCGCTTCCCGCGCACCTCCTGAGGGAGCTTGGCAAAGGAGGTGGCGCTCTCGCCAGAAGGCTTCTGAACAGAAGTTCGATCTGAGGACCGTCCTTCAGGCGAAGAAGGCTTCTGGCAAGCGGTCCTAGCTTCGGCCGGGCTGCTGAGAGCTGTCCCCCCCGGGGAGGAGCGATCGAGGTCGCCTCCTCCGCAGAGCTCTCGGGAAATCGATGCTGTGCTCCCGCCGTCCAGTACGCTTCGGGCCACATCGATTTCCCGCACACGCACACCGCTCCAGCCGCCTCTAGAAAGACCTTCGATGACGACGAACTGTCTCCCGCACGCATCGAGTCCATACGGGCGATGGTCTCCAGAGTAAAGCTAGGCTGCAGCCTCACTGTGAAGCAGTTTCAGAGACTGCTGGGGCTCATGGCAGCAGCATCCAACATAATACCTCCTACAGTGGTGGCTGAAAACCAAGGGGTTTTCCTCGAGGGGAAATCCGTTCCGTATGATCAGGGTAACACGCAGATGCCTTTGTTCCCTCGTCATATGGAAGAAGCCTTGGTTTCTGTCCCAGGGGCCAGTGCTGGGAGCGTCATGTTGCCGGAAGACCGTTTCAACAGACGCCTCCCTCACTGGTTGGGGCGCAGTCATAGACGGCCGCTTTGCGAGAGGTCTGTGGGAGACCCGGCATTCCTCCTGGCACATAAATTGCCTGGAAATGCTGGCGGTCTACAAAGCTCCTCCGGACCTCCGCGGCCACCATGTCCTGATACTATCAGACAACATGTCTGTAGTTTTGTATCTGAATCATCAGGGGGTCTGAGGTCATGCCCTCTATGCAGATTGGCACACCAGATCCTCCTGTGGTCCCAGGAGAAACTGTCATCCCTCAGAGTGATGTACGTCCCAGGGGACCAAAATCAGGGAGCAGACGTCCTGTCGAGGCAGGGGCTGAGGCCCGGGGAGTGGCAACTTTCCCTTTCGAATTTCCCTGAGAAAATGTGTAATTTTTGTCCACTTTTTCATTTGTGTAGCAACTTTTACATGGCCTTGTCCTCGTTCATGACTCTTGAGTGCTGAGAGACCCATGTTACTGACATCAAAGGATTTCCTGCAAAACTTGCAATATGCCCTTTGCACATCTCCTGATACTTCTCCTAGCCAGTCCCTAAACTGGTGATCTTCATTCATTCCTTCCAACTTGCACTGCCTCCATGACATTTGTCTTGCTTATTTCTGTAATTTAAGTTCAGAAGTGTTACAGATGCAATGAAGGGTAGGAAGAGCCTTTACATGTTCTAGTAGCTTTTTAAAAGGAAAGATGATTTAACCCTCATCCTTCTCTCGCACTTTATAACAAATCCTTCCCTCACGGGTCAAAATGACCCGAAGCCCTAAAATTATACTTAATTTTTTTTTGTCCAGAAAGCTTATTTCATTTCATTTTTATAATTTTTTTTCTATTTTTTAATGCATTTTTTATTTTATTAACCTTTAAATTACTAGATTTTATCAATAAATAATAAATAAACAGTAATTTAAGCACATTCTTCACATTCTTTCAACCTAAATTCAAAATAACTCTCAATTTCATGCATAACCCTTTTAATTCAGCTAAAAATATCTTACATTGGGTGTCTTTGCTTCTTGTCAGATTCTTGTGAAAAAATAATAATGTATTTATTATGTAAAAATATTTCATTTGCCACTAGATGGCCTTATAGCTCTATATGGAGCAAATGAGCTGTTCCACTAGGTCCTAAAGTCAGTTTCTCTTCAGTATGCATTCAGATACACACGTAGACATTCTAAAATATTTTTTTGGTAAAGTTTTAGCATTTTGAGAATTTTTAGGTTTTTCTATGTGTACTAAAGCATTTCTCGCATTTCATTCATTCCTATGGGGGTCAAATTGACTCGCTAGTGAAGAATTTGTTACTTTTTTAAATTTCAACCACAAAACTCCTCAAATCCAGTCAATTCTTTTTTTTGTGTATTCGTGGTTCAAGTGCGACAAAAGTCATAGCATCTTGGACCACTCCAATGAACACTCAATTTTTTTTTTTAAATTTTAAAAAATGAGTTTCGGGTCAAAATGACCCGAGGGAAGAATGAGTGTTAAAAATGAAACTATAACCACCAGCAGGTGGCAACAAATAACAGTCTTAACAAGTGAGTCATTAGAGTCACTCTTTCAAACGATTCATTCAAAACGCTTATTCATTTAGGAATGAAGAAAATTCATCTTCATGAATGGGTCATTGACTCAAACGATTCGTTCAAAAACACAGATTCATTCAGCAAAGAAATGCCACTGTGCTGTATGTCGCTAAAAAACGTTATGCTCCAGCTTTGTTTGGAACTACTATGGTTGATGATACGATCACAATTAAAATGTTATTTGTACTCACACAGAATGTTGCTCAAGAGACTGTATTGCCTTTGAATGTGTGGCGTTTTTATGTGCATATGTTTGTGTTCTGGGTGTTTGCACACTATAAACTCATTTAAAGCCTAAATAAAGTATTTTAGGACTATCTGACACTGTACAGTATGTCAGTGTTATTTTAGGATTTTAGGATTATTTAGCATTAATATACTTATATAGTTTTCATTAATGTTTTGAATTCGTTTATTTTATAATTTACGTTTTCATTTTAATTCGTTTTAATTTAGTAATTTAAAGGTTTAGTAATTTTGAGTGTCTTTTTTTTTTTTTTTTTTTTAAATATGTCTATAATTTTTTTATCAATTTTTATTTCAGTTTTGGTGTTAGTTATTTTAGTACTTAGTACAAAAATAAGAAATGTTGCTGAAATAAAATTGGTTTATGTATTTTTTCAGTTAATGTTTAATTTCAAGTGATGAAAATGTTTTTTTGTTGTTTTTTTTTTAGATTCGGCTAAACAATTATAACCAAACTGGATATGGAATATGTGTATATACAACCCGCTCTAATGAGAAAATGCAATTATTTTTCATTTTGGTGATTTGGTGACAAACTCTTCTGATTTCAGTTATGCAAAAACATACGATTAAAAAAAAACATCAAGGTCCACCCCTAAACCTAACCCTCAGTGGGACATGAAGATTATACCAAAATTTAAGAACGAGATTGCATGAATTTGCCACCAATTCGCCAATACGTGAAATAGTTACAAACTGCCATGAGAGTGTATTGATATACGTCTTTGTGTAGCACATTTATGTAACAGCAAAAAACATCCCTTGTTCTGCTTATATTCAATTGAACACAGTTTAACTACCACAATCTTTCATGCAAACCAGAATATGCTTGTCACCACGGTTACCATTCTCATATCAAGATCTGTGTCCATCCATCTTTTGTGTAAATCACAAAAGTCGTGATCTCAAATCAATAGTTATTTTCACCTTGCATATCAAGCAACCTATTCCTCCCAAATGGTTTGCAGGCTTTGAGTTTGTAGTGTAAGATGTCAGCAGCCATCCTTAAAAATGGAGCTTGTTTGTATGCTGTGATTGATTGCTTTCCTCCCACATTTATCAGGGTGAGGGTCTGGAGCACATATATTTAATGGAAGGTGAAGGTCTGTAATACCTGTAGAAAGCTATGCTTTAGCATACTTAAGCCAAAACTTGACTCCTTAACATATAGGCCTACCACTACAATAACACATCGGTCTGGTAACTCTAGGACAACTAATTAACCACACTGTAGTGGACAGCACATTCCAGGGCCCAGTTTATGGCCGAACCCCTCTCTGCCCATAACAGTGGACAAAGTTTTGCTACATTTTGATTGGATCTTGGTGGACTAACACAAACAAACTGTCCAACACCATCAGATAAAGATGCTAGGACAACAGCCAGACTCATCTTAGAGGCCAAGAAGAAGACCTCTGGTACCAAGCCCAGGAAGGACAGGACTTCTCATTGGTCCACACACAGTTTCTGCCCTTCACCCATCTAGAGACTAATCCCTAATGTCCTGGTCTGTGACTGCCATAAAAATTCCTCAGGACCTCAGCAGTAGTGGGTGAAACAAAGAAAGACCACAAACCTGTTTGGAAACCTTAAGACTGATGTAAACTACACACATTTATTTCATACTTATTCAGAGAAATAAGTATTCTCAGTGACAGCTATTTGTAATGCAACGTCTTACACAGATTTAGCTGTTAATGAACGCATGACAGTTCAATCTTTTTCCATCATGTGTGGTGTCTATTTGTTTAGAATATTGCCAGGGGTATTCTGGTGGTGGTTTGGAAAGTGAAAAATGCATTGGTAAACTTTAAAGACACTTTAAAGAATTCTAACTGTGTACAGTATGCAAATGAGTTTCACAGGGGAAAGAAGGGTGGGCCACACGGTGTGCCCACTCTGATGCCAGCGGCCAATCACAGCACTGGAATGGAGAAGCACCAAATTGCAATCTCCTCCTCGTCGGAAACGGATAAATGTACCCTTTCAACAGACACTCCAAGTTCTGAGTCTGTCCGGCAAGAATGAGACTGTGACAGATCAACCAAGTTCTGAGTCTGTCCGGCAAGGATGAGACTGTGATAGATCAACCAAGTTCTGAGTCTGTCCTTCAAGGATGAGACTGTGGCAGATCACCAAGTTCTGAGTCTCCCCTCGAGAGAGACAAACAGTTCACCAAGTTCTGAGTCTGTCCACCAAGGATGAGACATAACAGATACACCATAACATTCTGAGCCTCTGGTTAATCCAGAGCGACAACAAAAGATCTGAGGATCTGAGTCTACAGCTTGTGAGGCAGCAACAGATACGACCATGTTCTGAGCCTTCAGGCTGTGAGGAAAGAGACATTAACAAACACTACGTTCAGAGTTTTAGTCCAGCGAGACAGTGAAGACTACAGCACGTCCCGAGTCTCCATGCCAGAGAGACAAAAGCAGTCCTGAGTGTCTGGCCCAGAGAGGCAGAAGACACACAGAGACATTTGCAACGAGGTTAAGCTCAGGAGAGCAAACCTTCACTTCAAGGTTCCTTCGTCTGCGTGTTCCAGATTAAGGACCTTCTGCACCTACTTCAGGGCCTCATCTGCGTGTTCCAGATTTTAGGACCCTTTGGTGCTCCAGGAGATCAGCATCTCACACATCTCCATGTTCAAGGCTGTTGAAACGGATTCCAGCTTTTCCCCCACTGCATTGTCACCCAGCACTACCAGTGGAAGAAGTCATCGCCATCGGACTGCTTACTCAACCATGTGGAACGTAAATATCACTTAACCAAACCTCTTTCCAGAGACCATGGCATTGTTGTATATTATCAGTATATGATTTTCTAATTTACATTAGAGGTAATATAACTGATGCTAGTTAATAACAAATAATCTTTCGTTTATTTGTTTGATGCATAATAAGGTTCTTCACCTTAGTTTCAGAGAAACAACAGTTTATCTTTCCATAAGGCATAACGCCTTAACGCAACTCTTCCATAGCCACACTCAACTTAATGTATTTTATGCATCTTATGCACTTTATTCCTTTATCATTCATTTTATTCATTTAGTAGTTGTGTTAGTTATTCTTGTTTATCTTTGTTAATAAAATTTATTTGTTTACAATTGTGTCTTCCTTGTGCTGATAATACAGAAGAGGCTCTACAAGTTAGAAATCTCACCAATCTTTCAGATAAATCAGCTGACCAACTCTCCCCACTTTACATTCATTCTAAATGATTGGACAGCCTCCTGTCTGGAGTGTTCTCATACAGCCAAGGTAATAGACCTTGACTAGTGTCCCAAACTAAGAGAGTGGGGAGGTGGTCATCTGATGTACTCATAACCACACCTTAAGTGACGGGTGATCCAAAAATCACAACGTCAGCGGTGACGTGAGTACCAATCACTACCTTACTTAGCGTCCTTGGATGGACGAAAGTAAAATCACTACAACACTAATCAACAGAGAAAATTAGGTAGAGCATCTAAATAAAAGACCATTTCCCCGCATTCTTTTATAGTCTCAGTGATTATGCTTTGAACTTGTGAGCTGCTAACACAATTACAGTGGAACTGTCAGAATCGAATATAGCAGTAAATGAACCATACAAGAGATCAAGTGTGAAGATCACAGAAAACACTGTATTCATCTAAATTGCTCTTTTAGCCACTGAGTTCAGCACACCTCTTAGTCTTTCTTCGAACTGCTGCTCAGCTTGGGAGAGATTTGGTCAAAGGATAGAGCACTGCGTGGGTTTGCATCCAATAAACTATCAGATAAACATACTTAACCCTGACTACATGGGCCCAGTAGCACAGAACATCAAATCTTTAAATAGGCTAGTAACTGTTCACAATAATATTTGGTTGACCATTGCTGCATGTACAGAAAATATGTGCTTTTATACTATTTACATAACTGTAACGTTTAAAAAAGGAGATTGCAGGAGAAATCAAACAACCACTTCAAACATAAACAATACCGGACAAAGAAACTAGGAAAACTGAGAGCTAATGCTGCCTTCACATGCTATCGGAATTATCGTAATTACTAGTTTCCTAGTTAAAAATTGGACATGAACGCCTTCTCAAGTCGTATTTACCACTGGGAAATTCAGGGATAAGTTTGATACCCAAATTCCCGAGATGGGCAGGCCACAAACTTTGAACATGGAGGGGAGGAATGATTTCTGCTGTGACTGGCATTCTTTATTAGTTTTTTTTCCGCATCGCCTTGTCTTGTTGTTAAAGTAGTGGATATTTACACATGTGAATAATCATTTAGCGTATTGTATGTTTCATACACAGCGAAAATAGTCTGCATTTGACCGAAACTCCAGAATCGTCAGCAAGCTATCTAGATAGCGTGGTGAATGTTTATATGGTTGTCAATGAATGGGATGCTAAATATCATGTTGGCTTTAATAAGATTTTCCTCAAAATAGGCAAGAATAAACCTGGTGTACTCCATGATTCCTGTTCTTTCCGACAAGAATCACTTGAATGCAACAAGCTCATAATCACGACTTCAGAAGTGGGAAGTAGGACATTTCCGATAGCATATGAAGGTAGCATTAAATACACAAACAGGGTAATTAACAGGAACAGAAAGATGTTAACTAATTTAGAACCATGGAGACTAAGCAAAGGGAAAGCAGTCAAGACGGAACACAGAAACTCAACAAAACAGAGCATACATGACACAATAACATTGATGTTTAAAAATTACTGTATTTTTTATCACATACTATGATGCACTATGACTAAATATGCTCCATAAAATTTGACAGTGAATCAATATTATCATAACATAATTAAACTAAATGAATTATTCACTCACCCTCATGGAGCTGTAAGCCATTTAAAGGGGACATATTATGCCCCTTTTCACAAGATGTAATATAAATCTCTGGTGCCCCCAGAATGTGTCTGTGAAGTTTCAGCTCAAAATACCACCCAGATAATTTATTATAGCTTGTCAAATTTGCCCCTATTTGGGTGTGAGCAAAAACACGCCGTTTTTGTGTGTCCCTTTAAATGCAAATGAGCTGCTCCCCCCGGATACAATGTCAACAACAAAACGAATCTCACTCAGCCAAAATGTCAGAAATAACCAGTTGTGGAGTGCAGCCTTACATGTTTGAACCGGAGTCGGACACAGATGGAGAGACTCAGGAAGAGGTTGGAACTTTTAGACTACACTTGGATGTTTCTGAATGGTTAGTGGATGTTACGTTGATTCAACTCATCGACTAGCATGTACCGTCATGTTAATCTATAAATTGTTGTATAGGTGCTTGTGTGGGAACGTAACACGTCCGTCACCCGACTATACAATGTATAATAAATGTGCGTTTATGAATTACGCAGACGGTGAGCGTTTTCGGGATAAAACTAACGACATAGCTCTAGTCTCTGTGAATACAGTCAGATACTATGGTAACTTTAGCCATATTAGCCGTACAGCATTCTAGAAAGCTCATTCAGAAAGGAAATTTGCAAACATTCACAAAATATGAAGTGCCATCCTTACTTGTTCTGGATATGAAGTTAGAGCACGAAGCGTTGGTATTAATCCATCCTTCAGAAACAACTTTTTCGCAAATCTAGCGTTTTACTGACCCTTGTTGGTGAAGCAGTCATGCGTAAAATGATTTGCGCAAATATATAACATTTTACTGACGTTCTTCGGCACATTTCCTTCAAAAATTAAATTAATCCACGGTGTCTTCAGTGGCTCGGATGCCGGGAGTCTATGGAGACTCGTATGTTCGTTGGTACATCCAACAACAGAACATTTGTTTTTGGCGCAGACATTGTAATACTCTAGCTAGCTGATACAGCGAGAAAACAGAAATGGTGGTCTCTGTGCTTCTCACTCAGGGGTGTGTCTATGCTAAAAGGGCAGATCATCAACAGTCATGGGCGGGGTTTCCCTACTCTTACATATAGGAGTAGGGGGAAATCTGGAACAGGGTGTTATGAGAGATTGATAATGATTGATAGGGATTATTAAAAAAAAGGATTGGATTTTTACCATTATAGGCAGGTTGTTTACACACACTGTGGACACATATCTGTGTTCAAACACCATATAAAAGTGAATTTTGCATAATATGTCCCCTTTAACACACACACAAAAAAACAATACAATAATAACAATCTTTATGCATCTTTTTACCCATCTAATGACAGATCATAATCGGTGAGCGCTGCAAACCATGCATACTCTTAAATAATTGTCTCTTCAGTTATTCTTTTCTGTGTTGAAAAACTGTTCATCTAGGTTTCTGTCATTTAGAAAGTGTAAATCTGACTGGCCAGAGCGAGTTAAAGCTGGAGAATTAAATGTTAACCAGTCCGCAATTGACTGTGATATAAATGAGAAGTGAGATGTGCAGAATTGAAAAGTCGAGGAATAAAAAGCTCTCTAGATTTAACCATAATATAATTGGACTCAAAAGGCGATTGAATAACACACACACACACACACACACGGCACCACCTCTCCAGCTGGAAGCACAACTCTCACGCTCTCACTCAGGTCCGGTAGCGTATCTGATGATAAACGAGCGCGCGCGAGTCCGCTGTTTGGAATCTGTTCATCCGCGAGGGAAACAACTAAACCGCATCCCTGTTGCAAAAGGTGAGAAGTCTTTTTTATAGTCTTTCAGTTTTTCCATGCATTTGTCAAGAGCCTGTACCCTGGATGTAGCGAGTTTAATTTAGGCTGTGGTAAAAAGGTTAAAATAGTCAACATTTCGGACGCACAAAACCAAAGCATAAATGAGTAATAGTTTAACTAGATGTAGTATACAGTTTAAAATAATCTACAAAACATTAATTTATTAATATAATATCAATAGTCTATAACCTATTAATAATAATTAGCCTATATGTCGTATTTCAGAAGTGGAGTACAGCAATCTCATCACATGACATTAAGTAATGACAAGATTTTAACAGAATGGATTAACAGATAGTTCAAGTGAGCAATTAATTTGATTCAGTGCTTTTTCTTTCGAATGGGAAGTATGGCTCACGCACATTTTGGTTCATACTTTAGTCATTATCCTGCAATATAGCCTACTATTATTCGGTTTATTAATTGAACAGTACATTTATTGTTGTTCTGTTAACCCCTCCGTTTATCTCTCCTCGTTGCGCTTTGATTAACCTTTTGTGAACCAGCAAGATGAGGGGGAAGTCCGACTCATTTCTTTTGAACAGCTAATTTCAAAGAACCGGTTCAAAACTCGATACAGTGGTTCTTTTTTTAATTATTATTAAACATCCTAAACGTTCCAATTAAGCAATATGCAGAACATATAACTGTTTTATACTTTTAACATATTACTAGTACTAACGTTTTGGGATGTATTTTTAGTACATAAATCTATAAGTAGCCTACTAAAAGAAAAAAATGTGCTGATACAAGATGGTTCTTGGTTCAGTCCAGTGAACAGAGTCAGTCAATTCAAAAGAACAATTCATTCAGTATACATCACTGTAACTCGAGTGTGTGGAAGAGAGGGCAGGTATGCTTGAGTGAGATCTGAATAAACTGCTGAATGAAATTCCTTCACAACAAAAGTTTTGGCAGCTTCACACCTGGCGAGGCAGGGATTGTGGATTTACGACCTGGACGGAAGCCTTTGAGGGCAGCTGGCTCGAAGGGAAGTCAAAGTGATTAAACATAATGCCAGAAAGTGGACAGCTGAATTAAGGGACTTGTAGAGAGATTAATCTTTTCTGTTTCTATTCCTTCTTCTAGGATAAAAGCAGTCTATTTTAAGGCATGCCTGCATGTAGACATCACCAGTGTTGGGCTCATTAGTCAAAATCATTACTCGTTACTCTTTTAAAAAGTAATATTATTACTTTACTTATTACTCCCTGCCAACAGTAGTTTGTTACACCAGTACCCGTTATTATATTACTTTTGTTACACCCCACAAAATTAGTAATTGTGTCCTTTCTGCTTAAAACTCATGACAAAACATCCCGTGCTCATTCTGTCTCCATACACAACTAACATGGAGCTAATAAACGGGATTATAACAAAATATGGTTTGTATGTGATTTTCATTTTTTTTTTTTCATTTTTTTTTTTTGAATAAATTATGTTTATATGAAAAATGCTCAGCAGGTGTTGTGATTAGCTAAAAAAAAAGAACACACATATTTCTGCCTCTGTATTATATGACTGGTATATGTTATACACCGATCAGGCATAACGTTATGACCACTCAGCAGCTCTTGTGGGATGTTCCTGGTCCGCAGTGGTCGGTATCTATCAAAAGTGGTCCAACGAAGGAACAGTGATGAACCGGCGACAGGGTCATGGTCGGCCAAGGCTCATTGATGCACGTGGGGAGCGAAGGCTGGCAAGTGTGGTCCGATCAAACAGACGAGCTACTGTAGCTCAAATTGCTCAAGAAGTTAATGCTGGTTCTGATAGAAAGGTGTCAGAATACACAGTGCATCGCAGTTTTTTGCGTATGGGGCTGCATAGCCGCAGACCAGTCAGGGTGCCCATGCTGACCCCTGTCCACCGCCGAAAGTGCCAACAGTGGGCACATGAGCATCAGAACTGGACCACGGAGCAAAGGAAGACGGTGGCCTGGTCTGATGAATTTACATTTTCTTTTACATCATGTGGATCGCCGGGTGCGTGTGCGTCGCTTACCTGGAGAACATATGGGACCAGGATGCACTATGGGAAGAAGACAACGAGTTTGAGGTGTTGACTTGGCCTCTAAATTCCCTGAACAAACAAGTCTGATCCATGGAGGACCCACCTTGCAACTTACAGGACTTAAAGGATCTGCTGCTAACATCTTGGTGCCAGATACCACAGCACACCTTCAGGGGTCTAGTGGAGTCCATGCCTCGACGGGTCAGGGCTGTTTTGGCAGCAAAAGGGGGACCAACACAATATAATAGGAAGGTGGTCATAATGTTATGCCTGATCGGTGTATATACTATATTATATGAAAAAAATTAACATTAGATCGCCATGGGAAGTTATTACAAACACTTGATGGTGCTTTACAGTCTAAACATTAAATAAAAGTATAGTATTAATCTCATAAATTGTGTATCTTGATGCTAATTGTATAACATTAAGGCACCTGCTACCCAGGTTTGGTTATATTTAATTATGATATTTTGTTAAAAGAATTTATGTAAGGTCATACGAAAATGTCATCCAGGTCCTGCAAATTCTTCAGTTTTCCAGCATCTTTTGCATATTTGAACCCTTTCCAGAAGTGATTTTGAGATCCATCTTTTCACACTGAGGACAATTGAGGAACTCAAACACAACTATTAAAAAAGGTTCAAACATTCACTGATGCTCCAGAAGGAAACATGACGCATTAAGAGCAGTGGGGGGGGGGGACTCTTTGAATTTGAAGATCAAGGTAAATTGTACTTAATTTGTTTTCCGGGAACCATGTAAGTATCTTCCGTTGCTTTTGAAGGGCAGCTGAATGAAACAATATGATATTTAAACAAAATAAGAAAAATCATCCTGTTTAAAAGCCATGGATCATCCAGGTAACGACACACAGTATTAAGAATCAAGGGTACATAAATTATGAAAAATTTTCATAAATTCAGCTATTTGTTTTATCTTGTGGACTATATGTAAACATCTTTTGTGTAAAATATCTTATTCAGGACAGTACTAAATAAAAATAACATGCATTTTGTATGATCCTTCTTATTTTGTTTAAATTATTCACAGATTGTGCAAGGGGTGTGTAAACTTTTGAGCAAGACTTTGTATTGGGATCAATGGGATGTAGATGGGCAAGCCATGTAATGCCAGAATAAAGAATATGCCACAATTTACATTTGACAACAATGTTCCTGTCATCTTTTCTCCCAAGTCTCAAAATCAAAGTAATAGCAATATTTCCAGCCACTGAATGTAAACCATTTTCCAAGATAGCTTGCTGCAATTGTGACATCACGTGCACACGCAAATTGTAAAGATTGTGAAAATTAATCCAGGGATGATTGGATTGGTGTTCTTCAAATCAGCAGGAGTTGGGATAGCAAAAAAAGGTTGTAATGAGCCATTTTATCGATAGCAACTGTAATATTTGTTGATCTGTTATACTACTCATTACTGGGGAAAGCAATATTATTACTGTAACGTTACTAGTAATGCATTATTGCCCAACACTGGACATCACAGACTGCATAATCATAATCTGAAGCACATGGTTTATTGTGTTTTGACAGTAAATGGCATTAAATGGTATTTTGTTTTTGTTCATCTGATAAATATCTGTGTACCAAACATACCTTTTTGTTTAGAAAAAGTGAACAAAATCTGATTTACTTCACTGCTCTGGTTAACAAAATAACTGATTTGAATCTCCCTCCTTCTGAGGCAAGTCTGTGAGACTGATTCACAACAAATGCTGTTGAAATGGAACTGAATGTGTTAAGCTAGACAAAAGATGTCAAATTCTTTGAGAAGGTCTTTTCTGACACTAGATCAATTGATCAATTTAATTTGCATTTAAAACGAAAACAAAAGTTGTTTTTGAGGAGGGGAATGGTTGCTTGAACAATGCATGCTGTCATATATTTGATCATTGCCCACTCATGTGTTTCATTTGCTGTCAGGGTAGGAAAAGGTGTCACTTTATAGGAAAGATTTCACAGTAAGCGTTAAAAAACCGCTTCGACAGGGCTGTGTTATAGAGCCTAAAGGGATGGTTCACACAAAAATGTTATTTAGTCAAAAAATCTCTCAAAACCATTTACTCTCATATAATTTCAAACCATATCACCACCACAGTTTTTACTGTAACTTCTCTTTTACATCTGTTCTGTACATTTCAGTGTACAGCAGAAACACAGTGCTTGATATGAGATACAAGTCATGAATTCCCTGGAAAATCCAGCTGATGTCCTGATGTGTAGGAATGGATTCCGCCAATATCCACGGCACTGTCCTCCTGTGTGTGTTTGAAAACACCTTAAGGCTGGGATATCTAAACTACTTTTGCCTAGGGGCTCTATGACAAAAACATCCTAATTACCAGCTCAGATTTGATGCTATCCTATTTGTTTATGGTAACTTCACTTAAAAAAAAGAACTTTTTTGAATTTTGTCAGTCTCTTGTGTGCACGAGTGCGAGCACAAACATCAAGTTGCTGGCTGCAGTTCACTTAATGGCCACCGGTGTCATTAATAACAAGGGTTTCTGAATTCTACATATAGCTCCTTTAAGATAGGAAGTTTCTGGCCATTGATTTTTGCCCTGATTTACAGTCGCCGAAAAGTTACAGTTGCTGAAAGTCATTGCCAGTCTGCAGATTTTGGGCAGTCGGAGTTGATAGACTTTATGTAGAAATCAGATTCAGACTCAGATTTTTTTAAGTTTTAGACTCTGATTCCATCCAGTTAGAGGATAATGTTTGATATTTTGAGCTGATTTTAGAACGCTGCATCCGAAATTGCATACTGTAGATTAGAGCTGCACGATTCTAGATAAATTGAGACGATTTTTTTGTTTAAAATTGAGATTGCGATTCTCCCACGATTCTGAAGAAAAAACATTAGACAACTAAACATCATTTACTAGAGGTTCTGACAAAATGTTCATTGGTTCAGTCTATTTAAAAAATACATTAATTTGAAAGAAATAATAAAACAAAAAAATCTGAATGAAGGAGCCATGTCTCATTCATAAAGATTTGTTTCAGTATTGGATGAATCAGCGTTTGTGAATGAAGCTCTTGAATGAATGATTCAATGACAAACACTTTTTTAAAGTCTCTTGTCGCCACCTCCTGGCGTAATAAGCTATTACTTGTTTCACGAGTTCACACTTACATATCATTTATAGAGAGTAAATTTAAATGCGTATTTGGCGTGCTGTCCGGGGGGACGGCTTCGAGCTCGGAATTTGGCCCGAACCCAGAGTACCCCCGTGTATGTAAGTGGTTTAGAACTAAAAGTGTGGAGAAGGGGTGGTGGAGGGATGCTGATAAACTGTCAATAACGGAGGTAAGACTGCTGCGTTTATATACCTCTTATTGTTTATTAGCTGAGTGCTCTCCACTTGTGTCAATTATCTGAACGTGCTCCTCCCGAACCTTGTTAATAAAACATCATATGTATTAATATATACAAGTGTCAAAACACTTTCAAAAAGGTGATTTGCTCTATTTTGATCGCTAGATATCAATGTTCATACCCAAACTATAAACTTTTATCCCAGTACACATTTGTCCCCTGCTATTTAAATGTTTGTAACACATAAATAACGAAATGTGTGGTTGAAAAGACTGTGAAGCTGCTTATCGGTACATTTACATGGCAGCTGCTCTCTCTGGATCAGCGGCAGCGCGAACGCAGATTTGAATGTTGCAGTGCGATTATCGAACTTTAAAAGTGTAACCAAGTCCCTAAAATCTTTGTTTTAAAACCTGTTTCACGTCACAAGTGTCAGCGGAGTGTAAGCAGCACGTGTTTTTGCTGCCCATATCAATGAATGAGAGCATTCACATCGGAAGTGTTACGGCCGATTCTCTCATTCATTAACATGGGCAGCGGAAAAATACATGCTGCTCATGCTCCGCTGACGCTTGTGACGTGAAACAGCCAAAAGTATGTTCTATATAGCATGTATATGTTTAGTGTGAAAGAATTTCGGACATACTACATCCGCCGCGTTGTCACTAGCTGCGCCTTATTTCGAAGGCTGCATCCTCCGGAGGTCTGCATACGTCATTGAGGCGGTCTCATTTAAGAAAAGTAACCGTTAGATTGCAAAGTAATAAAGAAGTTACAGTATTTTACACCTCACAAGGAATAACAGTCAGTTTTACTGGTTACTTTTCTTAAATGAGACATCCTTGATGACCTATGCAGCCTTCAAATGCGACCTCCGGAGGACGCAGCCTTCGAAATGAGACGCAGCTACACTGTCATGTGACCTATGGCGTCAGTTGTGTCACTATTAAATTATTTCGTATCCGGGTGCTTTTCGCGAACTGTTTTTCAAATACTATGCATTCAAATTTTTTCATTTGTTGTGCATCTCCTAGCAACGAGGCACATATTTTTATGCTTGAGTTTGGGTTCGGAATGACTTGAAAGTCTGATAGTGTGTGATCCTCAGTTGTTTAGTGTATGATACCCAGTTTTTCTCTTTAACTACAGTATTTATGAAGTCAGAAAGTATATGATGCCCACTGCTTTTAAATATGTATAGATTTTAAAAGTCTTGTAGAGTATTCCAGCCTTAATGAGATGTCCAGGTGCTTTAAAGTCATTATTCTTTCCATTTCTTTTTCTTGTAGTCAGCTGCCGTCTTTGGTTATGATTTGAGCATCTGATGCATCATAGAAATGAAAAAGGCTTTCACGTGAGGCCTATAACAATAAAAGTCACAATGACCCACTGCCGCTAGAAAATGAAGACATCACAACCTGATGGGAAGCTCTCAGTTGTGATTTTTAATGTTATAGCCCTATTTTAATAAAGATTTTAATAGGACCTTGGATTTCTTGTTTCATAGCCCTCAAAAGAGCACCTAACAGCCTTGAAGCGAACAGCTTCTTGCTGACAGAGTTTATTGTGATTTTGACATTTTCTGTCTGCATAATTAGGAACATGATGATAGTAATGTTTTAGAGGAAATGTTAGCAAAAGTTTTGCTATGTTTTGTCCATGTTTTCGCCACAGCTTTGTTTTAATGTTTTTTTTTTTTAATATATATATATATATATACACTCACCTAAAGGATTATTAGGAACACCTGTTCAATTTCTCATTAATGCAATTATCTAATCAACCAATCACATGGCAGTTGCTTCAATGCATTTAGGGGTGTGGTCCTGGTCAAGACAATCTCCTGAACTCCAAACTGAATGTCAGAATGGGAAAGAAAGGTGATTTAAGCAATTTTGAGCGTGGCATGGTTGTTGGTGCCAGACGGGCCGGTCTGAGTATTTCACAATCTGCTCAGTTACTGGGATTTTCACGCACAACCATTTCTAGAGTTTACAAAGAATGGTGTGAAAAGGGAAAAACATCCAGTATGCGGCCGTCTTGTGGGCGAAAATGCCTTGTTGATGCTAGAGGTCAGAGGAGAATGGGCCGACTGATTCAAGCTGATAGAAGAGCAACTTTGACTGAAATAGCCACTCGTTACAACCGAGGTATGCAGCAAAGCATTTGTGAAGCCACAACACGCACAACCTTGAGGCGGATGGGCTACAACAGCAGAAGACCCCACCGGGTACCACTCATCTCCACTACAAATAGGAAAAAGAGGCTACAATTTGCACGAGCTCACCAAAATTGGACAGTTGAAGACTGGAAAAATGTTGCCTGGTCTGATGAGTCTCGATTTCTGTTGAGACATTCAGATGGTAGAGTCAGAATTTGGCGTAAACAGAATGAGAACATGGATCCATCATGCCTTGTTACCACTGTGCAGGCTGGTGGTGGTGGTGTAATGGTGTGGGGGATGTTTTCTTGGCACACTTTAGGCCCCTTAGTGCCAATTGGGCATCGTTTAAATGCCACGGCCTACCTGAGCATTGTTTCTGACCATGTCCATCCCTTTATGACCACCATGTACCCATCCTCTGATGGCTACTTCCAGCAGGATAATGCACCATGTCACAAAACTCGAATCATTTCAAATTGGTTTCTTGAACATGACAATGAGTTCACTGTACTAAAACGGCCCCCACAGTCACCAGATCTCAACCCAATAGAGCATCTTTGGGATGTGGTGGAACGGGAGCTTCGTGCCCTGGATGTGCATCCCACAAATCTCCATCAACTGCAAGATGCTATCCTATCAATATGGGCCAACATTTCTAAAGAATGCTTTCAGCACCTTGTTGAATCAATGCCACGTAGAATTAAGGCAGTTCTGAAGGCGAAAGGGGGTCAAACACAGTATTAGTATGGTGTTCCTAATAATCCTTTAGGTGAGTATATATATATATATATATATATATAGGTTGTTTCAGCTATTTTCGGTTTGTTTCAGTGTATTTAAAATCTGTTGACAGCATTGTATGGTAAACAGCAGGAACACTTACTCTGTTTGTTCACCTGGGCTCTCTGGACTCAAAGAGCACCTCAATAGTTCCATTAGTCTGTGTTTTTTTTATCGGCTGAGCATAATTGAAGCACCCACAGGGAGGGGACATAACCAGCCAGAGCGGTTTAAAGAAACTCACAGTATGCTGGAGGCTGAGAATAAAACACACCTCACATGCCTGCCTATTTAATCATAATATAGATATCATGAGCTGTTTTAATCAGGGTGCAATTCAAGCAAACATTAATGCAAGTTTCTGGTCAATGTGTTATAATTAGACCTGGGATATATAGCTTAAAAAAAAGAGTCCACAAATAATTTGACAAGAATCAATACATATCTTAATAGGTCTACATAACTTTTGAGGGTGTGTTTTTTTTCATTCAGAGAAACAATAATTTGGACAAAATAGTATATGGAAGCCTATAATTTATACAAGAAAATAGAAAAAGTAATTGTGATTTACACTCACCTAAAGGATTATTAGGAACACCTGTTCAATTTCTCATTAATGCAATTATCTAATCAATCAATCACATGGCAGTTGCTTCAATGCATTTAGGGGTGTGGTCGTGGTCAAGACAATCTCCTGAACTCCAAACTGAATGTCAGAATGGGAAAGAAAGGTGATTTAAGCAATTTTGAGCGTGGCATGGTTGTTGGTGCCAGACGGGCCGGTCTGAGTATTTCACAATCTGCTCAGTTACTGGGATTTTCACGCACAACCATTTCTAGAGTTTACAAAGAATGGTGTGAAAAGGGAAAAACATCCAGTATGCGGCAGTCCTGTGGGCGAAAATGCCTTGTTGATGCTAGAGGTCAGAGGAGAATGGGCCGACTGATTCAAGCTGATAGAAGAGCAACTTTGACTGAAATAACCACTCGTTACAACCGAGGTATGCAGCAAAGCATTTGTGAAGCCACAACACGCACAACCTTGAGGCGGATGGGCTACAACAGCAGAAGACCCCACTGGGTACCACTCATCTCCACTACAAATAGGAAAAAGAGGCTACAATTTGCATGAGCTCACCAAAATTGGACAGTTGAAGACTGGAAAAATGTTGCCTGGTCTGATGAGTCTCGATTTCTGTTGAGACATTCAGATGGTAGAGTCAGAATTTGGCGTAAACAGAATGAGAACATGGATCCATCATGCCTTGTTACCACTGTGCAGGCTGGTGGTGGTGGTGTAATGGTGTGGGGGATGTTTTCTTGGCACACTTTAGGCCCCTTAGTGCCAATTGGGCATCGTTTAAATGCCACGGCCTACCTGAGCATTGTTTCTGACCATGTCCATCCCTTTATGACCACCATGTACCCATCCTCTGATGGCTACTTCCAGCAGGATAATGCACCATGTCACAAAGCTCGAATCATTTCAAATTGGTTTCTTGAACATGACAATGAGTTCACTGTACTAAAATGGCCCCCACAGTCACCAGATCTCAACCCAATAGAGCATCTTTGGGATGTGGTGGAACGGGAGCTTCGTGCCCTGGATGTGCATCCCACAAATCTCCATCAACTGCAAGACGCTATCCTATCAATATGGGCCAACATTTCTAAAGAATGCTTTCAGCACCTTGTTGAATCAATGCCACGTAGAATTAAAGCAGTTCTGAAGGCGAAAGGGGGTCAAACACAGTATTAGTATGGTGTTCCTAATAATCCTTTAGGTGAGTGTATATCTCGCAAAAATGTCAAGTCAAATGTATTTGGTGCTTTTCACAATACGTTCAAAGCAGCTTTACAGAAAATCATGATGTTAATGTTTCTAATCTTAATATATTCATGCCTTATAGTCACATTTAGCAGATTTAGCTGGGCAACAAATATAGTTTAGAGCAGGGGTTCTCAACTCTGGCCCTTGAGCTCCACTTTCCTGCAGAGTTTAGCTCCAACAAAACACACCTGAACAAGGCAAGCTAATCAAGGTATTCAGGATTAGAAAGATCTAAGGGCCTTTTTACACCTAATCACTTCATGTGTTTTTACTGATCGGATAGCTATCTGATTTGTTAAAAAGGTTCCATTTACACTTGGCCGCATAAATGTGTCTCCGCAAAATGAATATATATCCATGCTATATGCAAATGTAAGATCAATGAAAGCTACCGATATGAGCTGCATTTTATTTATCATCAGCTAATTTCAAGATCAAAGACAATAGGAGAGAGAGTTAAGAGAGAGAATACTAGGTGAGCAATAGGAGAGAGAGTTGCATTAGCACTGGTAAGATCATTAAGGCTACTTTCAGACTGTCAATCCAAATCCGATTTTTTTTGTGCATATCCGATTGAAATCCGTGATTTTTACAAATCCATTTCGAGCTACATTCATATGTGGTTTGAAATCCTATTCAAATCGCATTTCTGGAAATCTGTTTCAGTCTGACCGCTCTGATCGGATTTCGCATGGTTTGTGACTTTCTTACGCCATGTAAAACGTAAACGTCAGTCATTGTTATAGGAAACATGCTGAAAGTCGCTGCAGAAACAAGGTTGTGTTGTTGCAAAGTGCCGGACGAGCAAAATAACAATAGTTATAATGCACCGCAAAAAACAGGTAACATCGATGCTCACTATGCTCCCTTACTGGAAATTACGTAACATTTCTGAACATTTCATGGATATATCTTAAAATATGTCAGTGCCATTGTTTTGTCTCAAGATGCACACCAGTATTAATCTAAGCCCTGTCTGTGAAACCGGGCCTGATGAGATTAATGAGATATGAAATTAACATCACTTAATTTCAAATCACTGCAAAGGCATTGTAAATATTCAATATATAATCCAGTGAGGGTTTGTTAATTTACTGTTCATCTAACTCGACCAGTCGACACCCTTCACTTATTTATCCCATCTTATCCTCGAATGTGAAGGTTTAAGCTAATTAAATAAGTTGTCTTTGACATTTAGCTCATTCTGTTTAAAATTACTTGCTGAAATTGATCACTGTCAAATGAGCATTTCTGAATGTGTGTCAAATGCGAAAATTCCTTCTGCAAAAATCCCTGAAAGAAGACGACAATGACAAGATGCGCAAAAATTAATTAGGCAGCTGACTGGTTGATAAAGAGAGAGAGAAAAAAATACAGTAGCTTGTTACAGGAAATACCAAAGAAAATTTATGCTTAATCTATGAACCATTTACTCACTTCATTAAAGGGCGCTGTGAATGAGGTTCATTTGCATTTCAATGGCAAGCACCCTTTGAAACGGCAAGGCCCACGTGTGATGGCAGCCGAGAAACATCTTTGACTCAAATCATGCTGGCTTTCATTAGTGTCTTTAGAAGTTTCTGTTTACTGCTGTTTGAACTGACAGAGTGTACTGTATATTGAGAGGAACACACAAATCTGAGTCCCGCTGATTCATTTGTACAAGTAACCTGACTTCCGAAGTAAGTCAAGGCTGTATTGAAGGGCTTTTAGGAGTGACTTATGTATCTCTTTCTATGCAGAAAGTGGTTCAGTATATGGAACAGGAACTTCCAGGGAAATTTGTGGCTGTGCTCATTAAAGTTTAAATAACTTCATAACACTTTGTTATATGAACCAACCAAACTAGCACCTATATGGTGTGAACTGCATGTTTGGCACCACACGCCCCCACAGGACATACTCAAGTGGCTTCATGGCCATTTCAGCCCATCTGTTACCGGTTTAAAATTTAGCTAAAGAGTTGATTTATAAAGAAAGCTAACCAACATGTATCTCTTTCCTTATTAATATGCCAAAACCTCCACCCTTCAGGTCTCTGAAGCAGTATTCCAGGATGGATGGCAGTGGTGGTGAATGGCTCAGCACTCCCGTGCCCTCGTCTTGCTTGGAAAACGTTACCATGGAAAATTCCAGCGTGGGTCAAATCTACGAAGTCGTGCTGCAGTCGACGAACACGACTAAGCGGAATCCACAGTTTGTTGACGTGGAGCTCCTTCAGTCTTTTAAACCTCTCATCATCCCGTGCTACGCTCTTGTGGTCCTGGTGGGAGTTTTCGGGAACTATTTGCTGCTTTACGTCATCTGTCACACCAAAAAAATGCACAACGTGACCAACTTCTTCATCGGTAACCTGGCATTTTCCGACATGCTGATGTGTGCCACCTGTGTGCCCTTTACCTTGGCGTATGCTTTTAATCCTCGTGGGTGGGTTTTCGGAAGATTCATGTGCTACCTGGTGTTCCTCATTCAGCCTGTGACCGTGTATGTGTCAGTATTCACACTGACAGCCATTGGAGTGGACAGGTGAGCGATGCATCTGAGTGTTGTGTCTCTTGACAGTGTGACTAATTCATTGCATCAATGTCAACTAGCATTCTGGGGCTTTTGTAGTGCATATTTAACAGACGGATTCAGTTGATTCATTGCGTAAACTACTGTTCAATGCTCAAAACTTTTTTAGTTTAAAAAAAAAAACATCTCATAATATTGCATTTACTTAAGCCACATCCACACGAAGCCAGAGCTTTCCCTATCTGATCTTTTTTTTTTTCTCGTCTCAAGAAATATCTGCGTACACACGAAACCACTGAAACTGACTCAAAGCGATGTAGTATACATGCCAGACCAGTATGTGGCGCTGTAATTCTGCCACAGATACACACTAAAAATGGAGAAGAAGACTTGGAGCATGTGAGATGTGGGGTGATGACATCATCGTTTCACAAAATATACGGATTGGCTGTACACACGAAAGCGCAAGGGTGTCGTTTTCAGATTTATCCACTCTGGGACCCGGTTTCAAAAAATAGCCGTTTCAGGCACCCAAAATGCCGGATCCGTCTGGACGAAACACGTATCTGTGTGTACGGGGCCTTAATCAAAATACAGTACAGTAATATTGTGAAATATTACAAATTAAAAAATAACTTTTATATTTTATTATACTTTAAAATGCAATTTATTTCTTTGATGGCAAAGCAGAACTTCCAGCAGCCATTACTCCAGTCAGTTTCTGCCTTATTCTGTGATTAAAAGCCTCTTTTTTTTTCTACATTGTATAAAATCCATAATGACAATGCACAAGTGTTCGTAGTACATAAACGAATCATAAAATTGTCATTAGGAAAATATAGAAAAAATTATTATAATTATAGAACACTAATTATTGGTTATTGTTCAGCAGTGTATTTGATTTCTCAGCCAGTTAAAAGCAAGATATACGAAAAAATAAAACCTGTCAATTAATCAAAAGTCAGAAAAAAAAACATTACACTCACTTCTGAAATGATCGCTACGCCCGTTATCATTATCATGATATGCCATGTTGTCATTATCATGTGACCTATCAGCGTCAGTTGCTTTGCTTCAATGGCATTCACAAATCCTCTCCTGTGGCCTTATGGGATAGTAGTGTCCATTGTATGCACATTTCAGAATCACACCAGGAAATAATATCTCATCCAGGTACTTTTTGTCTTCTTTTTTATGAGTACTGTGAATTCAGACATACTTCTTTTGTCACATACTGTTTTTCGCCTACTATATAGTAGGGAAGTATGCAATTTCGGATGCAGACAGAGTGTCTAAAAATGGCATAACAACAGGAGATTTTCATTGTACTGAGATCTGAAGGTACATTCAATAATACAAAGGCACATTTTACCATTGTATGCTTTTTATTTGCATATCCTTTCACAAAGTATGTGTCATGGTGCTGGCAAGAGTGTGTTGCACCACGACTATGCAAATAAAATCAATCACTTGAAACTTTAGGGTTTGTATGATGCCTCAGAGAAATGTAAATCTACATGTCGATCAGTTTAAATAGAGCATATGATGTCTGGAATCTGTAAATTATCACGATTTGTTTAAAATTGAACATTTGTTTCTTATCCACCATTACTGTAGGCGTGTTGATTTTAGCATTTTTTTTTTTTTTTTTTTTTTTTTTTTTTTTACAAATTTCAAACTTTTTATTCTTGTTATATGGTCACAATAAAAATGTCTTGGAAAACTTTTTACCATGCCTTCATTATTTTATTTTATTCTTTTTATGCCCTTGCCAGTTGAAACTTAAACTACTGTATGACAATCCATCATACAAATAAAATATTTAATATTTAAATATTTAAATATTTAAAAGTATGATAATAAGAGTGAAATAATCAAGCATTTTAAGCACAATACATTACTTGAGATGTGCTGGAAATGACACTGGTGGGAATTTTAATTACTTTCAGACAAAAGACATAATTGCCCTGTGATGAATATCCACAGTGGAACCTTGTTAGACAAATTTAAAAAAAAATTTAAAAAAAATGAGAATGTGAAATGTGTTAAGTTTTCAGAGAGTTTATTTTCTTAAGTCCACATTGTTTCAACCCCCGAGCAACCATTTTTGTGATTTTTAGCTCAATTTGAATAAAGCAGTAATCTAAACAGCTCTTTTTCAGGGTAGGCCTACCAGAAGAGCCTGTAAGTTATTGAGCTTTCGTTGGTAAATAGTAATTTTATCTATCCACCTTATTCCTACGCCCCATGATGCTTTGCGCAAATTATGGGTGTAACTTCCGTTAAACTGTAAACAATCAGTGAAAGGCTCGCTCTATGAACGCAATAATACCTAACCCTTCAACCATCAAAAAATAAATGCACATTTAAAAGTGTAAAAGCATCAACAAGGTACTTCCAACAGACCAGGAATAACCCCAAAAGCGTGATTCTTTCCACAACAATAACGGACGGGTTAAATACCACAATATATGTCTGTATTATGTAACATACAATGCCTTAATGAAAAATGTTCATTAACTTCATCATTGCATAATACTATTTCAAAGTGAATTCCGTCATTCTGACAGATAATAAATTGTATTTACCTGTAAAAACAAAACCTGGAAAGATACGTAAGGATTTGAGGAGAAAAACGAGATTCTTTGTGCATTCCAGTTAATTATTAATTGGATATATCGTAAATTAAATCGGGAGAACAGACCACAAATGTGCAGTATACGTTGTCCTTTTTCTATCTTGTTACAGTGGAATACAAAAGGGAAAAAGAAAATAATCATGAGGAAAATAATGCAGTGACTGAATAGAGCTCTTGCCATAGTTATAACGTCATATACTCATAACTTTCAACACGTTAAAATATCAAGCATTACGTTATTCTCATGATGTCTAAAAATAAAACGAAGGAAAATTGATAGCTCATTCAGTCAAACTGACGGATAAGCTTTTGTGCAACCTTATGATTTGAAATGACTCGTTTAAGTCTTTTTTGAATGGAAGTTCGCCAAACCGGAAGTGCCGCCCATAATTCAAAACGCAGTAGGCTCGTCAGGAATAAGGTGGATAGATATACAAAAAAGGCCATGAGAATGCATGATATTGTGTACCTCCATCTTACATGTGACAAATAGTTGTATAGTGACATATTCTGCATATAAAGCTAGAAGGCTAAAGTAATGTCAATGTGTTGCCAAATGTTAAATACCAAGTACACCTAAAATAAACCAGGACTTGTCCCCATTGCTGAAAATATATTTAAAGATGATTTTCTCTTTTTTACATTGTGACTTTGTAAAGCCTTTAACCTTCACACTCGTCCCAGCGTAGGCGCTCGAGACAGTGATGGATGATGACATTAACTGCACGTTAGCCAAAGAACATGAAATATTGGTGGTTTGTTGTATAATAAGTGCATTAAGAATCCATTTACCTTACAGTGAAGGCTTTTCTGTGCAGACAAGGTTGTCACCTCCTGTACGTGGTTCATCTTCTGTGCTTTTACATGTAGTGAAACTCACGTGAATACTGTCTTTGAAAGCCCTTGATATAATCGTCGGGTTTTAGAAGCAGACCCATTCAACCAGGCTGGATTTGGAGACGAGGAAATGTCTGTCCATTGAAGAGCAAACACATTGGCGCAAGACAATGTTAAGCAAGACATGAAGGTCCTGCTCACCTTGAAGCAAATAAAAAGTTCATTTAGAGGTCTTATTTTTAACACAAACCTCTAAAACTGAAATATCATTGAGAATTAATAATTCTAATAATTAATATCTGATTCTTATTGCAAAAACTGTGTTTTCAGAGTAGTGTCACTACAAATAGGCTACTAAAGCTTGAACTGACAATGAAAAGTTGAATTGTAATATGATTCCTTTTTTTTCTGCATATCAATAACCCTACTAACCAAATACTCAATACTAAACAGACTTACCATGTTAAAGGCAGGTTCACATACAGTAGCGTTTTTGCGTTTTATGGCGCTTGTTTTCGTCTATGTAAACATGCACTAGACATACGTCTGTTTGAAGGTCTTTTTCAGCGTCTAGCGATCGTCAGCGATAGTCACATTTTTAAAATGTCATGTCAAGTTAAAAAAAAAAGTTTAACTTTTAAAAGACCCTTATAATATTCTACTGCACTGCGTGATTGATGTCTTCATTGGTATTTTTGGAGATCGACTTGATTGGATTGAATACGACTCTTTTTAGGACTCGATTCCCAACTAGACCGATTTGAGGAATCGATTCTTTATGAAATCGAGTCTTAGCACTTAGAGTCGACTCGCACCACATTGCCTGAAATAAACATGCCTTTTCATAAAAAGGTAAAACTGTAAGGAAAAAGGCATGCCTATTACAACATCAGACCTTGACACACATGAAGGTCGCAGTGAATCAGTTCTGATATAGCAGATATAAGAAATAATAATTTATTCCGTCAGGGTGAATGTCCACTAGTACAGCGGCAAAACTCCGCTCAGTGCCGCTGACAACGTTAAAATGTTTCCGCTTTGAGGTGTGTGTAGCCAGAGCCATAGCGTGTTTAATGCGTTTTTCAATATAATCATCACAGATACACGCGATTACAGTTGGAAAGAGGCTTTGTGTCCGAATGCCATCAGTAAAATGCTGTCAATTTTATACACATTTGTAAACCCATTCAGCTATAATCGCAATGAAAGCATCCAAACTGCAATATTTAGCAAATATATAACAACTGCAAAGCGTCCAATGAATAAACAGCATAATCTCTGGTGTTACGAGATTTTTGCTTTCTGAGAATTTCGGTTTCCGAAGGTGGAGCATACATGAATATTGCTCGCTTGACCACAATTGAAAATGCATAAACGCATGTGCATTAAGTACCATTCAAAAGTCAGGAAAGACTTTTTTAAATAAATTAATTATTTTTTTTATTTTTTTTTTTCAAATAATAAATTGGATTGATTAAACTGATCAAAAAGACATTTATAGACCTAATAATGTAACATCTCTATTTCAAATAAATGCTGTTCTTCATACTTTCTGTTCATCTGTGAATCCTGATAATAGACACATTTATCACGGTTTCCACTGTCATTAAGCAGCACAACTGAATAAGAAATGTTTCTTGAAGAGCAAATCATCATATTAGGATGATTTCTGAAGGATCATGTGACACTGAAGACTGGAGTAATGATGCTGAAAATGTAGCTTTGCCATCACAGGAATAAATTACCTTTTTTTTTTTTTTTTTTTTTTTTTACAATATATTACAATAGAACACAGTTGTTTTAAATTGTAATAATATTTCACATTATTATGGTTTTTGACTATTTTATCAAATAAATGCAGCCTTATTGAAAAGGCTCATTCAAAACTTTGGGATTAATACGATTCTTTATTTTTATGTTAAATAAGGCTGCATTTATTTGCTTAAATATATATATACACCGATCAGGCATAACATTATGACAGGTGAAGTGAATAACACTGATTATCTCTTCATCACGTCACCTGTTAGTGGGTGGGATATATTAGGCAGCAAGTGAACATTTTGTCCTCAAAGTTGATGCGTTAGAAGCAGGAAAAATAGGCAAGCGTCAGGGTTTGAGGGAGTTTGACAAGGGCCAAATTGTGATGGCTAGATGACTGGGTCAGAGCATCACCAAAACTGCTGAGATGATGTGAACTAAAATTCTCAGTTGCGCACACAGTCGCACATGTCTGGGAAACTCATGAATATTTATGTATGCTCCACCTTCGCAAGCCGAAAACTCAGAAACCGAAAATCTAGTAACACTGGCACAACCTGGATATCTTTAAACGCTCAGGCCAGACTTCATTATCTGAACCTCACAAGGATTGACTGCTGCCCATGTTTTCCACTTGTTATTTGCATTAAGTCGAAAACTGCCCAGCCTTTTGATGCTCTCTACCACTTTCAACGCTTTCTCCGGTCCGCTTTCAATCCCACAATTCTCAGCGCGAGCGTGAAGCTCAAACAGAGACGGTCTTATTATTGGGAGATACGAGGGTCCGTGGCTCTACCACTGGAAAAACATAAAGACTAACTTAGATCATGTGTGCCTTGATTACCAATCACATTACAGCCTTTTGACGTCATTGAATTTCGTTAAGAGTTGTGTGACAGTCCATCACTGTTAGCGGATCCCATAGAAATGAATGAGAAGTTCTGTAAACTGTCCGCAATTGTCCGTGACTTCTCTTGTAAAACAGCATTTTTTCAGTGTAAACTCTGAAAATAGATAAATCCAAAACAAATGTTTAAGAGCAAACATATTGAAGATTAGCCGATGGGCTGTTGATTCATTAAATGATAAGCTATTTCCTCACAAAAATGGTTTATTCAGCGTAGTGAAGCCTCTCCTCCATTGACATCTTGTCTCCTTCCCTGCGTACCACAGCATCAGCAGGCATTACACTTTTTTTCGGCTAATGTTGCAGGATTGCCTTCAAGTGGCTTTGGCTCAACTTCCATAGAAATGAATTGAAAACGCTCGCTCTGCTTAGTGCCAGTGGACACACACACTGTCCTTCCCCTGCCTGCTGCTACTTCTGATTACTTTTTAGAGGGAAAAACTGCACATAATTGCTGGTCTAGGATCAGTTTTCTCCATAATAATACACCATATTGGCGAAACAAATTTGTCAGTCTGTGTTTGCGCTCTGGAGAGCGTCAAAGGTTTCTATTTACAACATGTTTTTGCAGTGTTGAGCAATGTAGCCAATCCCCATTGATTTCTTGAACACAGTGCCCAAACAGAGGTGTTTAAGGCCTGGGACACACTAGACGATTTTCAAATCTTAATCGATTTTAAAACTGCAGGAAACCACAGACATAAGGGCAGTTTCGACCGATTTTTAGCATTATAATCCTCCGAATGCACTTATGCACACACCAGAAGATTCGTCCGGACCACGAGACCACGCACCTGTCGATTGTAGTAACATTTCCACAGTGAGATGAGATCTCACGGAGACTCGCGAGGTCAAACGTGACTTGAGAAGAAAAACAGATGGAGGACGATCAACATCGTCAGCTGGTTCTCCTGGCGTGAGTTTTGTTTTACGAAAAGAGAAACAAAAGAGAAAAAAAGAATATGGGTGATCTTCTTTCTCAATACTCTACTTTCGTGGCATGTTTGTGGCTGCCAAGTTTCAGCTATAGAAGCACGCAACATCCGGTCACTCTCATTGGCTTATCATGGGTAAGCCCAATCAAGAGTCATAATTATCAAACATGTTTGTTCCGACGCGACCGGGAGCAGTAAAATAATCGTAACGACACCACACAATTGAGGATTGTTTGGACAAAAAGTCATTTGCGACAAGCATTGATTTGGGCCACAAATCGGGCTCAAAATCGGGCTTAAAATCTTCAAGTGTGTAGCCAGCCTAAGTTAAAATCCACTCACCGGTCAAAATGCCGTAGGATTCGCTCGCGAATAGTGCAGTAGCCTATGCTTGCTTTTCTGTTAAAGGGGTCATATGACGGTTCTATAAAGAACATTATTTTGTGTATTTGGTTTAATGCAATGTGTTTACACGTTTTAGGTTCAAAAAAGTAATTATTTTACACATACCGTACATTATTGTTGCTCCTCTATGCTCCTTTCTGAAACGCGTAGATTTTTACAAAGCTAATCGTACTGAAAAGCGATGTGTGCTCTGATTGGCCAGCGATGCAGTGCATTGTGATTGGCCCGAATACCTTAAGCGTCTGACGGAAATGTCACGCTCCTTACCATATTTGGAACATCAACTCCCGAAGCAATATTGACAGGTGATAATGTCGGTCCTACCTTGTCAATTCGAGCTCGAATCTGATCCGGAAAATGCAGAAGACCAAGCTGATCGATCAATGTTGCCAGCGTGACTGGACCAGAACGTATCAGATTGGTAAGTTTGCATTTGTGATCGTAGAAACAACAAACAAGCGCTACTCTATACTGCTCAAAATTCGCGTTTGAATCAGTAGCAACAATACTACAGCGAGAATAAAAGTTACGCCTTCTTTCTTTGCGTATACATTTGGGCAGTGTTATGAAACTCTGCCCCCACAGACTGACGTAGATTTGTGGGGACGTGTTTTAGGAAGGCATGGCTGAGCCTTAACTTTTACAAAGAATATCTCTTTGGGTTTGAGACTTTGAGATTTGTAACTCTGCAGTTCTTATACATGCACAAACAGCTACATAACACACTAAAGAAAAGGAAAACAAGAAATCGCATCATATGACCCCTTTAATAACAAATCATTTATCTGAACCGTTTATGCTGGGATGACATTATGCTAGGCGATAAATAACTGAAAAATCAGTCTCGCGCATGTCTCTAGTTTATAGTAACACATCTGGGACGGCATGAGGGTGAGTAAATGATGAGAGAATTTACATTTTGGGGTGGAGTATCCCACTGAATCCGAAATTAAAAAATGTGCTCATGATAGAAGAGGTGTTGAACTGTTGCATCAGATACAGATGTGAGATCACTGCCATAACTTGTTGCCTTAATCTGATATTTTAACTTCCAGATACTACGCTACAGTTCATCCACTGAAGAAGCGCATATCAGTTCTGGCCTGCACGTATCTTCTCTCTGGGATCTGGATTCTGTCATGTGGTCTGGTAGCTCCTGCTGTGGCCCACACATACCATGTGGAGTTCAAGGACGAAGGCTTCACCATCTGCGAGGAGTTCTGGATGGGTCAGGAGAGAGAGCGACTAGCCTATGGTTATAGCATGCTCTTCATCACCTATGTTCTTCCACTGTCCGCTCTTTGCATCTCCTACTTGTGCATTTCGGTGAAGCTTCGCAATTGCGTGGTTCCGGGTCATCGTACCCAGAGCCAAGCGGAAGCCCAGCGGGCTCGGAAACGCAAGACGTTTCGCCTGGTGTCCTTGGTCGTCGCTGCTTTTGGGATCTGTTGGCTGCCACTTAGCGTCTTCAATGTTCTTCGGGATATTGATATAGACCTGATCGACAAGCGCTACTTCCTGTTGATCCAACTGTTGTGTCACTTGTGTGGAATGAGTTCATCTTGTTGTAACCCATTTTTATACGCATGGCTGCATGACCGTTTCAGGGCGGAACTGCGGAAGATGTTTACCTGCCATCGACGGATTGGCATCGGGATTCCTGCTAACAACTGTGCCACCGCTAGCGTGGTTCTCTGACAGAAAATGAGCAGGTTGAGTTAGTTCAAAGACCACGAAGGCTAGCAGAACACTTGGTTTGCAAACTTATGGAATGGAGAAAGTGTTCACATCGGTCCTCTGCCATCTGCCAAGTTCCTCCATGTGCATCTTGTTGGTGCACACAGATGGTCCTTCTTCGAAGTACAAGCCATGTGTGCTGGGGAGAAATCTGTTGGATTAAGCCACAAGATTTCACCATGCTGTCTGTGATTTGGATATGAATTACCTAAAAAGGAAACAGTCTTTGAAAGACAGTCTCATCATAGAGAATGGTCCCTGAAAACTGCAACAGAAACATTGAACTTCTGATACCCAACTTTAAAAAAAAAAAAGTGAATGATTCAGCTTTAAAAGTGAAGTACAGCTTATATAAATGCCTTTCAGATGGTTGGAATAATTACAGAATACTTCATGTTTATATGAGATGTTATTGAAAATAGGCCTATATTTACATCAAAACTTTTTTTTCAGTCCCAGATAAAATATTTAAAAAGGACACATGGACTAGAGAGGTATAAAATATTAAAACTCTTGGACCCATTTTTTTTTTATATTAGGTGTCCTTAACTACTATGTACTAACATTTAAATTAATCATTTGATACAATGCACTTATTGTGTACATACATGTTTTTACATTTGTACTTACATTTTAAAAATTACCTGCATGTAATTACATCTGTAATTAATTTCTGTAGTTACATTTATAATTACACTGTTGACACTTCCCTTACACCTAACTCTACCATTAAACTTACCCATACCACCACACCTGTCCCTAACTTTACCCGTATCCCACCTCAATATCAACAAAAGTGTTTTGCATTACAATATGAACACAATAAGTACATTGTATTATTTTTTTGATGCAAGTAGTAGTTTAGGCCACCTAATATAAAGTGGGACCAAACTCTTTACTAATTATTTGTTTTTGTAATTTTTAAGCCTTTTATGTTTTTTTGTGCTTATAATAAAGTATGCAAACATACACAAACTTGTCTTTATGTACAAAGCAAACTTGGTCTGGGCAAAAATTCACAGGAAATAATATGACTCTATTGATGTTGTAATGTAATTGAAATTGTTCATTATTGAGCAAAGAATCCAGTATCTTCATTGTCCAGAAGCAAACAAGGAACAAAACTAAAAGTTCAGAGAGGAATGTGCCAAAATGTAGGTGCGAAAAAGTTTTGGGCAGTCTTACTTGTGATTTTAACCGTACAATTTTGTATAAATATATGTAATGTGCAATGTTGCATCAATAAACAATATCTGGACTAGAGGTTTGTTTTATACTGAGACTTCTCAGCATGATCACTATCAAATCACCTTTATTTATATAGCGCTTTTTACAATGGCAATTGTTTCAAAGCAGCTTCACAGTGGTAACAGGAAAATAATGCAACGGAATTTGATTCGCTCTGGAGAAAACGGTGATGTCATCCAGCTCATTTCAATTATCATATAGTGTCAATGCGGGCAGATCAGTAATATAGTTGAAATTTAAGTGTCCCCAACTGAGCAAGCCAAAAGCCAAAGGCGACGGTGGCAAGGAACCAAAACTCCTTCAGGGCCAGAATGGAGAAAAAAAACCTTGGGAGAAACCAGGCTCAGTCGGGGTGCCAGTTCTCCTCTGGCCGACGAACAAATAGTGTATGATTATGATTCTGGCAACATTACAGGTCAGAAGTCATATTAGATCAATAGATATTCGTAGGATTATTCGAAAGATTGGAGTCGTCACGCCGGGGACGGGTTTAATGAGGATGTCGTGTCGATGCAGCATTTACAGGGGGGAGTTTAATTGACACGGTCTATACAGACACTTCAGGGATGCGTTGGTCATGTCCAGGCTAAGGTCCACCATCTGGTCCGGATACGGCCCGGCCGACTGCAGTAAACCTCGGGATAAACAGAGAGACTAACATTAGCGTAGATGCCATTCTTCTTATGATGTAACGAGTACATCAGGTGTTATGGGAAGTGTTCCCGGTTATGGCTGACCTAGTTAATGCAGCCTAAAACAATCATTTAACTGATTTGAATAATAGAAATTAAAAATGTTTTGCCATAGTAAAGAGATGTGTTTTTAGTCTAGATTTAAACTGACAGAGTGTGTCTGCTTCCCGAACAATGCTAGGAAGACTGTTCCAGAGTTTAGGTGCTAAATAGGAAAAGGATCGACCGCCTGCAGTTGATTTTGATATTCTAGGTATTATCAACTGGCCAGAATTTTGAGACCGCAATAGACGTGATGGAGTATAATGCGTTAAGAGCTCGCTCAAGTACTGGGGAGCTAAACCATTTAGTGCTTTGTAAGTAATTAGACTATCATCAAAACTATCATCATCACATTGACGGAGATAGGAAAACTACAGCTCACACTAGGTTTACTGATTGGAACAAACCTTCAAATATGAGGTTATTTGGAGGTTTTCACATGGTAAATTATAAACATGAAAAAATCCCAGACTTGTACTCTCTTCGAATACTTAAAGGTGCAGTGTGTGAACTGCAATCACCCCTCCCTTTCGAAGCACATAGAGAAGCTACGGGGGCCGACACAGGACAAAAAGGTTGTCGTTGGAGAGAGCAGAGAGTGACTAGCGCTCTGTAGAGCAGTTTGTCCATTTAGGGCTACTTTATAAACATGACGCTGCAAAATGGTGACTTCACTGTAAGGGGACCCGCGGTGTATTTAGATAGAAATGGTTCATTCTAAGGTAATAAAAACATAACTGTTCATTATGTAAGGTCTTTATACACCACTGAAAACATAGTTATGTATATTATATTGCATTTCTGCCAATAGATCCTCATCAATACTGCACACTGCACCTTTAAAGGTGCACTGTGTAAATTTTAGCAGCATCTAGCGGTGAGGTTGCGAATTGCAATCACACACCGCTCACCCCTCCCTTTCAAAGCACTTAGAGAAGCTACGTTGGCAGACACGGGACAAAGATGTCGTTGTCTGAGACAGCAGAGAGTAGCTAGCGCTCTGTAGAGAAGTTTGTCCGTTTAGGGCTACTGTAGAAACATGGCGGCGTAAAATGGCGATTTCACTGATCCGCGGTGTCTGTAGATAGAAATGGCTCATTCTAAGGTAATAAAAACATAACGGTTCATTATGTAAGGTCTTTATACACCACTGAAAACATATGTATATTATATTGCATTTCTGTCAATAGATCCTCCTAAATATTACTCCTAAATATTTTTTCAGTAATTATATTATCTGCAAAAGTAAATAAGATTAAAGATTTAAAATGTACATTCAATACAATTAGGTGCACTTTTTTCAAAAGTGCACCCTATAGCAACTGTTTAGCATTGTCCTAAGATCACTCAAGAGAACTTAGCAAAGAAATTAGCAGTGAATTTTGCACAGTCAATAAACACTAATATCTAGAAAACATTATCAACGTTAGCTCTAACTTTAAATCAAAGAGCTAAAGGTTCCATCAGTACAAACGCTAATTCAAATGGACACTGTTGCATGTGAACAGTAGGAAGATAAACTGATGAAAAGACAAAGAGACTGCAGCCAGTAACCTTTGAAACGCTCTGGGCATGATAATATCCCCACCACCACAGCCGAAAATTAAAATGAGGTCTAGCAAAAAAAGACAAACCAAAAAAAAGAGAGAAAGAATTCAGTACATCATTTGAGTTTTTCTCTTTTCCCCTCCTTTTCAATGGTCTGCCATCCCAGTACATCAAAGACTACATGAGCAAGGCTTCGATAATAAGACCAGTGATTCACAAGGAGGATGACAGAATATGTGAAAGACAAACAAGCTGCATCCTGCAAATGAGTAGACAAGACACTTTCAGCTCTTCATCTCGCTGGCTGCAGACCAAGTTAAGCTCCCGGGTCTCAGATCTATTGTACAAACACAAAAGAATATGCTGCTCAGTGCTCAGGCACACACTGCAGTGGCGGCATTACATCTAGCCCTGGAAATGACTCAAACAGATCTTTTGTTTCTAATGCTAAGGTCCCCCAGGATACCTCCCAACAAGGTTTAGAAAATGGAGAAACAGCACTGGGTCATTTAATTATTTGTATCACTCCACTTGTCTTTGTATTAGTACTGGGGATTTTTCAGTAACTCTTCTACAGGTCATATCATTATGTCAGTAGGTGGCAAAAAGTGAGTCACTGAATTATGCATTCAACTGATTCGTTCAAACACAGTTTCATTCAACCCAATTCACACTGTCAGTCTAAATCTAAATATTTGTGTATCCGATTGGAATCTGATCTAAAATTATTGACGTCCACACTGTGTATCGCAACTGTTCAGATCCGATTTGTGTGTCCCTGCCGCTCTTTCATTTTCTAGGATACCTGCATTGGTTTCTATGGCAATGATGTTGCGTTGGTAGGCATAAGACAAAAACAGCAACAACAACCGCAGCATTTAGGGGTTTTCAATACAGATGTTTTCTTATTTACAACATGACATTGTGTAGCTGCCGCCGCGCGCTGGACTACTGCGTCTTCTTAGGCAGCGGCAAAACCGTAGGAGGCTGGTATGAGTGGTTTTATTCCATGCTGTCGTTTCCGCTGGTTTTAAAACATGCCTCCGTTATGTGTCTCCATCATTTTCTGCTTGACCAGCACTTCGCAACAACACAACATTGTTTCTGCAGCGACTTTCAGCATGTTTCCTACAACAACGTCTGACATTTACGCTTTACATGGTGTGAGAAAGTCACATAAACCACGCAAAATCCGATCAGAGCGGTCAGACTGAAACGGATTTCCAGAAATGCAATATAGGATTTCAAACCACATATGAATGTATAGTGGGGAGAACAAGTATTTGATACACTGCCGATTTTGCAGGTTTGCCCACTTACAAAGCATGTAGAAGTCTGTAATTTTTATCATAGGTACTCTTCAACTGTGAGTGACGGAATCTAAAACAAAAATCCAGAAAATCACATTGTATGATTTTTAAGTAATTAATTTGCATTTTATTGCATGACATAAGTATTTGATACATCAGAAAAGCAGAACTTAATATTTGGTACAGAAACCTTTGTTTGCAATTACAGAGATCATACGTTTCCTGTAGTTCTTGACCAGGTTTGCACACACTGCAGCAGGGATTTTGGCCCACTCCTCCATACAGACCTTCTCCAGATCCTTCAGGTTTTGGGGCTGTCGCTGGGCAATACGGACTTTCAGCTCCCTCCAAAGATTTTCTATTGGGTTCAGGTCTGGAGACTGGCTAGGCCACTCCAGGACCTTGAGATGCTTCTTACGGAGCCACTCCTTAGTTGCCCTGGCTGTGTGTTTTGGGTCGTTGTCATGCTGGAAGACCCAGCCACGACCCATCTTCAATGCTCTTACTGAGGGAAGGAAGTTGTTGGCCAAGATCTCGTGATACATGGCCCCATCCATCCTCCCCTCAATACGGTGCAGTCGTCCTGTCCCCTTTTGCAGAAAAGCATCCCCAAAGAATGATGTTTCCACCTCCATGCTTCACGGTTGGGATGGTGTTCTTGGGGTTGTACTCATCCTTCTTCTTCCTCCAAACACGGCGAGTGGAGTTTAGACCAAAAAGCTCTATTTTTGTCTCATCAGACCACATGACCTTCTCCCATGCCTCCTCTGGATCATCCAGATGGTCATTGGCAAACTTCAGACGGGGCTGGACATGCGCTGGCTCGAGCAGGGGGACCTTGCGTGCGCTGCAGGATTTTAATCCATGACGGCGTAGTGTGTTACTAATGGTTTTCTTTGAGACTGTGGTCCCAGCTCTCTTCAGGTCATTGACCAGGTCCTGCCGTGTAGTTCTGGCTGATCCCTCACCTTCCTCATGATCATTGATGCCCCATGAGGTGAGATCTTGCATGGTGCCCCAGATCGAGGGAGATTGACCGTCATCTTGAACTTCTTCCATTTTCTAATAATTTCGCCAACAGTTGTTGCCTTCTCACCAAGCTGCTTGCCTATTGTCCTGTAGCCCATCCCAGCCTTGTGCAGGTCTACAATTTTATCCCTGATGTCCTTACACAGCTCTCTGGTCTTGGCCATTGTGGAGAGGTTGGAGTCTGTTTGATTGAGTGTGTGGACAGGTGTCTTTTTTACAGGTAACAAGTTCAAACAGGTGCAGTTAATACAGGTAATGAGTGGAGAACAGGAGGGCTTCTTAAAGAAAAACTAACAGGTCTGTGAGAGCCGGAATTCTTACTGGTTGGTAGGTGATCAAATACTTATGTCATGCAATAAAATGCAAATTAATTATTTAAAAATCATACAATGTGATTTTCTGGATTTTTGTTTTAGATTCCGTCTCTCACAGTTGAAGAGTACCTATGATAAAAATTACTTCTACATGCTTTGTAAGTAGGAAAACCTGCAAAATCGGCAGTGTGTCAAATACTTGTTCTCCCCACTGTCGTTTAAAACGGATTTGTAAAAAGCGAATTTCATGTGATTTTTAGCAGTTCACTTGCTAAATCTGATCGGATATCAATCGAATATGCACAAAAATCGGATTTGGACTGACAGTCTAAGTATGAATTCGTATGGTTATTTTTATTGAGAAAAAAAGTAAGCTTGAAGGTCCACCCCTAACCCCACCCTTAAATCTAGCTGTCAAAATGTAAACAACATGAATGCGGTGCATTAGCCACCAATTCGCCAAAATGTTAAATAGTTAAGAATTGCCATGAGAATGAAACAAGAGACTGTATGTCATAAATTCCCGGTGTGTTTGTGGACTCTTTTGTTATTTCCTGCCTTGTGCCATGTGTTGTAGTCCTTTGTAGTTTTTCATCATGATTAGTTTTCCCCAGGTGTTGCCTATTAGCCACTCCCCCTTGTTATCATGTTATCCTTGTTTCTCTTTGTGTATTTATACTTCTGTGCTTCAGTTGTTGTTTGTCGGTCGATGTGCTCCTGTATGCGTGTTCCTGTTGTTACCCTCCTGCCTGGTTCTGTATACCCTTGTTCTTGTATTTACTTTTGATGTTGTGTGTTATTAAATCGTTCTTGCTGCACTTGGATTCTCACTCTGCTTCATCCCTGCTCACACGTGACACTGTATTTATGAGTCATTCATTGAATCATTAGCTCAACTGTTTTATTCAGGAATGAAATGATGTGTTATTCATACATACGCAAAGGCTGGTTCTGCTTTTTTGGAACTTTTTTTTTTCTCTGAGCAAAAATAGACTGGTAATATTGTGTATAAAATAAGTTACTCAATATTAACTTCTTTTTTTATTAAACAATTGAACAAAAACAGCACCGTGATGATAATCGTAACAGCACTCTTGCTTGTATGATTTTGCTGAACTGTCAATGTCTAGAATAATTTCACATTCACTTTTAATGTGGGAGAGACTAGAAACTTTTAACTTACAACGTTTCACTTCTTTAACTTGAGCTTTGTCTTTGTTTTTTCAACAGATTTTTATCTGCATTTGAGAAACAATAATCAGTGGACTCCCTGCAGTTCCGCTGTGCACCCCCTGTTGAAAACTTTTTTTATCTTATGCAAAATAAAGATAAAAAAAAAACATCAATAGATCTGAATGAATTCAAATGAAGAGAAAATATTTTTAAGCAATCATTGACTGAAAACATGCATGACAGTAGACAACTCAGGATAGAGAATATTCCTGATTTTTGAAATAACAGCACGGACAGAAAGCAGCTCTTTTGTTTGTGGACTGTTTGTTTTCATTGAGTTTTTTTTTTTCCTTTTCTTTGTTGCAGACAGGTGGTCAGCAGCAGTGCTTTATGTTTGCCGCTCTCATGTTCATCCTTATGTGTTATTACCCTCAGGGCTCTTCCCTAATATGCTTGAAAACTGAAAGCTACAGTACAGGAAGTTGTTTCAGGAAGAAATTACTGTATTGCATATTAGAGGCAAATCACTGCAATGGATTATTTTGAATGAAGCCCTGTTACAAAAAATAAAATAAAAATTTATGCAAAATATTTTTATTTAAAGGCACAATATGTAATTTTCACCGCTCATGGGAGTTGTTGTCTTCACCTCTACAGGAGGTGGAAAAGAATCCGACAGGACTCAGGCAGAAATTATATTCATGGTTGAGCTAATGTATTAAAGATTTATTAACGTTACTGTAGTGTGAAGCAGGGTGGGGCTGAAAACCATTGGAGCTAAACGAGGCCACTGGAGCGTTTGCTAATGAGAGACAAGCGCGACACACGGCTCGACAGCAGTGGAGCTTTTATTATGCCAGACGAGTGCTTCTGCTTCTTCCGGTCATGCAGCACTGTTTATAATATTAGATACATTTGAGTGTGTTGAAAGTTATGTTATAATGCTACTCTGTGCGTTTGCTCGGCAGCTACTATGAGACACTTGTTGCACACTGCAGTAAGCTAGATCGAGATTAGGCATGGTAAAACATGGTACTCGCGGTAAATCAAGAAAACGAGATTTAAACAATAAGACTAACTGTTGAGCTATATAACAATGATTAGTTTTCTGTTGATGAATGTATCCAAACACCTGTTTAATAAAACACATAATATATTAAAGCGTCTTTAGTGTTTCCATGGTTTCTACAAAATAAAATCAAGGGTAACGCGGGTATGATGTCATCGATAGGCGATGCACAGACACGGTCCGCTTCCTGGTTAAAATTGCTTATTTCTCTGGATTTAAACCTTGGAAACATTTGGGATAATGTAAGTACACAAAATATATAACATTGTTCTAGTGGTTTTTGGATATTTTAAATAAAAAAATCTTACATATTGTGCCTTTAACGAGTCTACAAAGAAAGAAAATCTGCAAACCTGTTACTGAGAGATTTTATTTTATCCACTTTTTTTGTACCTCAATTTTTGTTGTAGCTAAATTGTAGCCAATCTTGAAAACCTTCAAGAAATCCTCTTCATAAGTATTTTGACCTCTGAAGTCAGATGAAAAAGGACATATTTTGTGTAAAAAGAACTAATCACATATTTCAGCCTAAAGGTTCAGGGTTTTTTTTTTTTTTTTGTATCCGTTGATAACATAATATCCCCTGATTAACACGCTGTATTGCACCCAGAACCTAATGGCATGGCACATCAATATATCTGCACATAATGACACAAATTTGTCTGCATGGAACTGGGAAGATCACTAAATCAGTAGTTTCTGACATTATGCTCATTAATTATATATGCATGCATTTATTTTACACTCCACTTTGACTGAATTTGGATCTACGGATGATACAAATCAGTCAATATCAGTCTTTCTGCTAATTATCTCGTTTCAAGATACTAATTAGCCAATTGTAGATACTGTCAACTGCATAACCTTTAAGCATTGAGACAGGCAATGCAATTAGCTTCAGATATTTTGATAGTTGTGTGGTGAGTGGCATCAGGCTCACACTCTTTGCATGTAAAAGTCAATTATAATAACAGCCAAGAATAATTTTACACAGTGCACATATAATGATGAAGGCCATGCCATCCTCTTGAGCAACCTGACAAGTAGTAGAGAATACAGTGTGCTGCATTCTACTGCCATCTGGTGAACAAAACTGTACTCAACTGCCTGCTGCTCTAAGCTTTGTTCTATAGTATCATGTTATTAATCAGTGTTCATTCCTTATAGCTATTAACCCCATAATGCTTCATCGTCTGATTAATAGTTTATACTTTTAGTATAATGTCCCCCTTCAAGTCGTGGTACACGTGTCTTTTTGCGGTGAATTTCTACTGTTTTTTTTATAAAGTAAACAAGAGTAACTTATATTGTTAGTAATATTTCAAAATGAACACTTACTGTACTGAGGCAACTTATGTTTACTTGATTATCCATACATTACATCATTATGATACATCAGGTTTTTCAGGAATGTTTATTTGTACATCTCTTAATCATGATTGTATTACATTGTATTATACAATAAAAACTAGAGCTTTGATCATAAAACTAATTTAAATTTTTGTCTTACTAAGACATATTGGGAGATATACAGTAGAGTGATATCTGATATTTATATGCATTTTGTGGAAGTAGTCTGTTACACTTATAAATATCTCATCAGAATTTCATCTTACTTTTTGGTCTTTTTTTTTTATTTTACAATAAAGGTTTAACTAAACTGTTCCATATTCTGACTATTGTACGTCATATTGTCAGGCTAACAAACACAGTCATCACACATTGCCTGCAGGGATGGCTTACCACAAAAATAAAAAAAAAAGTCATAATTTACTCACCCTCAAGTCATTCCTAACTTAATTTTTCTCCCACAAAACACAAAATAGGGTATTTTGATAAAGGTTTTAAAAAAAATAAAATGTTTTTCTTTGTCCAAACAATGATGGTCCAATGTTGTTTTGACTTTCATTAAATGGACAAAGACTGTCAAGACCTTTTTAAAAATATATTTTCATGTCACACAAAGTCATACATGTTTGGAACAACATGAGGGTGAGTAAATTACAGAATTTTTCTTTTTTGGATGAACCCTCACTTTAACAGTTCATTAATGCACATTAAAATATTCTGATTCATATACTTTTGTATTTGAATGTGTATGAACTACTGTTAAATCATAATAAATATCAATAAAATACATATAAAAAACACTGGCTATGAGCGTTCAGCTAAGTTTTATTCAACGAATTGAGGCATAATCAAAATTACATTTCCGCAGTTATTGAAGTTAAGGAACAAACCAATATATTCATGTCTTAATGACATGGAACCTTGAATAAAAAGAGAAGGCACAGGTCTACAAAATATATCTTGTGCATATACGCATAGCATCTGCAATAATTAATAAGGCTTCTCATTTAAATTCAGACATAAAGGAGTTTTTTGAGAACCTGGTAACAGTGAAAATGCTGTGAATAGTTTAGTGAACTCACTCAAAGTGATTGACAACACTTGAATGAGCACAGCAGAAGCTCTTGATTATGAATGTTCTCATGACTGAAACACAGAAAACAGTGTAATTCTGTCTCTGTGACAAACAAATAAATAAAAGACGTGGTTATTTCCTCCATTCCAGTCAGAGGGATATTATCTCCTCATAGTGGTAATAGTCCTCATAGTAAATGTTTACTCACGGATTAAAACATTAATATTAATAATAAGAATAGAACATGTAGTGGCGAGCAGATTTGTGACCAGTGCTGTAGGGTAAGACTTCAGTTTTAAATCACAGATCTTTGGTTTCACAACAGACAATCTCTCAACACCTTTGTGATGTCAACATGACTACATGACAGCGCAAAATGTCCCAGTTTGAGGAAAGTACCGCATTACCTGAAATTCAGGAAAAACTAAATTCTGCAAAGTTATTGCTTGTTCATTATTATCCCTCGCAGTATGTCACAGTATGTACATGTGCTTTTTTAAAGAATGCTTATTAATCCCTGGTCAACATTACTGTAATATAAAAACAAACATGTAGCATAAACATTCAGATTTTCATTAATTTAACAGCTGACTGGCAAGTCAGCTGAAAAACATTTAGTTTATGAAGTTAATGAAGCAAATATGTAGTCAATATTGACCAGGGCACTGAAAATGAACTATATATCCAGTGTTAGAACAAAGGCCTTTCATAAGAAGTATACATACAGCCAAGAAAAATATTTCTTCATTACAAAGGTAATTCTATAGAGTATTTCAGATAATTACTTCATATAAAAACACTATCCTTCATAAATAAAACATCCCGTTCAGGTTAAAAGTGCTTATAGTGTAAATGTCTGCCCTTGATTTGAGCCCCAACAGACATAAGGTCCCATCAACAGTAATGAAGCCTTGAAGTAATGAACGCAGTCAAGATCGAAACACAAAAGTGATCAGGGAGAAGGAAAATCCTCAAATACAAACTTAAGACTGCAATAAATAATGCATTAAGAAGCCCTCTCTTTGCCTAAATGGAAAGGTGTGCAGAAAGACAATGTGATGATCAATAAATAGGATGTGTTTGTTGTTGGGTAACTTTTTGGAGGGAGCTCGTACCATGATTCAATCAGGAAAGAAAAAAAAAAAAAAACAAATCAAACAATAACAATACCCCAGCATCCAAAATTCTGCCATTTTATAGATGGACTTGATATACCATCACACATCCAAACAGTAAAAGATAAGTTATTTGTAGGATATTGGTGGTGAAATCAGAATGTAAAGTCATGCGTTAAATATTAAAGCAAATAAACTGATTATGAAATGTGATTTTACATTCTGCCTGAAATCCTTCTGTGCATATCAGCCAAATTCCACAATATTAAAGTGTCTGGGTGTTATGATCTGGGCATGACCAAATCAAATGTTCTGATCAAACCCTAACACTTGGAATTAAGTGAAAGCAGGATGGCCGGTTTTTCCTCCATGACGCGAACTAGCAGGTTATCAATGTAGTCCTCTAACTCGTGGATCCTGGCATCTTTTTTGGATAGTTCAGCCTGTTGCTTTACCACCAGCGTGATCAGTTCCTCCTGTGTGAGCTGGGTGAACGGACCACTCTCTCCATTCTGGATATGCAGTGAAATAAAGGAACAGAGAAAGACAACTGGTCAACTGATATACAGTACCAATCAAACGTTTGGATACACAGGATTGATGTTTTTCTTAAAAACTCTTAAAAACTACAGACGCACTGATATTGAAATTTTGGGTGATACTGATAATTATTTTCATGTTATTGGCTGATATAAAAAATTCTGTACTATTTTTTCTAAATAAATAAATGAAAAAAAAAAAATAAAAAATAAAATCAATTGTTTTACATGCTACAAATAAAAGTAGGCATCACAACATGCATGTGCAGCATGTACAATAAAGACAAAATTTAATATTGTCTGTATTATTCTTTATTATTATTAATAATAATTTGTATTATTATTATTATTATTATTATTATTATTATTATTCAGTCAGAGTGTGCCTGAACACAGTGTGAGGGTTACATAGACACATAGATAGAGATAATTTTGAACACAGGAATAGGTAGCATAAGTTTTCCAATTATGAACATGTGACCAAAGTTTTCAGTAAGGAACAACTGTGTAGCATGATGTTGTTTTTCTACTAACGCATATGACACAAGTCACAAGTTCTCTATAAGACTTCTATTTTGAACATGAACAACAAGTTTCTCCATGTTTTCCACTGATGCTTATGTCCAAGGGTATACTGTGCTGTGTGCAAGCACAAGGAATAGCGTAAACAACCTGTTTTTCTGGTAATGTAATTAATTTCTCTGGTCAAGCAGCCTATAAAACTAGGGATGCACCGATATGATTTTTTGGGGCCGATACTGATACCGATTTTAACAAACAATTATTGGCCGATTCCGATACCGATACTGATATTTGTCACTTGCACTCTTATTTAAAATTTTGTCATTAAAATAGATAGTGTTTTGATCATGTTTTAAATCAGCAAAGTAAAAAAAAATAAAAAAAAATATATACATTAACTTATAGCCTACTAGCTAGTTTATTGCTGCATTATCAAATAATTTCTAATGAACATAGACTGGATCCATTTAACATTCAGCAGGCCAACATAAATACAACAGAACAAAGATACATATGAAATAATTCATTTAGACACCTGCATACAGATCTATTTTGAGGTAATCATTCCTCATAGTAACACAGCTTGTTTTATTAAGTTAGGAGCTATAAATACTATTCAACGAGCTTGCTTAAAGCACAACACATTTCAAGACAGCAGATGTATGCCACAAGTTTAGTCTGTTTTACTGACAGCTTACAGTTTGTTCTGCTGTATTTGTTGCGCTTAGCTATGAGAAAAAATGTTAATGCTATAAATTTCGTTGATATTAAGTACACAGAAGGGCTTTTCACACTTGAAATAGTTAACCCTGGGACATTCTAAACCCAGAGTAAACGGAATCCTGGGTTATCTTGCTTCAATGTTTCACACTGGTCATAATTTACCCGGGGTTAACATATAGGTATTCATAAGCTAATGTTTGCACATTGTACATTCCTAAACCCTGGGTTAATGTTCTTATTTGCATATTGATTGGATGAACGCAGCACGCAACCTGTTTACATAAAAGCTCTAGCATTGCGCATCTCCGTATTGCCGACTGTATTATCGAGTTTATACTGAATGGACATTTCGGACTATAAAAGGTAAGAATGAAACGGTCTCTTCTTCACTCAAATTGTCGCGTTTTCTGTCAGCATTTGACATTTTTCCTCTCAAACACTGAATTTACTGTTTATATACAATGCAAAGTGTTTCCTTGACTGTCCAAAGCACACAAACATGAGTACGCATTTGGTTGTCTGTTGCTAAGTGTCTAGCTGCAACATTCTAACACCGCATCGTTTCACACTGTACAAGTTTGGCACCGCAATGCGAGGTTAACACCGCAAAAGGGTTTCATAACCCTGGGTAAAAAGCAGTGCTAACCCCGGTTCTAAATTACAAGTGTGAAACGTTCCTTTATCCAGGGTTAAAAGCGGCGTTTAAAACGATCCTATTAAACATTCCACACAAATCACAATGATGGTGATGTGCAAACTCTGTATGTAGAGGGGTTCAGTAGGGTCACATTGGAAATCAGTTATTCAAAGTCTAATTTAAACATAAAAACAAAGTAACTTGACAAAAAAAATGGAAAGTTGCTTCAGAAATGGTACAGTGATTAACTAGGAAACTTAAAAATTGCACTTCATAACAAAAGGTTGCAGACATATAGCAAGGAGGCAATAAATAGGTAAATTACTGTACCTTTGACTTCTCAGCCATTTCCTTGATGGTGAAAGTCTTTTGGTCTCTCCCCACAGCGAGAACATTGGAAGACTGGCTCTCTGTGGTGTTCATGGGTTTCACTGGGTGAGGCCTAAGAAAACAGAGTTACAGACATATTATCGCAATGAACATGAAAACTTTAATGCAAACATCAGCAAATAACTACAGCATTTTCATTCATCCAACAGGAGGATGTACACTTTTAAGGATAAAACAAATCCTTAGAAAAATGTAAATAAAAGTAAACAAGGGCCCTTGAAGATGTACCCACTTCATTTTTAGTATTCGAATAAGGAGACATGGATATGTTTGGAAGGGCGTACCTTATTGCTCATCTCATGCTACGAATTTAGTACTGTGTATGCAAATTTTCTGTATGCTAAGATACCTGTACATTTGCGAAAACAACAATTACAACCAAAGCACACTACATAGGATACTGCATACCACAATATGTGTTTGATCATTTCAGGAGAGATGAATGACTGGCAAAAAGTTAAGTTAAAAATGTCAAATAACTGTATTTTACTCAGATGATAACAAGACACCTCTTGCTGACGTAAACATGCAATGTAGTTATAGAATATATGCGTCATGTGACAATGTAGCATATGACATTTTTAAATGTTTGCGGCATATACATTTTTCACACACTAACTTTACAAAAAAATGTATGCAGTGTAAAGTATATGTAAAGTCATATGCAGAAAGCAGTTCTTGCCATGTGTTAGTTAACCATTCCAAACTCACCCAATGTATAATTCCCAACAAAATCAAAAGATCAATAAAAGTACAGCAGAGAAATGCAAAACTCAAGTGTAAGCACCTTTGTGGTGGGGCAATTAAATTAGAGCAATCATGCATAATATAAATATCCAGCAAAACAACACAATCTTCAGAACAAACACAAATTGTGCCCCAACACTAATGCTCACCAGTTAGTCACATAGTCTTACATGCATCAGTTTCATGTAAACTTCGATGTGTATGTTATGTAATCTCACATCTACAGCCTTTCATATGGATCCAGTTTCATAATATGTACACATTGTCAAGGTAATCAATCAATCTAATATGGCCTACAATAACAAAACAGAACATATAATGGAGAACCCCCTGTATTATTTGTGACAATGCCTCTGTTCTATTTACCCAAGTCCTAAAAGACCATGACATTTTGAACCACAAATAGCAACAATCAATAGCAAAACCCAAAGCCCACAATTACAACCCTCAAGATCCCAGGAAGCAATAACCAACCACTAAGCAACCAATTGAACAAATGCCGAAGGCCAGAGATTGATTGAGGTAGTTTCAGGGTAAACAGAAGCTGCTGATTTGAAAGCAGATGGGTTTAGCACAACAAGGGTGACAGACTGTTAGAGGAGTTCAAGGAGTTGTTAGTAGGGGTTGGGAGAACTTTTCTCACCTTCTTGAATTAGAAACAGCACTTCCACTACCAACTGGCTGAGCCTCTGATGGCGAGACCCAAGCACGAAGTGTAGTTTTGCCCCCAATAGGGGATTCAGATGTTACTAGGGTGGGTTCAGTTATGCTTGCTGAAGCAACACTAGTTACAGTCAGCTCAACATCTTCAGCATCTTGTGAAGACTGAGAAACTGATCTATCCAGACTACTATTCTCTGTATCAGCTTTCCCAGTAGTTGCGTACTGGCGAGATGAATGTTTCTTTCTAAGTGAAAAATTTCTTTGAAATGAGGCTCTGGCTTGTTCAGTAAAGCTGGGTGATTGTTTTCCGCGCTCTAATTTCGAAGATGTGGCATTTTTAGAAAGATCTGTGAATGGATCACTTCTTGTTTTGTTTGCAAATTTGTTATCTTTTTTATCAATGGTTGACGCCGGGTCTTCAGGATTTCCCATTTTCTTTGCGCCCCTTGTGAACAGCACATCTTCATTTGTGGTCTTCTGTGGTAAAGCCCAGGGATCTTTGGATATTAAATTATCACTTGGGAATGGATCAAAAGCAATCATTCCCTTCCCCTCAGGATCATTAGTCAGTTTTCCTAAATGCAGTTCTTCTGGAATTTCAGCAGTTTTAAGGTGGTCTGCTTCAACAAACACATCTGTAGAAATGTTTTCCTTCTGGCCCTTGTGTGGTTTCTCAACTTTGTTGTTTTCTGATGTCATGGGCTGAGCTGTTACCTGCTTGTCTGGTTGGACTTGTCTGACTGGGTCTTTAACTAATGACTGTTGTCTGGGTTTGACTGAAGGCATCTCTTTAGCCACATCATTAGTCTTTGAATTAACATTTTGTATGGCTCTGGCAGCTGGCGTAGGCTTTTCTTTTGATTGGGAGAGTTGATGGCTAATGCCATCAGGAGTAGGAGTCTTCCTTTCCATCTCTTGAGGTATATGTTGACTATGGACAGCGGGAGGTGGCTTATTTTCCATGTACATGGAGTTTTTAGGCTTACTGACCGTAGCATATAAAGGCTCTCTGATATGACCATGTTGGACATTAGGCTCGATTGATGGTTCTGGTGTTGCAGGAGCTTTGGGTGGAATGAGTGCTTCTTTGTGCCTAACAGGGGCAGGGGGAGGTACATCATTATTCCTTTGGTGCTGGTTAAGGTTTGCTGAGGTTCTGTCCTTTAAGACCGCATATTTATTTGTCATCTGCTTCTCCGGTGCATCTACATTCATCTCTTCAGAGAAATCCCAGTTCCTTTGGTTTACCTCCGCAATAATATGGTCCCAACGTGTCTGACTCATCACCCCATGCCTCTTCTTGGGAAAGAGGGTTTCATAGTCTGGGAGAGGAAGAGCAGGCCTTTGACTATCTTTGGAGTTCTGGGTATGCACTTGTCCCGCATTATCAGGATGGCTTTCAGTCTTGGACGAGCCCCCATGATAACCAGGGGGTAGAGGAGCCTTTCGCTTCTTGTCAGATGTGGAAGCTGAGAGGTTTTCCATACTTGACTCAATGAAACTTCTCTGAGGTTTAGGAGGTGCCAAAGAAGAATGAAGATCGGAAAACATACCAAAAGACTCAAACGAATCAGTAGAGAGGGATGGGGAATGTGGAGAAGCGTGGATAGTGCTCTGGGTGTCTACAGAGTCTGAAGGGGATTGGGAATGGCTATTATCTGTTTCAGGCAGTACACTCAGAGCCAATCTGCCAAAGAGTAAAAACATAAAATGGTCAACTTACAGCTATACCAGTTCTTACAATCCAATATGTTTCTGCTGGGCATTACTAACGCAACTGAAAACGCTAAGTTCAATCCATTTAATATGTACAGCACAGGACCCTCCTGCCTAAAATCTATTATCATAACTCAATACCTGACATCTACACCTTATATTAACAACTGAACATTCAAAACAGAAACAAATGTCTTTCTTACTATTAAATGACTTAAAAATGAAAAACTAATTTTACTAAATACAAATACATTTACTATTATTAATACAAATATTAATCTTTCATTTCTATTCTAGTCTTTAAACATAAACCCCAGATAGACAGGAGGAAATGTACCCTGACTTTCAAATCTAAAAGGTTCACACAAAATAAGACAACAAAACATATTCCTGTCTCTTTCTATTCTCAACTTTTGGAAAATTAGTTACTCACCATAATAGTTAATCACCACAAAACAGAAGTTCCTAAAATCCTTAAAACTCCCAGTACAAAAAAAAAAAAAGTAATCTTGAGACTTTTTCCCTAAGACAGTGTCTCTTAGTCACTGTCTGTAAGAGACCAAGATCATCATCTTTTGCAACTTGTTTCACTCCATACCAGAAGATTATCACCTGACGATCCAGTCCACATTCCTTCCTCCACTAACCAATCATATGCCTTTGGCCAAACAGGTTAAGTAAGTTACATAGGGTCAAAAAACAAATCTTTTAAACACAATAAAAGCTATTCTGAGTACACTTTATGGTCATAAAAATGAACAAACACTGAATGCCATAAATAAAGTATTGCAGGCACTCTCAACAGAAGATTGAAAGAAGAGCCGTTTATTTAACTAAAATCACTGTGATACAACACGCTCCACTTTCACCCAAGGGTATGAAACTCAGTGATACCTGAACCCCCACATCTAGTTGAGAAACAATGATCTCATCCCATCCTTACAGACAACACACACTTTCACAATAGGATACAGCTGTGCTGAGAGACAAAAATAAAAGTGTTGGAAGTCTTTGAACAAGAAACACTTTCAGTAACAACCTCAGTAGTATAGCAATTTTTAGCTGTTTCACTAAAACTACTTGTGCACTTACTCTCTTGACCTTTTAGTGTGTGCAATTTCAGATCTTCTGTTATTAACCATCTGTTAAAGCAATTTTCACAAGGAGGATGTGTTTAAATGAAGGAGTTCCTCTTTAAGAGCAGTAGAGTAGACAGAGGTGAGAGGAGTCGAGTTTCAGCCTGGGTTTTCCTCAGCTCTCAGGTGTCAAGATACTAACTGCATTACAGGGCAGCCTGACGCATCATGCAGGCAGCATGAGTTAGGCTAAATATAATACAGCTAACAAACCTCTAAATCTTTAGTACTTCGGCATCTAATATATATATATACACACATACATACACACACACACACACATTATATTTACATATTATATTATATTATAATATGCAGCCTATAATAAATAAACAAATATATATGTGACCCGGGACCACAAAACCAGTCATAAGTCGGGTATATTTGTGACAATAGCCAACAATACATTGAATGGGTCAAAATTATCGATTTTTTTTTTTATGCCAAAAATCATTACGATATTAAGTAAAGATCATGTTCCATTAAGATATTTTGTAAATTTCCTACCATAAATATATCAAAAATGTATTATTATTAGTAATATGCATTGCTAAGGACTTCATTTGGACAACTTTAAAGGCGATTTTCTCAATATTTCGATTTTTTTGTACCCTCAGATTCCAGATTTTCAAATAGTCGTATCTTGGCCAAATATTGTCATCATAACAAACCAACATCAGTGGAAAGCTTATTTATTCAGCTTTGTATAAATGCAATCTTAAAAATCTCAATTTCAAAAAATTTTCCCCTTATGACTGGTTTTGTGGTCCAGGGTCACACATACACATACACATACACATACATAGTGTGTACGCGTGTGTGTGTTTGTGTATAAGCATATATGTACACGATTGTTCAAAATTTCGGTGCTAGTAATACTTTTTTTTTTTTTTTAAAGACATCTCTTATAGGCTGCAGTTATTTGATCAAAATACAGTAAAAACAGTAATATTGTGAAATATTAATACTATTTAAAACAACTCTTTCCCATTTTAATACATCTTAAAATGTATTTTTTGATGGTAAAGCTGCATTTTCAGCGTCATTACTCCAGTCTTCAGTCACATGACCCTTCAGAAATCATTCTTATATGCTGATTTGCTGCTCAAGAAATATTTCTTATTATTATTATCAATGTTGAAAACAGATGATATATATATTTATATATTTTTTTTTTTTGAGGATTCTTTGAGGAATAGAAAGTTTATTTAATTTATGTAAAATACTAATCTTTTGTAGTATTATACAAACCCGATTCCAAAAAAGTTGGGACACTGTACAAATTGTGAATAAAAAAGGAATGCAATAATTTACAAATCTCATAAACTTATATTTTATTCATAACAGAATATAGATAATATATCAAATGTTGAAAGTGAGACATTTTGAAATGTAATGCCAAATATTGGCTCATTTTGGATTTCATGAGAGCTACACATTCCAAAAAAGTTGGGACAGGTAGCAATAAGAGGCCGGAAAAGTTAAATGTACATATAAGGAACAGCTGGAGGACCAATTTGCAACTTATTAGGTCAATTGGCAACATGATTGGGTATAAAAAGAGCCTCTCAGAGTGGCAGTGTCTCTCAGAAGTCAAGATGGGCAGAGGATCACCAATTCCCCAATGCTGCGGCGAAAAATAGTGGAGCAATATTAGAAAGGAGTTTCTCAGAGAAAAATTGCAAAGAGTTTGAAGTTACCATCATCTACAGTGCATAATATCATCCAAAGATTCAGAGAATCTGGAACAATCTCTATGCGTAAGGGTCAAGGCCGGAAAACCATACTGGATGCCCGTGATCTTCGGGCCCTTAGACGGCACTGCATCACATACAGGAATGCTACTGTAATGGAAATCACAACATGGGCTCAGGAATACTTCCAGAAAACATTGTCGGTGAACACAATCCACCGTGTCATTCGCCGTTGCCGGCTAAAACTCTATAGGTCAAAAAAGAAGCCATATCTAAACATGATCCAGAAGCGCAGGCGTTTTCTCTGGGCCAAGGCTCATTTAAAATGGACTGTGGCAAAGTGGAAAACTGTTCTGTGGTCAGACGAATCAAAATTTGAAGTTCTTTTTGGAAAACTGGGACGCCATGTCATCCGGACTAAAGAGGACAAGGACAACCCAAGTTGTCATCAGCGCTCAGTTCAGAAGCCTGCATCTCTGATGGTATGGGGTTGCATGAGTGCGTGTGGCATGGGCAGCTTACACATCTGGAAAGGCACCATCAATGCTGAAAGGTATATCCAAGTTCTAGAACAACATATGCTCCCATCCAGACGTCGTCTCTTTCAGGGAAGACCTTGCATTTTCCAACATGACAATGCCAGACCACATACTGCATCAATTACAACTAGCATGGCTGCGTAGAAGAAGGATCCGGGTACTGAAATGGCCAGCCTGCAGTCCAGATCCTTCACCCATTGAAAACATTTGCCTTTACAAAGAAGACCTAAGACAGTTGAGCAACTAGAAGCCTGTATTAGACAAGAATGGGACAACATTCCTATTCCTAAACTTGAGCAACTTGTCTCCTCAGTCCCCAGACGTTTGCAGACTGTTATAAAAAGAAGAGGGGATGCCACACAGTGGTAAACATGGCCTTGTCCCAACTTTTTTGAGATGTGTTGATGCCATGAAATTTAAAATCAACTTATTTTTCCCTTAAAATTATACATTTTCTCAGTTTAAACATTTATGTTGTATTCTGAATAAAATATTGAAATTTGAAACTTCCACGTCATTGCATTCTGTTTTTATTCACAATTTGTACAGTGTCCCAACTTTTTTGGAATCGGGTTTGTAAATTTCTTTACTGTCACTTTTAATCAAATTAAATGTATTCTTTTGTGTATTAAATGTATTCTTTTATTCTCTGAAAACTTTTGAACAGTAGTGTATAATGTAAGAACTGAAACAGTAATAACAGTAAAAATGTAGTTAAAGATAATAAAGATGGTTTTTTTTAGCAATTGAATACAAAGCGGCACCAATATAACAATGTACAGAACTTATATTTTTACAAAAACATTTTACAGAAATTAAACTTGCCAGCCCTAATGCCATTTTTCGCTTTTGAACTTACTATTAAAACACCTGTCTGAATCAACAGACCCGGATGTACTGCAGGTTAAGTAACTAAAGCATTTTTAAATGTCAAATAATGTTCATTGTTTATATTATTTTACGTAGGCCTACACTTTTTATGTATTTCACATTTATTAAGTCACCTCTGTCTCCAAAACTCCCTCCCTGATTTTTAGATTTACTTTAATGCAGATATGGTTTGGATCAGCGTCTTTATGTTAGACCGGTCGGGTACGGAATTAAATTAGTGTTGCTGTTGTTGATTAACCTGTCGGGTGTTCTGGTAGGTAATGCAGGTGCAGAGGGTCACCAAACAAGACCCGTGCAAGACTCTGGTTAAACTAGTCTAACAAGCACTACAGGAAACTTACTGGTCAATCACAATATTGCTTGATATTATATCACTAGCAAATGCATTGCTAATAAGTGAACATTCACCCAGATATAAATCAAGAGGAGGTTATTCAATATGTGCACTCACCTTGGCTTGACGGCAGACACTTTTGCTGTGCGGCTGGGGAAAGCAGTAGCGGGTGGCGTTGGGGTGAGGGTTGTCTTAACGCCCCGTGGGTCCGTGGATCTCTCCTCTGGGAAAGAGGCTGGGGTATCCGGGGTGAGGGGAATGTCTTCAAATGGGTTTGTGGAGGAGGGCACATCCAGACGTTTGGGTTCATTCATTGCTTCCTCTCTCTTCTCCTCCTTCTTCCTTCCAATGCCAAAGAGAGAGGAAAGGCGATCGGCTACTCTGGTCTCCTCCTGCTGCCGCTGCTCCTCGGCTCGCTTCGTCTCCTCCTCGCGGCCCTTCTTCTGCAGCTCTTCTTCTGCAGCCGCTTCCTTGCGCTTCTTCTCCTGCTCTTCAAGCCTGCTTTTCCTCTCTTCCTCCAGTTTTCTCTCTCGTTCTTGCTGCTTCCTCAACTCTTGTTCTTCCTGTCGGTCCAGCATCTCTTGAAGGCTTCTTCCTCCGGGTTTCTTACCCTTCTCCTCCTCCACTACCTCTACATGACGCTCCAGCGAGCTCCTGTCCTCTAGAGGGCCCTGTGAGGCAAGAGAAGTTTTGTCTTGCGCTTCGGGTTTGTATGAGGGGATGCTTAGGCCTTTAAATGAGTCGATGGAGATGTCGGAAGTATTTCGTTGATGGTATTTACGAACATCCTCTACTGAACCCTTTCCTGAGCTGTTCAGACTGAGTGTGGAGCCAAAAGTAGCTTTAGGTTCTTGTTCCTCTGCATAAACATGGCTGCCGTTGATGCAAAGGTTATTCTGCTCCGGTATGTTCTGTTTAGAGCGGCTCAGAAGAGAAAAGGGGGCAAGAGACCCTTTGCTATCTGAACTGTCAGTGCGTTTGTGTCCCAGAATTTTAAACTTCTTTTTCACTGCAAGAGAAAATAGACAATATGTATTAAAACTGCTGTCCATGATGACCATCCAAAATGTATTTGGATAATGTCAGAAACTTAAGCCACACCTTAAAATTTCTAACTTTTTGATTTGTAACTGGTATCAAGGTGAATTTTATTAGATGTATGAGCTACATATCAAATTATATAAGAAAAAAACAGTACAAACAGTAATTTTAATGCACTTAAAATTAATTAAGGTGTTTTATCTCACTGTTTTTCAAATTGAATACAAGGAAAATATATTTAATCATTTTCATTTTTGTAACAATACAGACTAATAAACAGAAATATTTCCCTACTTACACTAGGAATAAATAAAAAAATAAATAAAAAAATTAAAAATAAATAAATGAATAAATAAATAAAAGTCTTATTTTAAACTGTGATAATATTTCACATTATTACTGTTTATAACTGTATTTGTATCAAATAAATGCAGGCTTACTGAGCATAAGAGACTTCTTTCAAAAACAAAAAAAGGTAATTATTCCAAATGTATGACTGGTAGTGTGCATTTTTACAAAAACATTTTAATGAATGAAAAAAAAAGATCTAAAATTAATGGTTTGAATTGATTTAAGGATGTATGATCCATATATTAACAGTGGATTAAATGTCTGAATACGTTTTATCCATACTGCTCAAAGCAGACATTTAAAAGCTTAATCCAAAGAAAAAAGAGAACAAAGAAAAAGAAAAACACTGGAAAAGATGCATAACCTTTGACCTTACCATCAGGAGAGTCCACATTAAGGCCGGACGATCTGCTGCTGCTGAGTGAACTGTTCTTCTCAGGCAGGGTGCCGAGGGTTGACATGGACTGGGACACATTCCTTTGGAGGTTTGTCTTTGGTCCAAAAAAGGATTTCAGTTTTGATTTCTTCTTAGGAGTGTCTGAACCACCCTCTCCTTCCCCTTCACTGTCTGTTCCCACTGAGGAAGGCACGATCGCAGAGGCAGAATCCGACAGGCCGTCTTTCTTCTTCCCACGGATTTTATCCTTCAGCTTGCCAATGCCAGAGCGAGGCTTTTCTGTCATGGAGAGGTCAAACATGCTGGCTGTCAGGTTATTCCTCATGAACTGAATGTCCAAAAGAACTTCCCCTCGGTCCTTCTCTTGTTTCCCATTTTTATCCACCAGCTTGTACCAGCTGCAAAGAAAAATCAAACAAGGTCTTTATTAGATTGCATGACAGTTGTGCTTTTTTTGTTGTTAAAGGGGTCCTATTATGCTTTTTTACATTTTCAACTTTAGTGTGTAATGCTGCTGTTTGAGTATGAAAAAGGTCTCCAAAGTTACAAAGCAGAAAGTCATTCTGTCAGTCAGCACTATTTCTAAACTCCCTTTTTCTGGTAAATTTCCGGAAACTTTACAGAAACATTCCATAGGAAATTAAAGGAGTAGTTCACTTAATAATTTACTCACCCCCACGTCATCCAAGATGTTCATGTCTTTCTTTCTTCAGTCAAAGTTTTTTGAGGATTTTTCTCCATATAGTGGACTTCAATGGGGTACAATGGGTTGAAGGTCCAAATAGCAGTTTCAATGCAGCTTCAAAGAGCTCTACACGATCCCAGCCGAGGAATAAGGGTCTTATCTAGTGAAACAATCGGTCATTTTCAAAAAAATAAAATAAAAATGTATACTTTTTAACAACAAATGCTCGACTAGCACTCCCTGCGATGCGCCATACGTTGGAAAGGTCACGCGTGACGTAGTCGGAGAAGTACCGACCTAGTTTACAAAGCGAACGTGCAAAGACGAAGTCAAACGCCCTTTACAAATAAATAAATAAATAATTAAAAGGTAAAACAACGATGTCGGACGATTTTGAAGTTGGGGGAGAAAATGAGTTTTTGAACTACGTCACGCATGACCTTTCCAACATGACTACGTAACGCATCTTAGAGATAGTGCTAGTCGAGCATTTGTGGTTAAAAAGTATATAATTTATTTAATTTTCTTAGACAATGACCGATCGTTTATCTAGATAAGACCCTTATTCCTCGTCTTGGATCGTGTAGAGCCCTTTGAAGCTGCACTGAAACTGCTATTTGGACCTTCAACCGGTTGTACCCCAGTAAAGTCCACTATATGGAGAAAAATCCTGGAATGTTTTCCTCAAAAACCTTAATTTCTTTTCGACTGAAGAAAGACATGAACATCTTGGATGACATGGGGGTGAGGAAAACATCAAGAAATTTTAATTCTGAAGTGAACTACTCCTTTAAGCTGGGGAATTTTGGAAATATTCCCCCCAAAAAATCCTAAAAAGTAAAAAAAAAAAAAAAAAAATATTCATCTGATTCCAGAGTGACAAGAGTGACAACATTTATAAAATGTTGCATAGAAACTGCTCTACATTTGATATTCTGATAATTTCTCCAAAGTGCTTACCCGGATTCAGAGAACAAATGTATGCACAAAAATATTAAATAAATATATAAAATAGCGAATTATCTTGAAATTGTGCGCAGCTGTATGGTTTCAAATCTCCACTGTGTAAACTCCCCCTAATATAAAAGAACACAAGTCAACATCCAAATCCTTTACTTGAGAATGGAGAGCAGCAAGAATTACTTAGATTTCAAAATACTTGCAGTACTCTGACTCTCTTCCATAAGGAAAAGAGAGTACGTCTGCTTAGACCCTGACATGCGGTGGCGCCAGGGGCGATTCTAGGATTTTCATTTTAGGATTTTTCATTTCATTTCATTTTTTTCATTCAGTGAGGGTATGAAAAAAAATGGTAACACTTTAGTTTACGGTCCAATTCTCACTAAAAACTAATTAATTTACTTATACTTATACTTACTTATACTTATACTTATAAAGCAAATATTAATGCCTTATTCTGCATGACCGTATTGTAGTACATCCCTTAATGATAACCACGATTGTAGGCAGGTTTATAATCACTGAGATCCCAAATGTGAGGTAGTTAGGGGGGTTGGGGGGCATGCTCCCCCGAGAAAATTTTGATTTCTATGATCTACATATGTGCATTTTAAGATGTTCTGAAGGCCAAAAAAAAATTGATAACAATAGTTTGAAAACCATGTCAATGGGCAGATATGACTGATATAGTTTTTCCAAGTAAACATATGGTTAACTGATATTTATATATTTTATGAATCATTTTTGTAGACAAGTTAATTTACTGAAGGCTACCAGGAAAGCTAAATTTATTAAATTAATTCACAATATGCACACATGCTAATCTTATGCCCAATACAGGCTGAAAAAAGCTGAGCTTTTTTAATTTACTGAAGGCTACAAATGGAATTATATTAATTTACAATATGTACACACATTCATTATTAATCTTATGCCTAATCTGAAGAAAACGCCTTTGTTAATATTGTTCGTTAATTACATTATGAATCACATTGCATAAGCCTATTTTCATTTCAAAAATGGCGAAATTAGACAAACGTTTATTAATTTGCCTGAATATTTTTATCATTTGTTTAACATTTCTGACTTAAAGAAGCAGCTGTCAAATATGAAATGTTTAGTTTAGCTATTTTTTACAGTCTATGGTTTAGCTACTTACATATCTCGCACTTGACGTCGAGTCGCGCTGCTAAAATTCACGCTCAGCCTCAGCTTTTGTGTGAACATAAAGCCCGCCTACTCTGATTTGATTGGTTTTCTCAAATATTTTGACATTGACGAGCGGTGACAGACCAATGAGGCTCAGATGACGCACACACCCCTGCTTCTGATGTGCGCTCTGCTCGGAGCCGCTGCGGATTGAAGAACACACCGATTAACGCAGACTAAAAGATGGGACGTAGCCGAAGCCTCCCGCCAGTTTCATATGTTTTAAATGTTAATCACATATTTTTTAGGGGGGCTGGGCAGAAGTTTAGTGACGCCCATGGGTGGCGCTAAGCACTTTTCCATGTCAAAGACTTTTTTTATAAATATGGACGTTGGTGTGGATTTTTGCATACGCACACTATGTACAAATCTGTGCATACGCACGTTTTATAAATAAGGGCCCAAGATTCTAGAAATTATTTGTGCATGTGACAGAGGAATGCTCAGTGCATGCAGGGGGTGTGGCCTCAATAGTCCTGCACAGTAAGTAGTGTGCTGTGTGCATGTGATTGAGGAACGTGCAGGATAGAAATTCAACTGAATGTGCATTAAATCTGGTTGTTTTAACCAAGATTATGCTGCAAGATGTTTTTTTTTACCAACTATATTTAAGTTTTATGTTATAGGCTAAGCTCAATTTTGCAAATTTCCAATTGTTTATTCCCGTTAAATCCCATGGAAAGTTTCCAACTTTGAAAATTCTTGGAATTTTGTAACCCTAATAAGGCCTGGTTGAGTTGTGTTAGTAGCGTGTTGAAACTTGCGGTTATGGTAAGGGGTGTGACATTTCCAAAACACGCTCGAAGCGGTTGACCACACTGGTCCAGCCGACTAATCAGTGTACATTGCGTTTTTCCAGAAGGAGGGGCTTTATAGAGACCGGAACTAAACAGAGCGTTACTGACAGACTGGGATAAGAGGTGCTGCAATAATGTAAAATATGTGAAAAGGAATGTGTTTTTTGAACATTCAAACATAAAACCCTATTTTGGTTTTATGTTTGACTTTTAAGGATTTAATTTATTTTAATTATTTCATCTTATTTAAAGTCTTATTGTTAAAATCACATTAAAGTTTTGTTATTGTTATCTAAAACTATTTAAAAAATTGCTCACTGAAATAAAGCTGAAATAAAATAAAAATATAAATAATACATAAACTTAAAAAACCTTAAATGTTTGAACTGAAATAAAAGTTTAAGTTGAAGTACTAAAATGACTAAAAATGAACTAAAAAAAAAGTTAAATAGTAATTAAAAAAACTAATAAAAAGACAAAACCACATAAAATTACTCAAACAAACTAATATTGAAAGCTAATCCAAAATATAATTAATCCAAACACTAAGTAATACGAAAATAGCTGCATGTGTCATATAAATCACATGTGTAATTTGTGATTTTAATGTCGTTTTGGGAACATTTCACATATGCCTTGTTGAAAATTCTCTTTCGCCTTCTGTAAAGAAAATGCTGCATATATTTTTTAAAAGACAAAAACTTTTTTTTTTGTGGGGGAAAAACTGTAGAAGTCAAGAAACCTGCGGCCCGTTTCAATAAGGAGGTTCAACCAACTCTGAGTTTAAACTTGAACTCTGAGTTGACTTACCCTGAGATGGGAAACTCTGAGTTTTGGGTTTCAGAACAGCTGAATTGAGTTCAATCAACTCTGAGTAGACTGACTCTGAGTTAAGCGCGTGCACCAAGACTATGAAAAGCCATGATCAATGGAGCTCCGAAATTATGATTCACCATGGCAACAGCACCCGACAAAAGACGTCCGCATACTTCCGGGTCAATATGCAAGTTTAATTCTTAATTAGTTTAAATAAGTTTAATTAAGTTTAATATTCATTGTATCCCACAGACAAAAATAAGAATGTGGCAGCAGCTAAAAATGAATTATAAAAACATAATACAATCAGGTAAAGCTTTAACCATAAAAGGTTCATGGGTGTAGGTTTCATGGCTCTACAAACATTTGACATTAAATAAATATAATTCAGTGTCTATTTCAATGTGCAGCAGCTTTTCCCACATAGCCTAATGCTCTTTTCACATAGTTAAATGTTCTCTGATCCCACGTGTTACATTTCTGAATTAGGGTAATGAAATTAACATTTGACTTCTACCCTCAGGCAACAGCAAGAAGGCAGAGGCTCGCAAAACACCACCACCACTGACAGATGAAGAGATGGAGGAAGAATAATAAAATCCAACAGGATAAAGAATAAAGTATTTGTAGGAAATAAAGATGACCATAAAAATTGTGAATAATTTATTAGTTTATTTAACAGCTGTGGTGGTGGTGATTACAGCATATATCTCGGACTACCCTTCCCTCTGTCATCCTTCCATTCCATACAGTAATCCGTTGTCGGAAAGTGTGATGATGGGAATATACGTGTCATCAGTGCATCCAACCACTGGAAATCCTAAAGGAAATTCTAATTATTAGGTCACTTCTAGAGGTTTATTAAGTGAACGTCAGGATCCTGTATAAAAGGACATGCCATTTTTGTCACTTTGACGGTGTCCTCATGATGAAATATGTGCAATGAATGAATGTACCTGCACTGCAAAGAATGCTTTTCTTACTTTGTATTTTTGTCTTGTTGTTTCAAGTCAAAATATCTAAAGATTCTTAAATCAAGATGCATTTTCTACATAAGAAAAATAACATAAGGTATTTAGTCTTGTTTCCTGGGGGGGGGGGGGTGCATTTTTCTTATTTTGCAAATTATCTGCCAGTGGTTTGCATTAAGATTATTTTTCTTACCCCACTGTCAGATAATTTTACTTGTTTTAAGTAAAATGTGCTTACTTTAGATTTTAGATTTAGATTTAATTTATATTTTTTTAGATATTTGTACTTGAAATAAGACAAAAATATTCAGTAAGAAAAGCATTTGTACAGCGTGAATGAACGAATTGAGTATTTAAACACCGCTGGCACTTTAAAAAGGGTGAGGAGACCGAAAGAAACTCTGGGTTTACCAAAGAAAACCTGCTCCAGACCAGTTAGGTTCACAGAGAAAGTTACCATGGTAACTGACTTGGAGTATAAGTTACCTCTCTTTCAGAAAACTAGCTTGACTTACCCTGCTTTCTCGGGTTTAACATACCTCCCATTCTGAAACAGAAAACCCAGAGTTTCCCTCATTTCAGGGTTAACATACTCAGAGTTTTCACTTAACCTCCTTTCGGAAACGGCCCCTGTAATCTCCAGCTGGTTGTACATAATAATAATAATAATAATAATAATCATCATCATTATATTATGTGAGAATAACAAGGCCACAGAGTGATCATTAGCATTCATTATACAAACCCCTGAACAATCAGAACTAATAATTCATGAAGTACATAATTTTAACATTAAGCTAAATGAGCACACGTGATTAAGGGGATAAAAGCCGGCTACTTATATAAGCTAAATTCATTGATTCAAATGGTGGTGGGGTCAAAACTAAATTACTGTATACAAAAAGAGAGGCCAGAATTTCACACAGAAGTTGAACCCTGTGCCAGTAAATGATCCAGGTCGCAGAAGCCCGCCTACTGATGAAATAAATGGAAAATGTCTTTGTTTATCCCACTCGTCCCCTCATTTCTGCTCTGCAATTTTTTCAGCATTGCAGCAGGTAGGAGAGTTCTGGCGTTCAGTATCTGTAATCATGAACAAGCCATTATCCGCCCATGCTGTTGTCATAATAGACTCCTGAACACAGGGATCATGGGTAGTCTACAGTCACAGAGACACCAAACAGCGGCTCCCACAGACGAATCTGATTAAACATGGCATGTGCTCAGAGGAAGCAGCTGCAGCAGAATTCCAAGCATTTAGATTTGGACCCCCACAGGACAAGAGTTTGGACAGACTGCTACTACAATTTTTTGAGAAAATCATAAACACATTTTTCCCTTTTAGAATCACATGTAAAAGTGATTTCAAGGCTCAACAATAAGAATGACCCACTGTGAGAGAGATTCAGCAAGTAATCAGTTATGTTGCGCATCATATGCAATCATTTTCCAGCAAAAGTATGTTTATGAATTTATGGAGTTACATTATAGCTGTATAATTTCCAGCTTATTGCAATTTTTTTCTTTTTGTAAAGATTTTTTTGTAGATATTTGCAACAACAACAAAAAAATCCAACAAAAAAAATGAAGAATATATATTTATATAACCTGGGTTTGAAAACTTTTTCTAATCCTAACCCTAACCCTATAGTAAGTACATGTAGTTTATTATTATTACTCTATTAATAATTATTATCTAAAAAAGTTATTAATTACTAGCTACTAAAGTGAAAAGTGAAGTGACATGACGTGAAGCCAAGTATGGTGTCCCATATTTGGAATTTGTGCACACACACACCGCAGTGAGTATTGAATACATACACACACCGTGAACACACACACGGAACAGTGGATTATCGGATTACCGGAGCTAGTTAATTACTAGCTACTAATGACATTTTCAACCGTGTAATTAGATTACTGTATTAATTACTCTCTCCAAAAAGTTTGCATTATTATTACTAATTACTTTCTAAATCCCATATCAACCTCAACCAGATGAACAATACAAGACATGAAACTGCACTTTTAATTCCTTCAAATAAACAATATAAAATTGCATAAATTATTCTTGAACTGACTAAAGGGAGAAGGTTACATTAAAAACATACATTTTAACATTAGATGTTAAATTTTGATGTTAAATTCACTATTGTTTTATATAGAATTGTTCAGGGCTGGGCGATATGGCCAAAAAAGGATCTCGATAAAATCTTTTCATATCAGTCGATATCGATAATTATCACGATAAATGTCACATATATATTTCTTTCAAATTTAAAGGCAGATTTTTGCTCCCAAGTGAAAGTTGTAGAAACCAGACTGTTAATAATAATAATATTACATGTTTTGTCTTAGAAATGCACATTTGACAGTGAGTTGACAGTAGCAGTAGCTTGAGTTAGGATGCAGACGTAAATTTATGTTCATTAACAAAAACATGGACATCTGTAAAAATTGTAACAACCTCATTTTTATATGGTAAAATTTAAATATTCTGACTGAGTTTTAATAAAATTAACCATTGGTCTTCCATAGTATCGTACATTTAGATCATGATAACCACAGTTACAAACACGCATATAGCTCTTCACTGCCTTGGTAAAATATATCTATATGGTTTCTATGGTATTTGTATGAAAAACAGTAGGCTAAACATTTAGTATAAATGCACAAATTCTATAGCTCAATCACAAAAAAATACTGCAATAATATTCCATTACTCCTTTTAATACATATCATTAATAATATAATTCAATTCTATATGAATAGAATATCCCACATTTCTGCCACAGTACCATGGTGCAGTTAGTGTTACAGTAAATCCATGGTAAATTATGGAGATTTGTAGATCGAAAAGCCTTCTGACTGTATCGGTTCTCCTGTTTGTCAGCGCTGTTTAATCTGGCTTTAAACTAGTTGAAATCACCGAGACATTTGTGTTTTTCGTTGAATGCACGCGCTTCTCACTGGATCTCGCAGCGCTGTTTAGTGGTCGCGTGACCGAGACCGATCCGTTTGGACTTTGACCCGAGCGGATAAAGGGTCTGTGTGACGCGGTTCAAATGAGTAACAATTCGTGCTACCTTTTATTGGCAAATTTGTCGTCTTTGGATGATAAATCAAGGTTAGTTTCACTTTCGATTTAACGTTCGTCGCCGCTTCCACTCATTTTTTTCTTCTTGTGTCAAGTTTTCTTTGCCAGTAGAGCGTGTACTTTTGATGTGCAAGTTAAAAGCTGCACGCTGACTGGCTGTTGTCACGTTTATTTCTGCTGTGTGATATGGGTGTTAGAGTAATCCATATCGAGTAAAAATGTCCAGAGCTTATCATCGTTATCGACATCAATTTTATCGCGATTCGATATGATATGGTTTATCGGCCCAGCCCTAGAATTGTTCTATAGTCTATACAGTAATTAATGCAATTACATCAGTAGTAACTAATTAAATTACAGGAAAAAATTAAAGGTGCTCTGTGTAAATATTAGCGGCATCTAGTGGTGAGGTTGCGAATTGCAACCGCCCACCGCTCACCCCTCCCTTTGGAAGCACATAGAGAAGCTACGGTGGCCGACACAGGACAAAGATGTCGTCGTCTGAGACAACTGAGAGTAGCTAGCGCTCTATAGAGCAGTTTGTCCGTTTAGGACTACTGTAGAAACATGACGGCGCAAAATGGAGACTTCACTGTAAAGCCTTGTTTATACTTTCGCCTAGCTCCGCAGCGCGAGCCTCCGCTGACTGCGCGCGCTCCTCCCCAAACGGACAAGGCGTTTATACTTGACGCACTCGCCGCTGTACTATTCTTTGAAATGGCAGAGGGCGACTCGGAGTAATTGTTCTATAAACCATCAGGAAACAGCGGTGAGAAGTAATGTACACAGGTGATGATATTTATTTTAGTACACTTCACCAAAAACCACACTACAAAAGAATTGTGTAAAACTCAGTAAACCTTGATATTATTACTTTACAACATTACAACAAAATATATGTACACACACATATATACATATATACACACACACACACACATATACATATATATATATATACACATATACACACACACACACATGTATACAACTAAATTAACGATCTCTTAAATATTTCCTAATTTCACTAAACATTATCATTTAGTTTAGTGAATTTTTTTTTATTAAACATGCATCTTTATTTTCAATAAAAGGGCTTATTTCCGCATTCAAAAAAAACGCGCTGCACAGCGCCCCACGCAATGGGGTCTCATGCACTCAACGCGCACTACCGCCCACTCTGCGATGACGTAATTTTTGCCGTGCGCACCTTCGCGCTCTTGCGGACGCGGCGAGTATAAACCAAGCTTAAGGGGACCCGCGGTGTACGTAGATAGAAATGGCTCATTCTAAGGTAATAAAAGGTCTTTATACACCACTGAAAACATAGTTATGTATATTATATTGCATTTCTTCAATAGATCCTCATAAATATTACACACTGCACCTTTAAGAGTAGTACCTTACTTTACTTTTCCAAGGGAGAACAAAATTCTCTATGACTTCTCTTATAAAACAGCATTGATCTTGTTGTCATTTCCAAATATACTAACTCCAAAATTTATGTTTAATGGTAAACACATTGAAGATTAGCGGACAGGCTTTCAAATCATAAAGTGATCCACTGTTTTTCCTCACAAAAGTTAATGTACTGTGGCCAGCTATTATATTTAGACTGTCTGTTTTAGTACCAACTATGTATGACCAACTAGCAGTTTGTCAAGGGCTAATCAGCCTTACGTTTCGGTATCAAATTTAGACCACATTTTTTCATAACTATGAACGGTCTTGAAGAAAAAACGATGTGATGACTAACTTGTAAAAGTAGTCTTATCAGTGTATCCAACCGGCCCATGAACTCAGCGTATTGAAGCCTCTTCTCTATTGACATCCATTAAAAAAGCCAACCCATTCTCACTTCAAAGGTGTCCGATAATGATAATAAAATATCATGCCCTGATATATCATAAATTCAAACCCTCTATATAACATATAAATATATTTTCTTTTCGTTAAGCTCTCAATGAGTGTACATTTTTCAGTGTTTTGTTGTGCAGAAACACTTCATCTTTATGTTTTTTTCAAAACACTCCCATTTGGATGGGATTCCAAACATAAATGAGAAAGACTAGAGAACCCCAAGACCAGGAAACACAGACTATCAGTCCGTTAGTGGACCGTATACACTCAGACCACAGCAGGAAACTCAAATCTGGAGTTTCGGGGTGGGGAAAGACTAACAGGAAATCATGCCTATCAGCAATCGAAGCTCAAGGAATGTTCTTCATGATGTCACTGTTTGGAATTTGATAAGGAAAGTCTTTTCAAGATAATCCAGGGCTATTTACATTATCTTCTGCTCTAAAGTTTGTTTGGACCAAAGGGGACATGAACAACAGACGCTTGACAAACACTGTACAGAACATCTAATACGGATACAGGAATTATTACTTGACCTTTTCTTTTAATAGATCACCTTGCAGTAAAACCCATTTTTATAGTCGCTTTCACATGCATTAATCTTCAATACATCATTCTCTCACAGCTCTCAGGAATCGATCCAAATGCTCATGCCTGAAATTTTCTTTTTTTTTTTATCTGAGACAACATTCAAAAAAACTTTACGAATGTGAACATCCAACACATTACTCGCAGCTAATCTAACACCCCCACACACTGGTTTATCTCTTTATAAAGAGAAAAACGAACTCAAACAAACAAGTGCGGCTCCTAATCTAACTTCAGCTGCAATCATTAACTCCGTCTGAGAGGGAACAGTGAACTACAGTGTTCTTACCTGGAACAGCCTTCTATCATTTTCAGAGATAAACAAGTCACATTTATACAGAAAGTCTGTGTTTAAGTGATCAGTTCATGCATGTAAAGGACGAGCCTTCATCTATTAGTTATACTCTTTTTTTGAGGGACTAAAAGACGGCTATCAGCAAGGTTATTAGGGTTCAGGATTTCAGTCTAGTCATTACTATTTCAATACAAATGTATAAATCTGCTAGGGCTGGGTATTGACACAGATTTCATGATTTGATTTGATTCAGATTCACAAGCTCTTGATTTGATTTCGATTCGATTTGATAGATCAGGTACTGTACATGTCAGTTCTTCTTAAAGGGATAGCTCACTCAAAAATGAAAATTCTGTCATTAATTACTCACCCTCATGTCGTTCCAAACCAGTAAGACGTTCGTTCATCTTCGGAACACAAATGAAGATCTAAATTCAATCTGTTCATCATACAAAGCGATCGAGCCTCTTCAGAAAATTTGGACTAAACCGCTCATATTGATTCATTTTTTATGATCGCTTTGTGAACTTTTTGAAGCGTCAAAGTGTCAGTTGCGTAGCTGTCAACGGAGGGACAGAAAGCTCTCAGATTTCATCAAAAAGATCTTCAATTGTGTTCCAAAGATGAAGGAAAGTCTTACGGGTTTGGAACAACATGAGGGTGAGCAATTATTGACAGAATTTTAATTTTTGGGTGAACTAACCCTTTAAGTAAAACAAATCTCTCTCAACTAGCTGTAAATTACATAGCGAACCCCGTCAGTTACTACTATTACATTGCTGGTAAAAATGAACAACCGAGGCCAAATTCAATTGCCATCTTTTTTTAAATATAATAAATCAACATAATAATTGAACTGAGTTTTATACAAACATTTAAATTGTACATAAGGCAGTTGTTATATTTAATCATAAAATTATGTTTCTACTTAAATTCGTTGTTGAAATATAAACATTTAAATGGTGGCTGTCAAAAACTTTTTTTCATTAAAGATTTACTCAAATATACATTAGATAATGAAGAAATAACTAACAGGTTAAGTAAAAATACAATGAATATGTTATACATTGCATATATTTAGCAAAATGTTATTTTTTCTAGCAATGGCGTTCCAGAGATAAATGTGATGTTACGTGACATATTGTTTACAAGCAGTTTAAAATAACGTCTTTCTGTGGTTGAAACAAACAATGACTGAGCGATTACATGAGACATGATATATTCCAGTACGTTGTACCATTTCTTTCAACATACCTTCAGATATTCATTCATGTTAATTTTGTAGTAAAAACACTAAGCTATGCAGAGTATTTAAAGGGATAGTTCACCCAAAAATGAAAATTACCCCATGCTTTACTCACCCTCAAGCCATCCTAGGTGTATATGACATTCTTCTTTCAGACGAATACAATCAGAGTTACATTAAAAAATGTCCTGGCTAATCCAAGCTTTATAATGGCAATAAATGGCAGCCCAAAATCTGAAGCCCAAAAAAGTGCATCCATCCATTATAAACGTACTCCACACGGCTCCGGGAGGTTAATAAAGGCCTTCTGAAGTGAAGCGATGCGTTTGTGTAAGAAAAATATCCATAAGTTGAATACGGAAGGCGGTCTGGCGGAAGCTAAATATTTTACTTTATAACGTGTTAAATATGGATATTTTTCTTACAAAAACCCATCGATTCACTTCAAAAAGCCATTATTAACCCCCCGGAGTAGAGATGTGACGATGAGGAAATTTTCCCACCGGTTAATCGACGTGTGACAACACCGATAAAACCGGTATCACTAGCAGGGGCTTTTCATATCGCTAATTTTAAACCGAAAGTAAAATGCGCACGGCCGCTTCATAACGGAGCGGTGCGGAGCAAAGTGAGTGTTTTCAATGAATTCCTATGAAAGTTAAGCTTCCATAGGGATGAACTGAAAATGTGCCAGACTGGACACTCACCGTGAATGACTGTGCGGCCGTGAATGAATGACAGTGCGGCCGTGCTCATTTTACTTTCGGTTTAGAAGTAGCGCCAATTCGGGGGGGGTTGCTTGAATTGTTGGTTCATTAGCCTATTATTCTTAATGAAACACACAACAACAAAACAGTACAATGAAAAAACTCACTTAAATAGGCTCCTTTACATTTCGCTTTGAAACCAATTTTTATTTGTAGTGTCTGTTCTCTAACTGAACTAAATTATTTTATTACTATAAAAATCAAAACGATGGTGGGGGCGGTGCCGCGGTGGGCAAGTGATGTAACCGGCAACACCGACTATCGCAGCAAGCCTAGCCAGGAGCTGTGTGAAGTACGTTTATAATGGACGGATACACTTTTTTGGGCTTCAAATTTTGGGCTGCCATTCACTGCCATTATAATGCTTGGATTAGCCAGGACATTTTTTAATATAACTCCGGTTGTATTCGTCTGAAAGAAGAATGTCATATACACCTAGGATGGCTTGAGGGTGAGTAAATCATGGGGTAATTCTAATTTCTGGGTGAACTATCCCTTTAACCCTCACTGAAATAAATTAAAATAAAAAAAAATTATTCCTGTAAAAAAAAGAAATAAAATCCAATGATAAGCATTGGCTTAGATAATACTAATTTAAAGTAATAATTTTGCTGTGAATGGGGCACATAAGGGTTAACAGGAACCATGAGTTCTTTTATTTGTTTCAGGTACACAAAACCATGTTTACAGAGAAACTTTAAACCAAAGGCCCAGCCACTGCGAGACTGCGAAACAAACTGGCACAGCAAGTTTCATCTGCTCTTTTATTTATGGGATAACAAATGATTTCATAAAGAGTTTGAGAGGTCATATGACATGGGAATAGCTGGCCTAGATAAAGGCATAGCAAAATAATTAGAAAAATGATCCACTGAGGTTAAGAATTAACCACACCTGGACTGGTAACACAAAGATTACGGATAACTGATACTGGAGAGTCAAAAGATGGAGAGGTGCTAAAACGTGACGGGGCTGGGACTTTAAATTGCCATATTAAATTTAGATAAGGACTGTCTAAATATTAATATTATTATTAATATATATCATTAATACTGCAATAATATAGCCTTTTTGTCTCATATTAAACTAGGTTATTCTTGTAAAAGAGACAACGATCAGCTGACCCGCACCTCACTGCCAAAGCTGCCATATCAACATTATCCTGAAGTAGGACAGTAATACGACACCAGCAAGCTCTAAGAAAAAGAGGAGGCAAAATTCAATCCCTTGTGTGTCCATGTAATGAGAGGGAGAAAGAACGAGAAAGAAAGAGAGATGGCTTGTGTTTTATGAGCAAAAACATGACAAAGTGCTTGCAGTGCACAATACTATAATAAAGTGCCAGTGCCAACATTTACAGCTTTCTCAGACTGTGAATATTATCTGACACTAATAACTCTTTGATTACAAAATAAACACAGGGATTAGACTAGAAGCCTCGCTGTTTCCGGACTTGATGATAATGCTGTGAGGAAGGATCACATAAGTAGCTAGATCCAGCTTTGTTTCCATTCCTGGAAAACCATGGTCGCTACGAAATAATTTGACAATGCAAAGCAGTGAAAATAACCTGCAACTCTCCAGTTGATACTCTGTTTGGTTAGATCTGACGCTTCTCAACCAATGATGCGCCTCCTTAATTTTCATGTTGCACACTGAAAAGTACAAATAAATAAATACATAATAAATAAATCTAAAAATACTTGAAAAAATAAATGAAAAATAAATAGAAGAATAGTAAAAAGGAAAAACAAATACAAAAATAAATTCAGGATTAAATTTAATTAAAATTGAATTATATTTGTTTTTTAAGTCATTTATTCCTTTATTTATTTTCCTGTTATTACATCCATCTATCTATCCATCTATCCATAGCCAATCATTTCTGCAAGTTTAGCCCTCCTCTACAACAAAACTCTTCATAAAACTCAGAAAATGGTTTAGTTTCCACATACTGGCATGGACTTTAAATCTGCAGTCTGTAAATTTTGCCTCTTTGTCACCATCTCTGTTTGAAACCTGCAATTGCGGTTATTTGCAGAATTATCATCTTTACATGGGTTGTGCATCGGCACGGCTCCTCAGCGCGGATTAATCGAATGTTTTAGGAGTATATGTGTAGGCTGTCAGTCACCTCACCGGTGTGGATACTGTACTTCGGAATCACAGATTATACGTCTTGGAGTATGACCAAAATAAGAATTGTCTCTGGAAAATGTCATCTGAACAAGTAACATGTCTGCCACTTTTGTTCTGACCAACTGAGAAAAAAACCATTACAATAAATCGTGTTACCAATGGTGATTAAATCTAACGATCGCTTAGCTCATATAACATAAAACTGTGCAAATTATTATTATTGTTATACTTTGTTCTCAAATTGTTAATGTTAACGACATCAGCATCACGTGACTACGTGTATTTAGTGTGTATTAGCGTTACCTGTAGATTTCAATTTCTGTACAGTCTAATCTTTTGCTTTTGACTTCGGGTGAATCTCCAGTTGTCACTGATGATTGATGTTTGGACCTTTCTGGATTACAATCCATTATAAAATCAATTTAATTATTCCAGCTACTGTGAGAAAAGGCTATAAATGATCCGCCACCTGTAGCATCCTCACATGCGATATAGCCTACTAGCCGGTAGTGTTGTCAAAAGTACCGACCGCGATACCAAGTCAGTACTGAAATTTTAAAAATGTGACGCTTTGAGCGCTGTTGAGCGTAATCGTAAACACCTCTGACTGGCCATTGTGCTCACGCGCTCATCAAATATGTCTGCGATTGGCTACAATGACCAGCGCTTCAAAAACATGTTGTAAATATACATCAGTGATGCTTTTCACCGAGCGCTTACACAGATACACACGGGAGCGTTTGAACGCAGGCGCCCATCAGCCTACCGGTCTGCTGGTCGACGCCTGCTTGTGCTTTCAGATGCTTTCAAAACACTTTCAAACACTTCCGTGTGCTTTCAAACGCTCCCGTGCGTTGATCATTGTAGCCAATCACAGACACATCCGATGAGCGCATGAGCACAATGGCCAGTCAGAAGTGTTTATGATTCCAGCTCAACAGCGCTCAAAGCGTCACATTTTTAAAATTTCAGTACTGACTTTGTACAAATTTATTTATTTGTACGGTCAGTACTTTTGACAACACTACTAGCCAGACTCCTTCATGTATACAGACGTGACGTAATGACGCAAAGACGAACAGCGCCATGCTCAAATTTCCCACGGAAACCTACCAGTAACACTCAACTTAGAACACATTATTACAAGCTTACCGTTGTGAATCATGTTAAGGTAAGGCGATAGTTTTGAACACTGGCTGGTTATGTACTTGCTCAAAAATTGATTTTGGATCATTTTTAACCAAAAAAAGTTACGGACTGCAGCTTTAATGAACACTCATATTCAACAAATTTTAATTCGTTTTGGATCACAAAGACAGACAAAAGGAAAATAAAAAAACAAAGCCTCTGACCTTCAGTGCTAATAGATTACAGACAGTATGATACGCATACAAGACTTAACACATGTGAGATTATTATATGGGAGACTCAATAAATGAAGTCATTCAGTGATACTTAGGCCAAGACCTTCATCAAAACACACCTACTTGAAAGAATCACATTTTAAGTGTTTACTTCTGAATAATTCTGAATATCCCATTACATCATAAGGAGCTTTGCATTCCTATTTTTCATCGTAAGCCTACATGGATACACCCAAACATTCACGTCACAACAATTAACATACTTCACCATTATATAGTCTCAGGTACAGTACACACCTGCTTTAAATGACAACCATGTGAACTGGGGCAAACCCAAGGCAAACAGACAGATCTTACACGTCCCTTTCACTCTCTGTTCAGAACTAGAGGAGGAAGTCAAACTAATAGGCAAATAAAAGGTCCTTTGCATTTGAATAAAGAGCAGCCCTCATCACCAGTGAAAAAGAACAAACTCTGAGAATTATTTAATATATATATAGTTTCCACATACTGGCATAATGTTAATAAAGCAGTAATGCATATTTGGTAAGTTGTTATATTTATTTATTTCTATTCTTTCAATTGTTCTGAGAGAGTGGGACCCACTTTATATTAGGTGGCCTTAACTACTATGTAATAACATTTAAATTAATCATTTGATACAATGCACTTACTGTGTACATACATGTTTTTACATTGTACTTACACTCACCTAAAGGATTATTAGGAACACCATACTAATACTGTGTTTGACCCCCTTTCGCCTTCAGAACTGCCTTAATTCTACGTGGCATTGATTCAACAAGGTGCTGAAAGCATTCTTTAGAAATGTTGGCCCATATTGATAGGATAGCATCTTGCAGTTGATGGAGATTTGTGGGATGCACATCCAGGGCACGAAGCTCCTGTTCCACCACATCCCAAAGATGCTCTATTGGGTTGAGATCTGGTGACTGTGGGGGCCATTTTAGTACAGTGAACTCATTGTCATGTTCAAGAAACCAATTTGAAATGATTCGAGCTTTGTGACATGGTGCATTATCCTGCTGGAAGTAGCCATCAGAGGATGGGTACATGGTGGTCATAAAGGGATGGACATGGTCAGAAACAATGCTCAGGTAGGCCGTGGCATTTAAACGATGCCCAATTGGCACTAAGGGGCCTAAAGTGTGCCAAGAAAACATCCCCCACACCATTACACCACCACCACCAGCCTGCACAGTGGTAACAAGGCATGATGGATCCATGTTCTCATTCTGTTTACGCCAAATTCTGACTCTACCATCTGAATGTCTCAACAGAAATCGAGACTCATCAGACCAGGCAACATTTTTCCAGTCTTCAGCTGTCCAATTTTGGTGAGCTCGTGCAAATTGTAGCCTCTTTTTCCTATTTGTAGTGGAGATGAGTGGTACCCGGTGGGGTCTTCTGCTGTTGTAGCCCATCCGCCTCAAGGTTGTGCGTGTTGTGGCTTCACAAATGCTTTGCTGCATACCTCGGTTGTAACGAGTGTTTATTTCAGTTAAAGTTGCTCTTCTATCAGCTTGAATCAGTCGGCCCATTCTCCTCTGACCTCTAGCATCAACAAGGCATTTTCGCCCACAGGACTGCCGCATACTGGATGTTTTTCCCTTTTCACACCACTCTTTGTAAACTCTAGAAATGGTTGTGAGTGAAAATCCCAGTAACTGAGCAGATTGTGAAATACTCAGACCGGCCCGTCTGGCACCAACAACCATGCCACGCTCAAAATTGCTTAAATCACCTTTCTTTCCCATTCTGACATTCAGTTTGGAGTTCAGGAGATTGTCTTGACCAGGACCACACCCCTAAATGCATTGAAGCAACTGCCATGTGATTGGTTGATTAGATAATTGCATTAATGAGAAATTGAACAGGTGTTCCTAATAATCCTTTAGGTGAGTGTATATTAAAAAAATTACCTGCATGTAATTACATCTGTAATTAATTTCTGTAATTACATTTTTAATTACACTGTTGACACTTCCCTTACACCTAACCCTAACATTAAACTTAGCCATACCACCACACCTGTCCCTAACTTTACCCGTATCCCACCTCAATATCAGCAAGTGTTTTGCAATACAATATGAACACAATAAGTACATTGTAGTTATTTTTTTTAATGTAAGTGCATAGTAGTTAAGGCCACCTAATATAAAGTGAGACCAGAGAGTGAAATATAATACAATACAAAAATATTTATTAATATTAAAAACATACTACTACTACTACTACTACTGTTATTGTCATTGTCACTATTATTAACAGCAACAACAACTATAATAATAATAATTTATAATAATAATAATAATAATAATAATAATAATAATAAATGTAAAGTTACACATTGTTCTTCTATTGAACATTGGATTTTTCATAAAAATCATAATATATTTCTAGCATAATTTAGAACTTATTTTGTTAACTCTTACGGATTGCAAGCAGACCTTTTTAAACCTAATTTTCTTAACAGAAGCTCTAGTTTCTAGTGGATTAGTATTTAAATTACTAAACTGAATGAACCAGATCTACCAAAGGAAAAGAACACAGTGTTCACACACACACACACACAAGCACATGCTCAAACGCACACAAACAAACACACACACAAACACACAAACGCAAACACAAACACAAAAACAAACACACACACAAACACACAGACATACAAACACAGACACACAAATACGAACACATGCAAACACGAATACACACACACACACAAACATACACACAAACGCGCGCACACGAACACACTCATGTTGTGTTTTCATGTTTTATGGGGACTTTCCATAGACATAATGATTTGTATACTGTACAAATCCACTAATCCTAACCATCACAGAAAACTTTCTGCATTTTTAAATTTTCAAAAAAACATGAGCTTTTTTTTCTCGTGGGGACATTTTGTCCTCATAATGTAGGGTTCACCTGCACCACACACACACGAGAACACGCACACACACTATTCTTACAGGTGGTGGAAAGTAAACACTAATGTACGTTATACACCATTAGCCCAACCTAGGGTGTCACTCATGCCTGTCAGTTAATGACTAGTAAAGTTTTGTTGTACTGGGCTGGGATGGGTGGAGAGGAATGTAAAAATGTCATTATTTGTAATACAGTTAGACTGGTTGTGTAAGATTGTGCTGGACCGTTTTATTCTATTAGTCACATTTACTTGCTTGCTTGGGTTGATAAACTATGTTTATATATTTTCAATCTGAGGGGGGAAAACAAATTGACCCAAGAAAATGGACAGATCAGCTGATGAAGTTGCAACCAGTTACTCCTGATCTTAATAATTGTTCTACAGCTGTTATAAGTAACACTACAAAGACTTAAAATAGGCTTATGGCACACATATTTTTATCTTAGCCTAATTAGTAGGAATCATCTTGACTGAAAAAAAAACTTTTCTGTTAAAGGCGAACTTAGTAATTCTACATGGAGCTGAGCTCACCCTCATGAACGCTGCCAATTTGAGATCACATGACAATAATGGATTCAACGGGTTAAGTTACTAGTAGTAGCAACAACAATGATGATAATAATAAAGTTTATTTTAAATTGCACTTTTTCTGTGCTCGTAAGAGGTTTTAAAAAGCATTAAAATACTAAACAAGCAAACCAAACAGATCATCATGTGTGTTATCCACTGGTTCAAACAGAATGAGTACGAGCGTCCAAACAAGCAGACCCCGATGGAGCCATGAATCAAACAGGTCCGACAATCTGCAGCACCAATGACACACAACAAGGACAAACGGAAAAGGACCTCAAACGGCGAAGGCCACAGAGCAAGAAGACAGGTCTTACACTTCCCGTTCTCTAGCTCAAAGGCCAGAATAGGAAGTCGACTGGACAAATCAGCAAGCCAACCTAATATGCAAATAAAGGGAAACTCGCATGGCTTCTGTTTTTGAATATGAGCAGCCCTCATTTCCAAAGGTGAACATGAAAAGCTGGAGAAAAATGAAGCTCAAGCAACGACTACTTTGAAATTATATTACTAAGAAAAGTACAAAATTTGTGTTCTGTTTACTACACTGGTACCTGTTCTGTTTCTATGGCGCCTATTTATACATTTTCTGATGAAATAGTTCTTGTTATTTATTGCCAATAATTGATATTCAGTTCCTAGCATTGAGGCAAGGCAAGCATGACTATTACTCATATTCACGGTTAGGGCCAATAAAAATAGTAACAAAAACATAGTAATAACACACACACACACATACACACACACACACACACTGGTGCCTGGCTTATATATATATACACTCACCTAAAGGATTATTAGGAACACCTGTTCAATTTCTCATTAATGCAATTATCTAATCAACCAATCAATGGCAGTTGCTTCAATGCATTTAGGGGTGTGGTCCTGGTCAAGACAATCTCCTGAACTCCAAACTGAATGTCAGAATGGGAAAGAAAGGTGATTTAAGCACTACAAATAGGAAAAAGAGGCTACAATTTGCACAAGCTCACCAAAATTGGACAGTTGGAGACTGTCCAAGACTGGAAAAATGTTGCCTGGTCTGATGAGTCTCGATTTCTGTTGAGACATTCAGATGGTAGAGTCAGAATTTGGCGTAAACAGAATGAGAACATGGATCCATCATGCCTTGTTACCACTGTGCAGGCTGGTGGTGGTGGTGTAATGGTGTGAGGGATGTTTTCTTGGCACACTTTAGGCCCCTTAGTGCCAACTGGGCATCGTTTAAATGCCACGGCCTACCTGAGCATTGTTTCTGACCATGTCCATCCCTTTATGACCACCATGTACCCATCCTCTGATGGCTACTTCCAGCAGGATAATGCACCATGTCACAAAGCTCGAATCATTTCAAATTGGTTTCTTGAACATGACAATGAGTTCACTGTACTAAAATGGCCCCCACAGTCACCAGATCTCAACCCAATAGAGCATCTTTGGGATGTGGTGGAACGGGAGCTTCGTGCCCTGGATGTGCATCCCACAAATCTCCATCAACTGCAAGATGCTATCCTATCAATATGGGCCAACATTTCTAAAGAATGCTTTCAGCACCTTGTTGAATCAATGCCACGTAGAATTAAGGCAGTTCTGAAGGCGAAAGGGGGTCAAACACAGTATTAGTATGGTGTTCCTAATAATCCTTTAGGTGAGTGTATATATATAATGGTCCGGACTTTGATTTTGCCATTACATATACCAAGTTAAAAAACATATTTATTTTCTTGGCATTTTCAAATAAGTGTTGTTATTGCCATTGAAATTATGAGAACAATGGCAATATTATCTCCCTTCTTGGAAAAATGTCATTCAGAGTAACAAACCATGGTCATTCAGCGTAACGGATATACAATATACTTATTCTGAACTGTAATTATTAAAATATATAAAAGAATAAATGTGAATTCACATTTTATAATATTTTAAATTATTTTCAAATCCTTACAAAAACTTTCTGAAAGTGGTTTGAAGGATATTAGCAAAGTGTAAAGATTTTAAAAAAAATTACAGTTAATTAGTATTTGAGGTCTGCACTGTAATCTTTAAATAGAGTCTTTTAATATGTCATCAAATGATTCCGGCTTTAAATATACCTAATAAGATTTTCTGATATGGAAAGTAAGCCAGGCACCTGTGTGTGTGTTTGTGTGTTATTATTACGATGTTTTTTTGTTAAATCGTGTGGCTTTTTGAGATGTTCTGGGGGTTTTTTGTGATCATAGCTACAATTTTTCGCATAATGGTCAAAATCTAGCAAAAAAAAAAAAAAAAAAAAAAAAAAAGAGAACTGGGTAATATCTTGAGATCAGAACAGAACTTGAGGGTGAGCTCTTTTTAAACAAACACCTAGCAACACCCTAGCAACCACACAGCAACATTCAAAAACACTTAGAACAACTTAGCAACCTTTTAACAACATCCAATTTGGCCATTTCTAATTATTGGGGGGGACTTGTCCCCCTCAATGTCTATGGTGGTCACAGCCCTGTGTTGCAGTGTTAATAATTCAGTAAAACTATTTCTGGAATTATCTTGTAGTGTTAATTCATTTATTCATACATTCCTTGAAGTGAATGGTAGATTTGTCAGTATTTACAACACAGTCTATTTGACAAATTATTTTTTACAAATTATTACTATTATGTTGACTCATACTGAGTCGAGGGGAAAAACAGTAAGTGAAAAAAAATTAATAAATAAGAGGAAACTCTACCCACACATAACACTGAATACGTGGAACAGATTGATTAAAAATCATTTCTATAGTTAGTATCGTTTTTTCTCCAGTTTTGACTAAATACTCAGTGATGTGTGACGTAGCTGAATCATCTGTCTGATCACAACATTTCGATGCACGCCATCTGTGATCATGCTTATACAGTAAGAGATTAAATATTACTGTATAATGTTCATGAAAACACTAACAATTGTACTTTTATTTGACTAACATTGTTTTAAAAGGGTGGAGTACTGAATCCTGCCCATGCAAAAGAGGAGACCAAAACATACTTGGATGAACTGTTTGGTAGTTTATCGCTTTAAACTTTTAAAATCTTTGAGCCCTAATGGGATATTTTTATGACGCGAATAATTGTATTCCCCCATAGGACAGAATGACACTTACTCGGTCTTTTTGCGTGATCTGTTGGCGTGGAGGTCCACTAAGTTGATGACAGCCTGCCCCAAAAACTTGTCCAGCCCCACCAGGGCTCGGTGCATCGCGATGATGTAAAGCGTGCATCGCTCCGCGTTCCCCTGATGGACCAGCGGCAGATCGAACGTCGCTTCCTCCTTCCATTCGGGAGAGACACATTTCTCCGCTACGGAGGTGGAAAACTTGTCCTTGCCCACCTGCATGATGGCATATGCGTCGTTCGTTCCATTTTTGCCCTTGATCCGCAGGTTTCGCGCTTTGAGCACTGTTACCTGAACGCTGCTGGGATACCACTGCTGGTCACCCAAAGACATTCTCAGTTAAAGTCCAGGTTCAACCGGGACGAAAAGTTGCTTTGTTCGTTGTATCCCGCCGCTTGATGCTTGCCTTGTATCCGGTGTCGCTCTGGCTCCTGTGTGTAACTGTTTGGGAGATCTTATAAGTCCCGCCCCTCACGCATGACGTACACTGTGTACTCAGCGTTCAGGCAGGTATCAGATCATTCTTCACAATAAACTATTAATGAAGAGCTTTTGATTGAACACTAAACCCTGTGATAACCTTTTTTTTTAATTCAGGGTTAAGGCCACTTTTTAACAACGTGTTGCACCGGTTTTAACCTTTAGTCATGATTTAACAACAATTTTAATCTCGAAATGCGATGCCAAAGGTGTACAGTAAACAATGCGGTCGCTACAATATATCAGCAAGTTGTTTAGCAACAGACAACCAATCAGAAACGGCCTCACCGATTACCTCATTAAATATTCTTGCACTTTGTTCAGTCACAAATCAGTTTACCTTAAAGGGATAGTAGGTGTGTATGACATCTTTCAGACCAATACAGTCGGAGTTATTTAAAAAAAAATGTCCTGGCTCTTACAAGCTTTATAATGGCAGCGAATGGCTTTCTGTTTTGAAGTCCATAAAAGTGCATCTATCCATCATAAAAGTGCTCCACACAGTTCCGGGGGTTTAATAAAGGCCTTCTGAAGCGAAGCGATGCGTTTGTGTAAGAAAAATATCCATATTTAAAACTTTACAAACTGTAATCTCTAACTTCCGATAACTGTCGTACGCGCGTCCACGAGATACTGGCGTTCCAGTGTATGAATACGCATCATATATGCATGAGGAACACTTTTATGATGGATAGATGCACTTTTATGGACTTCAAAACAGAAACAGCCATTCACCATATCACAGGATATTTTTTAATATAACTCCAAATGTATTCGTCTGAAAGAAGAATGTCATATACACCTAGGATGGCTTGAGGGTGAATAAATCATGGGCTAATTTTCATTTTTGGGTGAACTATCCCTTTAATCGAGATTTTAAAACCTGTTCTCAGACTATCTCTGTTGAAGAATTTCCTTATTTGCGTTTCCGCAACTTCCTCAGACTTTATCTGTTAAGATGAGTCACTGTAAAGCTCAGATAAAGGCTATTCAGCAGGACAAAAACAGAAAACGGCAGTGAGTAGGGGAGAGCGGGGCACAACCTAACGCTTTTTGACTTTCTCAGTTTGTGTAAATCCACTTGGGGTTCAGAGTATTTCTTTTTTCCCACATTAATTGCACACGTCTAGTACAATTATGTGGTTTTGTTTCATTAATACAGTGTATACTTTTTTCTTGATTTACCCTGAAAGAATGGAAGTGAAATGTGACAACATGCCCCATCGGTGGGGTACATTGTAACATGTGAAGGGCACGTTGTAACATGACCATATGACAGCTTAAAATGTTATCTGATCTAATAGAAAAAAATATACAAGACAAACTAAAATATTTTGTCAATAAAGTACAATAATGAACTTTTTTAAATAAAATAATGGCATTTTTTAATCATTAAAAATATACTAATTTTTGAGTTTGACAACAAACACATCACAAAACATAGCTATACAGCATAGTTAAAAACAAAATAATAATTAATAACTTCTGAACATTTACTCTCAGTCATTATTCACCTTTTTCTCATGGTTTCTCAATAGAATTCATAAAAGTATAGAAAAGAATAGCATAGTTCTAATAGGGGCACATTGACAACTTGGATTTAAACCCGGCTCGTGTCTTCTGCTGGTTAGATCAGCATTAAAAAACTATCTCAACTGTTAAATAACAGATATGATTAAAATAATATCAGATTTGTCTTATTTTAAATAAACACACAAAAAAAAAAAAAAAAAACAGAGATGAAAAATAAACTTAAGAAATTTACTTTTGCTATGGTTAAATAAATGTTCAGTGATATCTTCCAAAGATTTTTTTAACTTTGGCGCATTTTTTTCTCTAAATAATGTTGATATGGCAACTAGTAAATACACTAAGTTTCGTCATCATGGCATGTGTGGAAAGTTTTAAACCATGTGAGTTACAACGAGCCCCGCGTTAGGTTGTGCCCCGCTCTCCCCTAATCATTTTGAAGCCAATTAGTCATCTTTCAGATTTACTTAGTCTCCTGCTATCTGTAAATCACTGTATTCGTTTATTAGCACATGATGTTCTTTCCTTTGTTCTCAGTGAGCCTGTCAGTGTTTGTCCCGCCCAGTCTTTAAAGTAACGCACGCTGATAGGATAATGCTTGTGTCAATAAAAAAGGCTCACTTTTGATTGGCTTTATTTCTTGTGGAGGATGTCGATTTACATATTACCTACATAGAAACAGAAGTTACGTAATTGACATATAAAAACGATGGATTGGGATTTTTCTCATTTAGATCACATATGATACGGAAACATAAAAAAACAAGTAAAATAATTCTGATTTTATGGCATTTTTCCCAAACCTTTATTTTGCATCAGGTCATTGATAAGGCACAATCTTAACATCTATAGGAAATATATTACTGAAATCGATACAAAAATGTTATCATTTTCATATTGAAGTGAGTGACAAAAATATAAATACTCATGTTATTTTTGAAATCTCCCTTTTAAACTTCGAGATGATAGTCAAAACAATAATGTTTTGATTGTCATCTCGAAGTTTAAAAGGGACATTTCAATAATAACAATAATAATTTCAATATTAATTAGGATAACACTGAATTTATACTGACCCTCAGAAGCTAGGCCTACCCAGAGGCAAAGAAAATTGTTCATGCAAATATCACAATGTCACATGAAACCATTATGCACAAACAAGCCATTCAAAATGTAAAATTCATTTGTTTTTAAGAGAAAACATGTATTACATACACATGGCAAACTTTGAGTAGGCCACAAATTTCATGTATTATTTGACTAGGTTTTTTGCTGTTGTTTTGACACTTTGCACCCAAAACTACTGAAATCATATCACATAAAATCTGTAATAATGACATGATGGTGATCACTATATATCAGTCTTCATAATCAACATTTAATCTACATTAATCACAAAATGGTCATCATGACGTTAAATGCTTTGTGATTATGGGAAAAGGGAGGACTTGTTCTTTAGAAATATGTGGTCTTTGAATATTTATCAGTTTTAAGGGAGATTTCTTGGCTTGAAGAATGGGAAGCTGTGGACCACAAAACCAGTCATAAGGGTTAATTTTTTGAAATTGAGATTTGTACATCATCTGAAAGCTGAATAAATAAGCTTTCCATTGATGTATGGTTTGTTAGGATAGGACAATATTTGAAAATCTGGAATCTGAGGGTGCAAAAAAAAAAATTGAAATATTGAGAAAATCACCTTTAAAGTTGTCCAAATGAAGTCCTTAGCAATGCATATTACTACTAATAATAAGTTTTTGATATATTTACAAAATATATTCATGGAACATGATCTTTGCTTAATATCGTAATGATTTTTGGCATAAAAGAAAAATCGATAATTTTGACCCATACAGTGTATTGTTGGCTATTGCCACAAATATACCCGTGCGATTTATGACTGGTTTTGTGGTCCAGGGTCACAAATAAGATCATCTTTAAAGGTTAAACTGTGAGCTTCTTTGGCATACAATCATCCCTGAATACACTTTAAAGTTATCCATTTTACTTTAATCAAAGTGTAAGCTAAAGCCAGGTAATGTGTTTTGCTTGCGACTTTGTCATCATGTGATAGAAATCTAAAAATAGTGGCACTACAGTCAGATTCTGGGAGCTTGTGGGCCTTGGAAAAAAAAAAGAGTCAGTGCAAAGATCTGAATTTGCCTTTGGCTTTTGGTTGAGATTGTCCATTCTTTGCTTTCACGAGAAAAAGACATTTGAACACTGTTGAAAAACAAAACCTATTTAAACTCCTTGTTATCCGACAACAGAACTTTTCATATATTTTAGAAGGAGTACTAACAATTCCTGGTAGATTAGTAATTCTTGTTGCTAAACATTTGTGGGATGAACAATGCTCGGAAATGAACAAAAGTGTTATTTAAAAAAAGTATGTTGGACATGATGTGATTGTGTGCTTTTAGACTAAAAACAGAGTTTATAAAACCGATAAGGCCACCAATCCTCTGTAAAATACTGATATCGCAAAATTGCATAATAACAATAACAATTACATCAGAAAATTAATACTGATATGTATAATATAAATACATTATTATTCATAAGAATAGGTCAAATGCTCTCTCCATAACCTGAACCAAGTGCTAAAAAACCCATGTTACACATGGTACTACAACAGAACATGTATGAAAGGGATAGTTCACCCAAAAATGTAAATTCTGTCATTTACTCCCCCTCAAGTTGTTCCAAACCTGTATACATTTCTTTCTTCTGCTGAACACAAAGGAAGATATTTGGAAGAATGTTTGTAACCAAGCAGATCTCAGCAGCCATTGACTTTCATAGTGGGAAAAAAAATACTATGGTAGGCAATGGCTACTGAGATCTGCTTGTTACAAACATTCTTCCAAATATCTTCCTTTGTGTTCAGCAGAAGAAAGAAATTCATACAGGTTTGGAACAACTTCAGGGTGAGTAAATGATGACAGAATTTTCATTTTTGGGTGAACTATCCCTTGAACAAACACTTGCCCTCCTTATCAAATCCCTTAGTAACTCTGGAGTGGCATCTAAAGAAGCTGTCACTTTATATAATTCATCCATCAACAGCATTCATTATCAGTGCATTTGATCAATGGCAGGAATGACCCAATAGAGGGCGCTATGAAGTAAAGTTTTCCAAATGGTTCCTATTCTCTAAAATACAATAGCTCACTTTCTTCTGAACAACATCAGAAGAACAAGAACGACATTCCCAGCTTCAATTAACATTGGATGGAATTGTTAGGGATGGATGCTCATCTGTGGCAAGTGTTTGTTTTCTATATTTGTGTCGGACTGATGCCAAGAGCTGCTTATTAGTGCCAGAGAGTTGAATTAACACTGTTATGGTCAGACAATACATACATAACACTTAATGTACATTCTTACAGACATGTAAATGAAATAGCACGAAAAAAAAATGTATATAAAAACAACAGACAAAGACACAAAGGGACTGAACAAGAAAAATTTAGGGAACAAGCACACTGTCCCCCATCCTGATCAATATGCATAGTCAGAAACATAAAGATCAAAACAGCTGAACTTTAGGTTCATATCCCTTGGCATTTTCTATATTAAAATATTCATTGCGTTCAAACATTTTGTTAGATTAAGTGGTATTACAAGCAAACAAAAGCACACCAAATGATTTTGCATATTGTGTCACACCAACTCCTCCACCAATATCTTTTTAGAGGAGTCAGGTTTTGCATACACACCCCTTCTCTTTCTTCATATAGAACTCTTCATATAACCTCTCCTTATTAGCATGCTTAGCATTAGCTTTTTGCATGTTGGACGGTTCCAAGACCACAGAGCACTTTTGAAACTTAGAAATGTGGGTGATTTATCATTAAAGAAGCCAAATGGTTCTCTACCCTGCTGAAAAAACTCATGTGAACCAGCTTAAGCTGCAGTGTTGTAGTACTCGTGACTGGACGAGACTGGACTCAGTCGAGTCCAAGTCGAGACAGAGACCTGAAAATGGTCTGAACAATTCAAAAAGTGTACAGTATATATGCTTTCTTTTGGGGTGAATGAAGCCTGGATTTGCATCAGTGTCACACGGACCTTGTACTTGTACAGCAGATATGTCAGATTTGTTGAAGTGTTGTAGTACTTAAGACCAGCTTTGGGGTCTGAGTCAAGACCATATGAAAATATGGAGGCAGATTGATACACTGCTACAACACTGCTAAGCTGGTTTACTGGACTTAGTTGGTTTAGCTGGTCTCCCAGCCTGGCTAAGCTGATGTTTAATTGGGAGAAAAAGGTGTCTAAAATTCTGTTAAAACAGCCAACAGACCGACTAAGACCTGGGCTGGTTTAAGCTAATTGATTCAGCAGGGTTGTGGAGAAAGAAATCCATGTTTTGGCTCTTAGCATACAGGTCACACCTTCAAGAAACCTTCAAAAGTCTTTCAACACTAACCGTAGTTCATTATTATACAGTTGTCTCGCTCTTCCATACCCTGCTCTTCATACCAACCGAACCCTGTGATTGGTCAGTTCCGCTAGTGTCCAGTTCCACCACGGATCCCTTTAGTGTTCCATTTGGTGCTGAAACTGTCGACAATGAGGCCGTCGCAGTGACATTTGATGTCACGTTTAGCGGGAATGAGCTCCGCTTCGAATCTCTCTCAGCTGCGGCAGCCAGTTTAAGATTGTCTTTGCTAGCGCTACGGCGTTGAGCATTCTGCTGCATGGTGGCCCTACTTGCCACAGAAGGCAACAGTGGAAAAGGTTTTCTACTTCCGCTACTACCTCCATCGCTACCTTCCGAAGGGCTTGTCACTAGTCCCTCCCCTCTGTGCCGTCCATTGGTCAGAAGGCCGTTCTGGCTCTCTGAATGGCTATTCCGTAGACTTCCATTCTCGCTGGAAGCATGTTTGTGTAGGAGGTGGATGTTTGATTGTTCTGTCCCAGAGGGTCCCAAAGCACCCATGCTACCTCCTCCACCCGCTCTGAGAGCTTTGAGGCGGTAGTGCCCTCTAGAGTCCCCTCTGTGATGGTACTGGGTATTGCCACCCTTGGTTCTACTACAAGCCTTCCTCCTTTGAGGCTGCTGGACAGGCAGTAGACTGGGCAGCAGGTTGTTGGCCGGCTTGTTGTTCTCCGTGCTTGTGCTTGTGTTAGTATTAGTTCCCGTCGGTGCCCGGACGGTGTTGTTCACGTTGTCTTGCGTCACTTGGAGGAGGTTGGTGAGTTTGCAAGGCCCAACGGCAATGCTCGTCGTTCCACTTTGAGTAGATGACGACCTGGCAGAAGAAGAGTAATTGTTGGGGTCTGTCGGTGGGTGGCATCCTACAAAAATTTGGGAGCCCCTTTCTGAGGCACTCTGGACGCCTACAGTGGCAGTGCAGGGATGGGAATAGGCCTGCATGGGTTGGGCGCGATGGTACCCGGGGCAACACCCTAGCCATGCCGCTTGGACATCCAAACGCTTGAAACAGTGATGGAGCACCAAGAAGATCCCTAATCCGGTAGCCGTTCCTCCATACAGGCAACTGAAGAGTTTCCGCTCTCTATCCACGTGCCAAACGGCCATAGCGCCGCAGCACCACAGCCCTACAAACACAAACTGTGTCGCCACCAGCGCCAAACACTGGACCTTCAATGAGTACTGGTCCTCCACTGTTGTCCCAGCATGCACTGGGCCCACCACAGAGTCCGTTGAGAGAAGACTGGTGCTGCCACTGAGTGCTGGTTGACTCTCTGGTAAGGTTGAGGGGTCGGAGGCGGAACAAGGAGGATCTTTGGACTCCTGGAAGCTTCGGTGCCTCAGGCAGAAAACAGTGCACAGGAAGTAGATCCAGGTCACCAGAATGATCAATCCAGCTGGAATGTAGAAAGCTCCGAAACTGGGTTGCCATACCAACCAGCAGCTGCCGAAAGGTCAAGAGCAGTGAAAAAGGTCAGAGAGGGCAAAGGCGGTAATTAGTCAAATAACAGAAACACAAAGCAAGCTCTGTACAAAAACAGACACTTTTTAAAGAGCCTGTAAAAAGCGGCCCAGCATGAGTAATAAATCTGCAACAAGTATCAGACAGTTAGAGAAAGAACAGAAGCTAATAAAAAGCTAAGAGTATGACCTCAGTCAATTTCATTTTATTATTATATTAAGTGTCGCCAGTCTATCTGTAAGACTGTAGTGTGACAAAAACTTCATAAAAATAGCACATGATGAATATGAAATGAAATAATCTTGATTTCAGTGCAGCTAGATCCAGCATTCCACTTTTATACTATTATATTTATATATAAATTTATATTAAATATGTAAATTAAACAAAGTAGTAAATTAGTTTGATTGGTGTTAATAGTTAAAGCTGCAGTCTGTAAGTTTTGCCTCTTTGTCGCCATCTCTGTTTAAAACCTGCAATTGCACTTAGTTGCGGAATTATCATCTTTACGTGGGTTGTGCATCGGCACGGCTCCTCAGCGCGGATGAATCGAATGTTTTAGGAGTATATGTGTAGGCTGTCACTGCACGGTGTGGATACTGTACTTCGGAATTACAGATACTACGTCTTGAAAGTACGACCAAAATAATAAGTTTAACCGGAAAATGTCATCTGAACAAGCAAGTAACATGTCTGCCACTTTTGTTCTGACCAACTCAGAAAAAAAGCATTACAATAAATCGCGCTACCAACGGTGATAAAATCTAATGATCGCTTAGCTCATATCACCTCAATCTGTGCAAATTATTTTTATTGTTATACTTTGTTCTCAAATTGTTAATGTTAACGACATCAGCATCACGTGACTGTGTATTTAGTGTGTATTAGCGTTACCTGTAGATTTCAATTTCTGTACAGTCTAATCCTTTGCTTTTGACTACGGGTGAATCTCCAGTTGTCACTGATGATTGTCGTTTAGACCTTTCTGGATTACAATCTGCCATCAAAATAATACGTTTAATTATTCCATGAGATTAATTATGCTGTGAGAAAAGGCTATAAATGATCCGCCACTTGCAGCATCCTCACATGCGATATAGCCTACTAGCCGGACTCTTTCTTTATGTATACAGACGTGACGCAATGACGCAAAGACATGATTGAATTTCCCGCGGAAATCCACCAGTACCTTACACATTATAACACATTATTACAAGCTTACCGTTGTGACTCGGGCTAAGGTAAGGAGATGGTTTTGAAACACTCGCTGGTTATGTACTTGCTCAAACTTTGATTTTAGATCATTTTTAACCAAAAAAAGGTACAGATTGCAGCTTTAATAATAGCACCTATTTAAAATGATGGAAATTATCTAAAGATTTATATAAATAAAACCTTATAAAGTACATACAGTATATGCATGACATTTTACATACTATTGACAGGTAAAGTTGTGGGATGTGCTTTGTCCTGTATCTCAAGAATCAGTGTTTTAATGTTAGCACAAGGTAGGCTGTTGATGATTTAAACATCTAAAGCTAGAAGTGAGCAAACAAGTTTTCCTAATATTTATAAACACAATACTCACTAAGGAATGTTGTCTCCATAGTTATTGATGTTTACAGCTGCAGTGATACCACATATGATGAGTGGGACACCGCCGGCTATCAAATAAAACCTGCCAAGAGAAATAGATAAAGAAAAGAAGACTGTTAGGGGTCGTTTTGCAAATCCTAACCATGGTAACATAAATAATCATAAAAAATTATTTACATAATTTAATTTTAATTCCAATTTAAATTTAATTCCAGAAATAAAGGACAGCTTATGCTTTGTTTACTGTTCTGTTTTTAAAGCGTCATGCACATATTTTTTAGAGTTTAAGAGCACAAAGACCTGGGTTCAAATCCCAACCTATTAATAGGTGATTTCTTCCACTGTGTTTTAGGCATACACTTGCAATGATGCAACTTAAGAGGATAGTTCACCCAAAAATTCTGTCATCATTTACTCACCCTCAAGTTGTTTTAAACCTGTCTGAATGTCTTTCTTCTGTTGAATAGTTGATGGTCCCCACTGACTTCCATAGTATTTTTTTCCACCCATAATATGGAAGTTAATATGGCCCATTAACTGTTTGGGCATATTCTTCAGAATATTGTCTTTTGTGTTCAGTAGAAGAAATAAATTCATACAGGTTTGGAACAACTTGAGGGTGAGTAAATGATGAAATAATTATTTTTGGGTGAACTATCCCTTTAATTATCAGATACAAAAAGTTGCTCAAAAATGTAAAAGGACACAACGCTGCTGCCTGTTATATTTGCTACAGATGTTCCCTTTGCTTGCCATAAAATAAATTTGTGTGGTCTATACATTAGGCTAGTTCTGTGACACTGTCTGTCAATGAAGAGCCGTGTCTGGGCTCCAGACAGTGCGGGAGAGAGAGGAAAGATAACAAGATTTGTCCCAGGAGGCAGGCGTGGGATCTGGCCAGACCTCCCCAGGGAATGTGGAGAGCATGGAGGTTAAAAGCAGAGAACACAGACTAGAGAGAATGAATATATTTGCATGCATGTCTTTGAGGACATGTGAAAGTTATCCTTAACTAGTCCTATCACTCATTTGATTTACAACTTCTCTGTCTACTTTTATCTTTTCCTATTCCCCCCATTTGTGCTCTCTTTCCTCTGTCCTACTCTCCATAACAGCAGATGGGAATCAGCTTTTATCTGGACAATGGTGGTCTTTGATTAGTCAGTTTTTTTTTTTTTACATCATGGTGGTCCATTCAGTTGCTCTCAAAAGCCCATTTTCCTCCTGTACACGCTTATCAATAGTTTCTACTCAGGAAGTGCTAATTCAATATGACGTTTGCACATAAAACTGCCAATGTTTTATGAGCAATTTGAGATATGACAATTACTCTGAATACTGCAAGAGCTCTGATGGAACCCGTACATTTCCTTTCATCATGCTGACAGCAAGGAACATTTAATGTTATCATCTAATGTTATGTTCATACTGGTACAACAGCAGTTATTCAAGAGGCTTTCAAACAGTAATTGTTTCTTAGGATGAACGTTGAATGTAAAAGAGATATTTGCATGGGTTGTCTGTTATAAAACTTGTGCATTCAGACAGCAGGGACAAGGGATTCTGTTGTGTCAAGATCCCATTCCTCCGCTGAATCCTATACCCACTTTCCTCAATACCTGATCAAAACAAAGGGCCAGATTTACTAACAGCTTTTGCCAGCGCAAACACTCTTTTGCCGTTAAAAAACTACTGTCAGGATTTACTAAAGACACGCAGTGAAAAATTAGGGCTGAAAAGGCATGAAGAGGGTTATTTTTGCGGCTAACCTTATTGGATATGCATTTGTAGGAGTTTCCCTTTCAGACGCAAAATTTATGGGAGGAGAGTATTTAAATGAATAGTGCAAGGTGATTTACAAAGGTTTGCACTCGTCAATTTACTGGTGTTTGCGGCATTTTTTACCGCCCCAAAAAAAGCATGTCTTAAACCAGATGCTAATTTGCGCTGCTCTTGGTAGATTGTGTTGGTCATTATGGAAATGATCCGGCTGTGTCTGTGTTCTTTAATTTGCGCGTCGTCAGTAAATCACACGCTGAACTTTCACTCACAACGGTGCTTTTATGGGATTGTGCTCTCACGCTAATTTGCCCTGTTTAGTAAATCTGGCACAAAAGAGCTTTTTTAACCACTTAGCGCTATGCTAAGATATATTTTAAGCTGTTACCTTGCTAATCTAAGGTTAAATGAAAACACAAAGAAAGGGAAATGTTTATTTTGACCATTTATAGCATTAGTAATATAATGGGATATGTAATGAAAAAAACATTAATGAACATATTAGTGCTGGGCAATCGATTAATCACGATTAATCGCATCCAAAATAAAAGTTTGTGTTTACATAATATATATGTATGTGTATTGTGTATAATTATTATGTATATATAAATATACACACATGCATGTATATATTTAAGAAAAATATGTTATATTTTTATATAAAATATTTATATTTACATTTAAGATAAATTATATAAATGTATATACAGTATATACATGCAAATATTTCTTAAATATATACATGAAGGAGTGTGTGTTTATATATACATAATAATTATACACAGTACACATATTAGAATGATTTGTGAAGGATCATGTGACAATGAAGACTGGAGTAATGATGCTGGAAATTCAGCTGTGGCATCACAGTTATAAATTAAACTTTAAAATGTATTTAATAGTTATTTTAAATTGTTAATTTCACAATATTACTGTGTTTTTGATCAAATAAATGCAGCCTTGTTGAGCATAATAAACTTCTCTCAAAGACATTATAAAATCTTAACCGAGCCCTTTGAACAGTAATGTTTTCATGATTAAGAATGTTGATTCTGACACCAGTTGTGTTTGTTAAAAGTAGCTAATTCCGCCTAGAATGATCTCATGGGTGGCTGGACAAAAACACTGACATTTCCAATTTGAACAGCTTTAAAAAGTCCAATTTGCACCTTTAAATGCTGAAATTACCTCATGTCCTCATGTAAAACAATTCAAGTCCATGTGGGCCTATTGATTGGTTTACAAAGAATTCATGTTCTATGTGGGTTTTATGGGTACTGAGGTCAGATTATAGAGAAAAACAAACAGATATCTGTGAGTTTGAGTTTGCTTGTAAAAGATAACTTATGGAAAACAAGCCGTTATTAACCATCTAATGCTTCCAACCCTCCATGATGACTTCACTGACCTGAGCATGGGCCGCTGGGTTGGTTGTACTGCAGTCTCGCCTTCTAGTTGTTGTGGAGTCCTCAATAAAGCTTCTTTATATATTACCCTGGCGCTAACACCGATCCATAACAAAGTGGACAGAGAAGAGTAGTGAAGAACAATCCCCACCTGACACAAACATACACATACATGAGTAACACAAGTAAAGTAACAATATGTTAGCGCATAGAAAAAAAGATACATTTTTGAGATAATATTTTAATAAGGCAGTGACACACTTAAGGCTGCGCTTGAACACACTAAAGGCGACTGTCAACTAGAGCATGTGCATTAGGAGCATGTGCATTACACACGCCTGCGTGTAAGGAAATAACTGTCTACAGTGGGGAGAACAAGTATTTGATACACTGCCGATTTTGCAGGTTTGCCCACTTACAAAGCATGTAGAAGTCTGTAATTTTTATCATAGGTACTATTCAACTGTGAGAGACGGAATCTAAAACAAAAATCCAGAAAATCACATTGTATGATTTTTAAATAATTAATTTGCATTTTATTGCATGACATAAGTATTTGATCACCTACCAACCAGTAAGAATTCCGGCTCTCACAAAGACCTGTTAGTTTTTCTTTAAGAAGCCCTCCTGTTCTCCACTCATTACCTGTATTAACTGCACCTGTTTGAACTCGTTACCTGTATAAAAGACACCTGTCCACACACTCAATCAAACAGACTCCAACCTCTCCACAATGGCCAAGACCAGAGAGCTGTGTAAGGACATCAGGGATAAAATTGTAGACCTGCACAAGGCTGGGATGGGCTACAGGACAATAGGCAAGTAGCTTGGTGAGAAGGCAACAACTGTTGGCGCAATTATTAGAAAATGGAAGAAGTTCAAGATGACGGTCAATCTCCCTCGGTCTAGGGCACCATGCAAGATCTCACCTCGTGGGGCATCAATGATCATGAGGAAGGTGAGGGATCAGCCCAGAACTACACGGCAGGACCTGGTCAATGACCTGAAGAGAGCGGGGACCACAGTCTCAAAGAAAACCATTAGTAACACACTACGCCGTCATGGATTTAAAATCCTGCAGTGCACGCAAGGTCCCCCTGCTCAAGCCAGCGCATGTCCAGGCCCGTCTGAAGTTTGCCAATGACCATCTGGATGATCCAGAGGAGGAATGGGAGAAGGTCATGTGGTCTGATGAGACAAAAATAGAGCTCTTTGGTCTAAACTCCACTCGCCGTGTTTGGAGGAAGAAGAAGGATGAGTACAACCCCAAGAACACCATCCCAACCGTGAAGCATGGAGGTGGAAACATCATTCTTTGGGGATGCTTTTCTGCAAAGGGGACAGGACGACTGCACCGTATTGAGGGGAGGATGGATGGGGCCATGTATCACGAGATCTTGGCCAACAACCTCCTTCCCTCAGTAAGAGCATTGAAGATGGGTCAACAACGACCCGAAACACACAGCCAGGGCAACTAAGGAGTGGCTCTGTAAGAAGCATCTCAAGGTCCTGGAGTGGCCTAGCCAGTCTCCAGACCTGAACCCAATAGAAAATCTTTGGAGGGAGCTGAAAGTCCGTATTGCCCAGCGACACCCCCGAAACCTGAAGAATCTGGAGAAGGTCTGTATGGAGGAGTGGGCCAAAATCCCTGCTGCAGTGTGTGCAAACCTGGTCAAGAACTACAGGAAACGTATTATCTCTGTAATTGCAAACAAAGGTTTCTGTACCAAATATTAAGTTCTGCTTTTTGATGTATCAAATACTTATGTCATGCAATAAAATGCAAATTAATTATTTAAAAATCATACAATGTGATTTTCTGGATTTTTGTTTTAGATTCCGTCTCTCACAGTTGAAGTGTACCTATGATAAAAATGACAGACTTCTACATGCTTTGTAAGTGGGCAAACCTGCAAAATCGGCAGTGTATCAAATACTTGTTCTCCCCACTGTATATCAGCAGGTATCAATAGTATATATTTGTCATTCAAAAAGGGAAACTGAAACTAGGACTGCAGAGATAGAAACCGAAAACAGAGCAGCGCTTGCTTTCCATTTTGAATATCAATCATGCTGATCACTTTCTTCATTTTAGGAGGCTCATGTTGTTATGAAAATATTCACGCATTGGAATGGTAGGAATGGTGGGGACTTCTTTGATCGCTTTCATCACTTTTGCTTTATTCTCGTGCACTAACACGTTCGCTAAGCTGAACAGCCAATCAGATTTCTCTCTCTCACCACCAACGCTGGCGGACATCGATTCAATGTGCTCAATCGGCAAAAATACCCCCGACGATGTCCAACTAGGGCTGACGGTGTGGAACACGCCACAAAATCTGGGCCGGCCGACGCTCAATGACGGCCCGGTGGTGGCCAATGGCCGACTTTCAGCTTGTTGTGTAAGGGCCTTTAGAAGAAAAGGTTCTATATAGAACCTCAAAGGGTTCTGTCAGGGGTTTCATATATAGAACATTTTAGGGGTTCCCATCATGAAATCATTTTATGGATTTAGTTTTAAAGGGTTAGTTCACCCAAGAATGAAAATGCTGTCATTAATTACTCACCCTCCAGTCGTTCCAAACCCGTAAGACCTTCGTTCATCTTCGGAAGACAAATTAAGATGTTTTTGATGAAATCCGAGAGCTCTCTGACCCCTCCATATACAGCTATTTAATTAACACTTTCAAGGTCCAGAAAGGTAGTAAAAACATTGTTAAACTCTTATGTTGTTGACGCAGTGTGAACAGTGCAGTGTTTCCTAGTTCTACGGCAGAACAGCTCATGCGCATGCGTCGTGGTGCTCACATGAACAGCATCGGCCAATGGTAAGCCGGCGTTCTGGAAGCACTGCACTGTTTACGTTACGTCAACAGTGTAATAGAAATTGTTAAATAAAGTCGTTATTTTGTTTGTTTTTTGCGCACAAAAAGTATTCTTGTCGCTTCATAAAATTAAGGTTGAACCACTGGAGTCACATGGACGATTTTAACGATGTTTTTACTACCTTTCTGGGCCTTGAAAGTGTTCATTAAATTGCTGTCTACGGAGGGGTCAGAGAGCTCTCGGAGTTCATCAAAAATATCTTAATTTGTGTTCTGAAGATGAACGAAGGTCTTACGGGTTTGGAACGATTGGAGGGTGAATAATTATTGACAGAATTTTCATTTTTGGGTGAACTAACCCTTTAATGAATGAATTCTGTTTTAATTATTTTTTAACTTTAAGCTTGTAAACTTACTTTATCACCAAAACAATGTAAATAACCTATTAAACATGACAGTATTATGCAATCTTTTAAGACATTTCTCCTTATATAGAACCTTTTTGACATATAGGGTCAAGAATCCTAGAGTTCTATAAAACCCCAACTGAACCTTTTTTTCTAAGAGTGTACAATGCCAAATAAAAGCTAATAATTTTGTTTTTGAATGTTTATGTTCTTTATTACTGTATATAATGCTTTACTTTACTTTTTCTTTACTGTTTTGTACATTTTTGCAGTGCAAAACTCTGAAAATCACTCACACTAAATCTCCACTATATCTCCTCCATCTCTTGCTTTTAAGTCACAAATGCAAATGACAAACTTGTTCAATTTTTATGTGTTTGTGAAGTCACCTTGAAAAAGCTGTGGGAAAGTCACCTAATAAAATAAAACATTATTATGTAAGAGAAATGGAAACTTACTGCCTGGCATACAATTGGGTAGCCGGTCAGAGTGATGCCTCCAGCAAATACTGCGGACGTCATTGCGATGTGGAAACTAGTGTTCAGAAGGGTGTGCCAACTCTTCCTCGTGATTCTGATAGAGCTAATGGCAAAGAAAGCATCTGTTAAGAAATGTCACTATTTGGCTGAAAGTATGTGAACGTCCGCTTTTAATTAACAGGTTTGGCTATTGCAGTAATAACAAATAATTTAACAACATTATAGAGAATTGTGTGCTTGCTACCTTGTGGCAACAGTTTACAAGATTTTTCTTATTTTTTGGGTGTGTCGACATACCTTTGCTAATATATCTCAGTATTAGCACATATATGTGCGGCATTTGTGAGACAAATACCTGTGATGCAGTATATAGGTGATGATGATGGTGAAGAGACAGAGGAGCAGCACTGCAGTGCAGGTGTAGATCACTGGATGGAGCACTTCAACTGGAACTGAAGGTGAACCTGGGAAATCTGGCATCTCCTGAAATATGGAGGAAATGGTGAGAATATTTTGAAACATTCAACTCTTTAACTTTATAGCATATCTACAACTCAAGGACTCTCAAAAAGGGAAGGGGTGAGAAATTCCATGTTATATTTTCAGTCTGATACCATCTTCTAGGGCAATACTGCTGATACTGAGAGCAATAAATAGAATGGAACATCCATCCATCCATCCATCTATCTATTTAGTGATTTATAGGGATACAATTGGTAATTATAGCCATTTAAATACAGGATTTTTTTCAAAAAACATTCAACTCAATTTTTTAAAGTCACTCAGTACTTAAATGTATAATTACACTATAACAAGGACATCTTAAAATAAAGTGTAACCATTTTTCTTCAGTGCCAAGCAAACCAATCTATCAATTATTCATACAGTTTTCCCAATAACACCCAATAGGACCTAGATGAACATTAAAATCCTTTGACGCATCAATAAGCTCAATATGATTAATCAATAGATTAATCAATAAGCTGACATACTTTGCATGCACTTGGTTACCATTTACACATTGTACTTAGGCAGCAACTTTTTTTCCTACAGTGTAGTGACGTACATAAAAATATATGGCACACACAAATATTGGGTAATATAATCAGTTTTTAATTTGTTTTTTAATACTTTTCAGTAGCCTACTGAATGAAATATTAAAATATGAAGTATAAAACAACCCTTTTCACATTTCCAGGGTTCTCAGAAGCAGAGGTCTTCATAGTCGATGGGGAATGAATGGAAGACGACAGTAAATATATTTTTGTATTCCCATTTGCTGCAATAGCAAAAAAAAAATAAATAAAAAAAAATCCACGACTTCCCAAAAGAGGGGGAAAATATAGAGATTAATTACAGCAGGAAGAAGAGAATGATGTGAAATTTGTCATCACTCCCGGCCTCAGCTGTTGTATTAGAAACACCCGAGGCCTTTTTTTTTTTGTAATTTACTGCCAAGATATTACAACACAAAGTACAGCGTTATATAAATACAGCCTAGGAATATCAGTATTTTATAAAGGTGTCACAATGTTACCTGTAGTACAGCGTAATTGCTCAGCACAGAGCAGCGCAGTGTAGAGGTGGATGCATCACTATGGGCCAGCTGACAACCATCTAGACTCCAACTCCCATGATGCTCCAGTGCCTGCACTCTCCAATGGGCAGCAACAGGGTAATTTCCAGGTGACGTGTGTCGTAGTGACACAATAATGGGATCGGACTGATTCCACATGCTGCATCCATCTGAAAGGAAGGGAAAGTTGTTTCTGAAAATGAGATGCATGGATTTACTAAATTGAATTGTATATTTTTAAGTTCAAGGATGAATTATGTTAGTCTTCTCCCAAAATGCCTGTACTACATCAGTATACATCCAACTACTAAGAACATTGTTAAAATTTTATGAATGTTTCGAATCCCTTGAATGTTTGAGGTGAAGGCAACCCACCAAGGCCAACATAGATAACTGGAGTGTTGACGCCACGTCTGCGGGCAAGGTCCGAAGGTCCGGTAAAATTGCTGGTATATGGGAAGAATCTACCATTGCGGAATGCCACAAACTGCAGCTTACAGTCAGGAGGAGCATTCGGCGGAAAAAGAGATGCAGGAAGAGACACTGAAGCAAGAGCCACTGCATTCTAGATAGAGAAAAACACAAAAATACAAAGTAAGGGCAAGGCAGAGGTGTTTATTAAAGCAAAAAGCCACTTGAGGCAATGTGTTTCAATCATTTTACCATGGTTGTTTTTAAATGTATAAAACAGTAGCAGTAACAATATGATAGACACAATTATAACGTTTATGGCCAGTGGCGTGTAATGCAGTCACTCCTACTAGCCACTTTGGTGTGTTGAATTTTATATATAATAAATAAATTTTTTACTTGTAGTCTTTTAAAAAGGCATCTGAAATAATAAAAGTGCAATGTAGTGTTGTCAAAAATATTGATTTCTCGATACATATCGATACTGAAATATCTGAAATGCTTCCAATACTCATTTTCCGCAGAATAGATACATGACACCAGCTGCGCTTTCTTGCTCTCTCTCATCTCTCCGACAGCGAGTTGACATACAAACCCGCCTCCCCTCACTCGCTCGTTTCATTTGCTCCGGATGAATATTGTTGGTGTTACAGGGCTTGAATTTCTGCACATAATTTTACTTATTCCCACAGATTTTATGCTCACACACAAAGTGTGCGCACATAAAACCGCCTCTCAGTACTAAATTGAGTTCTTTTTCGCTGCTTATTGCACTTAAACAGTCAAATAATGACAATATACAATTCTTACGCCAAATAGCTCCCCCTTGTGAAAAAAGAAATTGAATTTCAATTTATATATGCAATTGAACTTACGAGGGCTTTTTTGAACCACTTAAGTAGGTTTATGTGTAATTTCATAATTACTCCTAAATGTTTGTAATTGCACATTTGTAATGATGAAGTTGCAATTTAGTACATTCAAAATATATTAATTTAAATGTAATATAGTTACATGTATAATACAGTTAAATGTACTCTACATAGGTTTAGTATGTTAGTCAACACATAAAAATAAGTGTACTTCATGACTAAAGATTGTAAAAAAAAAAAAAAAAACGATGATAAAAAATACGCTTTAAAGAAAATCGTTTAAGTGCGTTAAGTAACATAGTCATGAAAGTGTACTCTCTTTAAGTACAATTAAGTGGCTTTTTATTTCAATAATATTATATTATCTGCAAGAACAGTTTTCTTATAATATACTTATAAGATTTGAAGAACACTACAATACAATAAAGCACACTTCTTTTTCACAAGGGTATATATAATAAGTCTGTCAGCACAAATAGTGCATACAGTATGTATATTCCACAGGCATGTATTCTAGGTCTACACACAAGTGCATACTTGCACTCAAAATGTGACAAACCTTGAGATGGAAAGCATTCAGCGAGGTGTTATGTGTTCCTGTGGTGCAGCGAAATCGCAGTTGCTGCTCAAGGGAAAATTCAATCCCATCATGCACCTGGCTCCCTCCTGCCCCCTCTCGTCTCTGATAGACCGTGCAGCTCATGCCAGTAAAATGAGCAGGGCGAATCATGTGAGCCTCCATCACAATGTTACGAGAATTCTAAGAAAGTAGAAATATGTTTTGGTGCTCAAGAATCCTTTCTTAATATCATCAATGTTGAAAACAGCTGTATTGCTTAATATATTTTTGTGGAAACCATGATGCATTTTTTTGGATTCTTTGATGAATAGAAAGTTCAAAAGAACCACCTTAGTTGAAATAGTAATAATATGAAGCTGACATGATTAAAAACGTACTTTGGAAAGGTCCTGTGCGTGAGAGTGCAGCTGAGGCCAGGCGAGAGTCTCCAGAGTGTGGACGATTGAACTGCAGGCTCTTTCCTCTCTCTGGGCCCGAGCCAGGATCTGATCATCTACCTGCATCAGGTTACTGCCCATTTCAACCAACACCTCAGAAAGCTGGGACGAAGGAGTACATGTGTATGTAAGGACACAAACACACGGTGCAATTATATACACTGCTGAATACTAACCTCACGCAGTTCTGTTACATAGTCCATGAATTTGTGCATCATCTGAGCCACATAAAGAACATCCACCGTGTCAGTGAAACCGGCAGCCTCCAGAGTGTATGATCGCACCTGGTGTGCCAGAGTCACAGCATTGGAGGCGTTGATGGGCATCTGAGTGAGAAGGACAGAATTAACAAAAAAGTTATTGCATTGTTTGACAGCATATAATCATTGAATGGTTATGTCTATTACAGGGGGCAAATTCGTTCTTAAAGGGATAGTTCACCCATGATTTACTCACCCTCAAGCCATCTTAGGTGTATATGACATTCTTCTTTCAGAAGAATCATGGGGTAATTTTCATTTTTGGGTGAACTATCCCTTTAAATCATGCTCATGATCATTAGGTTTTACACAAACTCATGGAGTTTAATTGATGAATGTAGAATAGCTAAACTGAAAATAAATGCTTTTCTTCCTTTTCTTGTTTCACAGCACGACTGGAAAGTATTGTATTAAATACTTAAATAATACTTAAATACTTAATTGTATTTAATGTGCACTTGTAAGTGTACTTCAAATCTTATAAGTATATTCTTTAAAACACTACTTGCAGATAAAATAATATTAATTAAATACAAGTGTGCTACAGTACATTTCTTAGCACACTTAAGTACACTTTTAAAAAAGCACATTTTGTGCCAAATGAAAAATTTTACATAAAAGGCCATCATGTTTTAATAATCTTTTGTCATGCTTTAAAGAAGTACACTTATTCTGAAGTGTTGACTAACATACTAAAGCACATGTAAAGTACTTGATTATAATTGTAACTGTAATGTGTTATTCAATATTACATTTAAAACTAATATAGTATAAATGTAATAAATTGCAATTTCATCATTACAAATGTGTAATTATTAGTGCTGTCAAATCGATTAATCGCGATTATTCGCATCCAAAATAAAAGTTTGTGTTTACATATAAATACACACACATGCATGTATATATTTAAGACATTTAAAAATGTGTTAAAAATATTTATATTTATATAAATTATATAAATATATATATACAGTATATACATGCAAATATTTCTTAAATATATACATGAAGGAGTGTGTATTTATACTGTATATACATAATATTATAATAATATATAATAATATCATAATATTATACACAGTACACACACATATATTATGTAAACACAAACTTTTATTTTGGATGCGATTGATCACGATTAATCGATTTGACAGCACTAGTAATTACAAATAAATCTGAATTCATGACATACAAGTTTTAATAGGAATGACATTAAAGTATATTTTAGTTTACCATAAGTGCTTGTCAGTACATTCGGCTGTACACTGTAACCATATTTCAAAAACAACAGAAATAATTATGAAATGAATTATAAATATGTACTTACGTCCTACTTAAGTGGTCAAAAATATAATTTTATGCATTTAATATAAATTTAAACTATAATGCATTTTTAAAACATTTTTGAAAACATTACATTCAGTTTGCTTTATAATGATACATCAGTTTGCTAATAATATAGTTTACATTCCTGTAAAAGTATGTTATTTCTATAATGAATACTCATTTTAAAAGTATGCTAAAGTATACTATTTTCACAAAGGAAAGTTTTAATGGATTTACTGTACATATTAGTAATTTTTACCATATTTGAATTAAAAAAAAAAAAAAACAAGACTCTGCACTAACCAGTATGAAGGTATGTAGGACCCGTGTGATGTCATTAGTGTAGAGGCACTGAGAGTAGTCTCCCTCCTCCCAGCGTCCAGAGCGGTCACAGTTACGTGAAGCCTTCTTCTGCTCCACACCGCCCCCTATAGTTAAGGAGGGGTAGCGCAGCTGCAGACAGTACTGGTAGGAGGTGATGCCAGCTAGAGTTCTAGGCCACCTGAAGCCAAAAAGGGGACAGTTGACATTTTGCCATAAGATAAGTGTTATTTAGCCACAGGTAAAGTTGTAGGACACCTCCCTTACCTGAACTCCCCTCGGTTGTTGGTCACTCTCTGCTCCGGACAGAAGGAGGCGCTGTTCTCCAGAACCACTATCTCCACACTGCGCGAGGTGTTCCCACGGCCCGTGGACACCACACACTCCCACTCACCACTCGCCTCAACGTGGACATTTGACAGGATCAGCTCACTAAAAAATCAACATAATGATATGCTGTTACTAAAGTGTACTGTGTAATGAGCAAGTTTTTAAGTATATTTAGAACTGCAATGTAATCCTCTATCCTTTTCAGTTCAATGGCATTCAGTTTTATTGTTGTTTTATTCTCCAATTTTCATTTGTTAACATATTCTGTTCAATTTATATTCCTTTTAAAACTCTTAGTCCATCCCATTTCATTTAGTCTTGTCTCTTCTCTTTTTACAATATTACTATTACAATATTATAAATAGTATTATTTTACAATAGTACTATTTTTACTGTATTTGATCACATAAATGTAGCCTTGGTGAGCATAAGAGACTTCTTTAAAAAAAAATCTAAATATTTCAAACTTTTGACCGGTAGTATATGGGTGTGTTCACACTTGTAGTTCGGTTCTCTTGGTTTGTTTGGGCCAGACCAAAAAAAAACCAAAAAAAAAAAAAACATTTTGTCATGGTCCACTTAGCGTTCACATTGCCATTTTAACACTGAACCTAAAGATACCAAACCTAAAGGCATAGGGATATCTTCACAAACTGATTGGTCTGCTTTTATTACATATATTTTGGAACTTACCGAACATCCCAAAAAATGCTGAGTGCTGTGCTAAATACGCTCGTTGTATGTGTGTAGCCTACATATGATGGTATTTTAACCAGCTGAGAACTCGTGAAGAGCTTATAAAATGTGTAAAGGACTCAAAACAGCAGAAGGAATCACAACAACACAAAAACGAAGATCTGCTGCGAGGAGACGCGGTTCTGATGCCTGTACTGAACTGTGATGGGCAACATCGCGACTATGATGAGAAAAAACATGTATGCGTGAGCATTCTGTGCTTTTAGGGTAGCATCTTGTGACATCATGTCCCATTTTTGGCTTGTATCATATTTCATTCGAACCGCACCAGAGTTCATTTGGAAGTGGACCGAGACCTCTGAAAAGATGGTCCGCTTGTTTGGTTCAGATGGCAGCGTTCACACTTATTCAAATGAACCGCACTAACAGAGCAATCGCATCAGTGTTTGTTTTAATCAAACCAACATGCCAATATATATACCCTATATAACCAAACCGGTTAATCTCTGTATGTTTTACCTGGTGATGAAGGTGCAGTCATGTTGTACACTCTCTTCCAAATGAACTCCATTCGTAGGGTCACTGGTGACAGGCTGACCGTTGTGTTGCCAGTGAAGGGTAGTGATTTTGTCAACCAGGGAAGCAGTGCAATGGAAAGGCAGCCTGTCCCCCTTAAACACAACCTGCCGCAGCGAGGGTAACAGAGACAGCGTGTGCAGCTCCAACGGACCCTCTGAAGAGCCGAAAGAATTAAAAAATAAACATTAAGATTCATAGAGATTCATAGAGTCGTTAAACCGATCAGTCTTAGTCCTTTAATATACTGCCTTTCAAAAGTTTATTACATAAAATCAGTACTTTTGTTCAACAAGGATGCATTAAAATGATCAAAAGTGACATAATGTTACAATAGATTTCTATTTCAAAGAAATGCAGTTCTTTTAAACTTTCAAATTCATCAAAGGACCCTGAAGCATCAAATCAGCATATTAGAATGATTTCTGAAGGGTCATGTGAGAATGAAGACTGGAGTAATGGAATGGCTGCTGAAAATTCAGCTTTGCCATCACAGGAATAAAATACATTTAAAAATATATTTCTGTCATGACAACTCTCTAAATGTTTGGCATGATAATGGATATGACAGTGTTAATATGTTTGGTCTTGGCACAATAGATCTACTATTGCTGCTGCTGCAGGGGAAGTACGGGACCTGCTACTGCCAATACATACACGAAACTCTGCTGTGAGCAAGTAAGACATGCTGCTGATGTACAAAGCAGTACTGTCTGCAGCTGCGCTACCCCTCCTTAACTACAAACCCGATTCCAAAAAAGTTGGGACATTGTACAAACTGTGAATAAAAACAGAATGCAATGATGTGGAAGTTTCAAATTTCAATATTTTATTCAGAATACAACATAGATGACATATCAAATGTTTAAACTGAGAAAATGTATCATTTTAAGGGAAAAATAAGTTGATTTTAAATTTCATGGCATCAACACATCTCAAAAAAGTTGGGACAAGGCCATGTTTACCACTGTGTGACATCCCCTCTTCTTTTTATAACAGTCTGCAAACGTCTGGGGACTGAGGAGACAAGTTGCTCAAGTTTAGGAATAGGAATGTTGTCCCATTCTTGTCTAATACAGGCTTCTAGTTGCTCAACTGTCTTAGGTCTTCTTTGTCGCATCTTCCTCTTTATGATGCGGCAAATGTTTTCTATGGGTGAAAGATCTGGACTGCAGGCTGGCCATTTCGGCACCCGGATCCTTCTTCTACGCAGCCATGACGTTGTAATTGATGCAGTATGTGGTCTGGCATTGTCATGTTGGAAAATGCAAGGTCTTCCCTGAAAGAGACAACATCTCGATGGGAGCATATGTTGTTCTAGAACTTGGATATACCTTTCAGCATTGATGGTGTCTTTCCAGATGTGTAAGCTGCCCATGCCACACGCACTCATGCAACCCCATACCATCAGAGATGCAGGCTTCTGAACTGAGCGCTGATAACAACTTGGGTTGTCCTTGTCCTCTTTAGTCCGGATGACATGGCGTCCCAGTTTTCCAAAAAGAACTTCAAATTTTGATTCGTCTGACCACAGAACAGTTTTCCACTTTGCCACAGTCCATTTTAAATGAGCCTTGGCCCAGAGAAAACGCCTGCGCTTCTGGATCATGTTTAGATATGGCTTCTTTTTTGACCTATAGAGTTTTAGCCGGCAACGGCGAATGGCACGGTGGATTGTGTTCACAGACAATGTTTTCTGGAAGTATTCCTGAGCCCATGTTGTGATTTCCATTACAGTAGCATTCCTGTATGTGATGCAGTGCCGTCTAAGGGCCCGAAGATCACAGGCATCCAGTATGGTTTTCCGGCCTTGACCCTTACGCACAGAGATTGTTCCAGATTCTCTGAATCTTTGGATGATATTATGCACTGTAGATGATGATAACTTCAAACTCTTTGCAATTTTTCTCTGAGAAACTCCTTTCTGATATTGTTCCACTATTTTTCGCCGCAGCATTGGGGGAATTGGTGATCCTCTGCCCATCTTGACTTCTGAGAGACACTGCCACTCTGAGAGGCTCTTTTTATACCCAATCATGTTGCCAATTGACCTAATAAGTTGCAAATTGGTCCTCCAGCTGTTCCTTATATGTACATTTAACTTTTCCGGCCTCTTATTGCTACCTGTCCCAACTTTTTTGGAATGTGTAGCTCTCATGAAATCCAAAATGAGCCAATATTTGGCATGACTTTACAAAATGTCTCACTTTCAACATTTGATATGTTATCTATATTCTATTGTGAATAAAATATAAGTTTATGAGATTTGTAAATTATTGCATTCCTTTTTTATTCACAATTTGTACAGTGTCCCAACTTTTTTTGAATCGGGTTTGTATAGGGGGCGGTGTATATAGCAGTTTATACAACAGTTCGACGGCACAAGTACTACTGCTGTACAAAGCATACATGAATTACCCATAGCAGATCTATACAGGTGGAGCTGGGGAAGGTGAAGGGTTACTGAAAGCATGCTGCAATCTGCATGATTATTGCACAGGTGTGCCTTAGGCTGGCCACAATAAAAGGCCACTCTAAAATGTGCAGTTTTACAGTATTGGGGGGGTCCGGGCCGGAGGGGTCCAAAAAAAAGTCAATATCTGGTGCAACCACCATTTGCCTCACGCAGTGCAACACATCTCCTTCGCATAGAGTTGATCAGGTTGTTGATTTTGGCCTGTGGAATGTTGGTCCAGTCCTCTTCAATGGCTGTACGAAGTTGCTGGATATTGGCAGGAACTGGAACACGCTGTTGTATACGCCGATCCAGAGCATCCCAAACATGCTCAATGGGTGACATGTCTGGTAAGTATGCTGGCAATGCAAGAACTGGGATGTTTTCAGCTTCCAGGAATTGTGTACAGATCCTTGCAACATGGGGCCGTGCATTATCATGCTGCAACATGAGGTGATGGTCGTGGATGAATGGCACAACAATGGGCCTCAGGATCTCTTCACGGTATCTCTGTGTATTCAAAATGCCATCAATAAAATGCACCTGTGTTCGTTGTCCATAACATACGCCTGCCCATACCATAACCCCACCGCCACCATGGGCCACTCGATCCACAACGTTAACGATCCAATCAGCAAACCACTCACTCGCACGAGGCCATACACGTTGTCTGCCATCTGCCCTGTACAGTGAAAACCGGGATTCATCCGTGAAGAGAACACCTCTCCAAAATGTGAGCATTTGCCCACTCAGGTCGGTTACGATGACAAACTGCAGTCAGGTCGAGACCCCTATGAGGATGATGAGCATGCAGATGAGCTTCCCTGAGACGGTTTCTGACAGTTTGTGCAGAAATTCTTTGGTTATGCAAACCGATAGTTGCAGCATGATAATGCACGGCCCCATGTTGCAAGGATCTGTACACAATTCCTGGAAGCTGAAAACATCCCAGTTCTTGCATGGCCAGCATACTCACCGGACATGTCACCCATTGAGCATGTTTGGGATGCTCTGGATCAGCGTATACGACAGCGTGTTCCAGTTCCTGCCAATATCCAGCATCTTCGCACAGCCATTGAAGAGGAGTGGACCAACATTCCACAGGCCACAATCAACAACCTGATCAACTCTATGCAAAGGAGATGTGTTGCACTGCGTGAGGCAAATGGTGGTCGCACCAGATATTGACTTTTTTTTTTGGACCCCCCCGGAGCCCCCCAATACAGTAAAACTGCACATTTTAGAGTGGCCTTTTATTGTGGCCAGCCTAAGGCACACCTGTGCAATAATCATGCTGTCTAAACAGCATCTTGATATGCCACACCTGTGAGGTGGATGGATTATCTCGGCAAAGGAGAAGTGCTCACTAACACAGATTTAGACCGATCTGTGAACAATATTTGAGAGAAATAGGACTTTTGTGTACATAGAAAAAGTCTTAGATCTTTGAGTTCAGCTCATGAAAAATGGGGGCAAAAACAAAAGTGTTGCGTTTATAATTTTGTTGTTGTATTCTGAATAAAATATTGAAATTTGAAACTTCCACATCATTGAATTCTGTTTTTATTCACAATTTGTACAGTGTCCCAACTTTTTTGGAATCGGGTTTGTAATAATCTGTGAAGTGGCCATTCTCACATGGCCTCCTGCTATGGTTCTGCCCCTTTTTGTTGTGGACATTATGTGTAGGGAGATTAGGCCTTCAGTTCTCTATGGATCAGAAATTATTTCTCAGTTTTCATCTGTTTTCAGCTTTAATCCTAATAGACTGCACTGTTGGACATCTCTTCTGTTAATACCAGAAGCAAGTTCAAACATATTCTTTCTCATACTCAAATAGCAGGAGGTGTAAGAAAGTTCTTTGGGTGTTTTGCTGCCATGTAATCATTTAAAATCAGCTTTGCTTGTGAAACAGCCTGGGTGAATCAGTCTCTTGTCGAGGGCCGAGGATATGTATTCACAACAGCAAACCCACAGAGGGATCTTTCCTAGTCGGTCACAGCTATGTGCTTCTGGCCAACATAAATATGTTTAAGGGCAGCGGAGGAAGAGATGGCGAAATGAGCTGATATTAAAACAGTAACAGGAGCCCTGGTTTGAGGCCCACGACTCGCAAAATGCAGCATATGCCTAACAGAAAGATCAGATGAGGTTTAACAGAAAGTCACAGAGAAATATAATAAGACCCCAGTGGCAAAAGTCAGAGAAATAGGGAATTTTTAAGCAAATATTCTTGATCTTAGCTGGCTAAAACACATGGATTGAGCAACATTGCAATTCAGACGAAATACTAATGCTGATCAAAGACTGGGGAGAACATATATTCTTTCTTTTGGGAAGTTGTCACAAGAGCTATATCAAATCTAAAAGAGTTTGATTCAAAAGTCCAAAAAACTCTTTAATAATAATAACAATAATAATAATAATTATTATTATTATTAAAAATAAAATAATAAACAATAAATACATTATAGATCATAGTAAAATAAATAATGTAATTAATAATAACAATTAGAAAATAAAAAAATATTTTTTATAAGTATTATAAGTTTTGTGTCAAAAATCCAATAAAACCCTTTTAATAATGATAATAATAATTTTTTTCATAATATTCAAAATAAAAAATAATAAACAAAAATAATAAAAAATAAAATAAATTATGTTATTAATAATAATAATAATAATGTAATAATTTTGCTATAGTTAAGTTTAAAAAAAAAAATTAAAGTAAAATTTGTGACAACTATCCCCAGTCACCTGTATATACACTAAAACATATATGGAGCATATGTATTTTATAATTTATAAAGTAAATATATTTGTAAATTCCATGCAGACGTGCATGCTGTATTTACATAATTGAATATGATATTGTATAAGATTGATATTCATTTTGCTCACCACAGCTGAGGTCACTCTCTCTAAGGAGACGTAAGGGTTTGTTCTGAAGCCTTCTGGGATACGCACAGAGTGTTTCATCCCCAAGCCGAGCAGAACTGCTGCGGAGAAAGCCTGGGATCCAACGCAGACCGCAGTCACATGACAGGAACTCAGAATGAAAGTTTCTAATGAGCACAAAATTGGAGGAAAGAATTAGATAAAGTAGGTTGTTCAGTCTTAGACACCTCTCCGTAAGATTATTTATTTAATTGTGTAATGAAAGACATTTAGTATCGCCTAAATCTTAACAGGATTGAATGAAGGGGAGTTTCAGTTTTATGATAACACCACTGTTAATAGTCCAGTAAAGTCACCTTTATTTATATAGCACTTATATTTCAAAGCTTTGCAGTGATAAACAGGAAATTAATGATCGATGATGCAAGCAAATTTCAATTCTGCTGTATTACAGCTCTAAAAAAAGTTAATAATAGTATTATTCATTATTCAGCTGAAGCCAGTTCAGTGTTGTTTCAGTTCAGCTTAATAACTGTAAAGTTCATCAAATATGAAATGAGTTCAAATTCAGCTGTACAGCAGCTCCACAGAAGGCACTAGTTATTCACTTTAAATTATATTCAATTCAGTTCAATAACAGTGTTGATGTTGCAAAATTAATCAATTATGAAACAAAAGGTTGAATAAGCTATAAAGCAGCTCTGCAGAAAACAGTGGTGTCATCATCCAGCTCAATTCTGTTCAAGTTTTGTTCTCATCCAACAGTGCAGTCAGTGCAGTCAAATCAATAATATTCCTGAATACTGAGTGTCCCCAACTATCAAGCCAAAAGCAACATAAACTGTTAATAAACTGCTGTGGTTCCCTAGAGCAGAAGTTCCCAACCCTGTTCCTGGAATACCCCCAACTCTGCACATTTTGCATTAGTTTTCCTAATCAAACACACCTGATTCAACTCATCAGCCCGTAAGGACTTCAAGACCTGAAATGGTTGTGTCAGATTATGAGACATCCAAAATGTGCACTGTTGGGGGTACTCCAGAAATATAGTTGTAGATTATAGACAGATATGCACGCTCTTAGCTTTGTGTAATATAACATTAAAGTACCCCAATTTATGCTATTTTAAAGGTTCCTAATGTTGTTTAGGAGGTTCCTACAGTAGGTTTACATGGATCCATGGTCAAAAAACACATTTTCTTACAATATACATTGCACATCACTTCTTTTCTTAAAAAGTCTGAAAACAGTGGGTAAGAAGATTCAGTCTCTCTAAACCCCTCCTTTTCTTGAGCCTGCTCTGCTCTGATTGGTCAGATGACCCAGTCTGTTGTGATTGGTCTAACGCTTACAGGACGTGTCAGAAATTAAACGGCCATTACCACATCTAAATTTCAGCTCCGGAGGCTTCCTCAGCTCTTGTTCATACAGTGATACGAACAGTAACAATGGCGTTGTTTTTTTCCATATGAATACGAGGCCTCGTCGTTTTGAAATGCATGCAAAGTGGATTCACAGCACAGAAAACAGCGTCTTCTCGACATGTCAACAACGCGAAACAAACTCTTCCAGGCCTCAGCTACAACTACAGTGTTTGAGGGCGGGTCAAAGTAGACATTGTTTGTGGGCAACCAATAGCATAGGCTGGCATTATGCAAATTTGTTACATTGTTACGTAGGTATGTGACAAGAAGTGAGACTGGAATTGCTGACGACTCGTTTCAGCAGTTCAGAATCGATTCTTTCTTTTAGGAGAAAATATCTTTATTTGTTGTGCACTTTAGCCACGTACACACTGTAAAGTTTCAGGAGTGACAACCGCTTAAACATGGGAGTGAATCCCCTAAATTATCATTGTGTGTGTTTACGGAATGCGTCTCACTCCTGAAACTGCAATGATTGACACAGTGGTAACCATATATAGCAAAGTTATATCATCTCGCGTGTTTGGTATGTGCTATTTTTGAAATAAGTAATATTACAGCGACCATGGACTTACAGTGGGGAGAACAAGTATTTGATACACTGCTGATTTTGCAGGTTTTCCTACTTACAAAGCATGTAGAGGTCTGTAATTTTTATCATAGGTACTCTTCAACTGTGAGTGACGGAATCTAAAACAAAAATCCAGAAAATCAAATTGTGTGATTTTAAATAATTGCATTTTATTGAATGACATAAGTATTTGATCACCTACCAACTAGTAAGAATTCCGGCTCTCACAGACCTGTTAAGTTTTTCTTTAAGAAGCCCTCCTGTTCTCCACTCATTACCTGTATTAACTGCACCTGTTTGAACTCGTTACCTGTATAAAAGACACCTGTCCACACACTCAATCAAACAGACTCCAACCTCTCCACAATGGCCAAGACCAGAGAGCTGTGTAAGGACATCAGGGATAAAATTGTAGACCTGCACAAGGCTGGGATGGGCTACAGGACAATAGGCAAGCAGCTTGGTGAGAAGGCAACAACTGTTGGCGCAATTATTAGAAAATGGAAGAAGTTCAAGATGACGGTCAATCTCCCTCGGTCTGGGGCACCATGCAAGATCTCACCTCGTGGGGCATCAATGATCATGAGGAAGGTGAGGGATCAGCCCAGACCTACACAGCAGGACCTGGTCAATGACCTGAAGAGAGCTGGGACCACAGTCTCAAAGAAAATCATTAGTAACACACTACGCCATCATGGATTAAAATCCTGCAGCGCACGCAAGGTCCCCCTGCTCAAGCCAGCGCATGTCCAGGCCCGTCTGAAGTTTGCCAATGACCATCTGGATGATCCAGAGGAGGAATGGGAGAAGGTCATGTGGTCTGATGAGACAAAAATAGAGCTTTTTGGTCTAAACTCCACTCGCCGTGTTTGGAGGAAGAAGAAGAAGGATGAGTACAACCCCAAGAACACCATCCCAACCGTGAAGCATGGAGGTGGAAACATCATTCTTTGGGGATGCTTTTCTGCAAAGCGGACAGGACGACTGCACCGTATTGAGGGGAGGATGGATGGGGCCATGTATCGTGAGATCTTGGCCAACAACCTCCTTCCCTCAGTAAGAGCATTGAAGATGGGTTGTGGCTGGGTCTTCCAGCATGACAATGACCCGAAACACACAGCCAGGGCAACTAAGGAGTGGCTCCGTAAGAAGCATCTCAAGGTCCTGGAGTGGCCTAGCCAGTCTCCAGACCTGAACCCAATAGAAAATCTTTGGAGGGAGCTGAAAGTCTGTATTGCCCAGCGACAGCCCCGAAACCTGAAGGATCTGGAGAAGGTCTGTATGGAGGAGTGGGCCAAAATCCCTGCTGCAGTGTGTGCAAACCTGGTCAAGAACTACAGGAAACGTATGATCTCTGTAATTGCAAACAAAGGTTTCTGTAGCAAATATTAAGTTCTGCTTTTTTGATGTATCAAATACTTATGTCATGGAATAAAATGCATATTAATTACTTAAAAATCATACAATGTGATTTTCTGGATTTTTGTTTTAGATTCCGTCACTCACAGTTGAAGAGTACCTATGATAAAAATGACAGACTTCTACAAGCTTTGTAAGTGGGCAAACCTGCAAAATCAGCAGTGTATCAAATACTTGTTCTCCCCACTGTATGTTCTGCAATTTTAACTAAACCACCGTTTACAGAGACATCATGTTTTGTTTCTGTTTGTAAGGCTGCTTCGCAGTGCGCACTTAAGTGTTGCCATGTCCACTTATTATAAGCGTTTTTGGGCTTGTTGTTTTGGTTTAGAATCAAGTCTGTAGGGGTATTAAAGTGGGCAGGTGCGGGTCGCAATATTTTGGTTTTGTTTTCAATATAAGCATTTGGATTTATCTCGGTTTGGCTTGTTCTTGTTCGCTGTTATTTCTAGTAAGATCTGGCAACACAAATGAGTCAAAGCTTGTAACACTTTCCATGTGGTTTTCTTGCACCGCACACACACAGAAGAGAGACAAATCTCTGATACACGTTTAAATACATCATTAACAACTAGTTGTTAAGTTCAGTTCCATACACACTGCGTAGAATTTTTGTAAATGCAGTCACTACCTGCATTTTCAGGAGTTAATTCGGTTGTCACTCCTGTAAATTACTGAACTGTGTGTGTACAGAACTGGATTAAGCACTAAAAGGTGAACTGACAACCGAATTTAACTGCAGTGACAGACCTTTGCAGACCTTTTACATTCACAAACAGCTATATTACACTCTCTAGGAAAGGTAATGTTCGAAAAAGCATTTTAAAAAAGATCAACATCACTGACCACACTGACAGTGGATATGTGTGATATCACAGGAATGCCTCAATCTAAAAAAAATAGATAATTAATCATACGCTTAATAACATGTGCATATGCACCACAGCAGCATTCACTTGAACTCACACCAGCTTTAGAGAGTGTAACTCCATAAACACAGTTGGGTCCAGAGAGGAAAAGATGTTTCCAGAGATGTTTCTATAATATAAGAACACAAATAAAACATTTCATTCATTATCTAAATATGACATAATAACATTATAAAATGCATTATTTACAGTAGATGTGGTGCATAATATCATTTTAAAAACTAGGTCAAACATAGGTTATCCTGTAAAGAGCGTTTTGTGTGTTCTAGTCTTCCAATAAATATTTGTTTCAGAAATAATGACTTACAATTTAGTGAGGTTGGTAAGTCCCTGGAACATTTCTGAAGTCAGGCAGCCAATTCGGTTACTGGATAGGTCACTGTACAGATTACAGAAAATGAGATGCATTGTTATTTTGTGTTCCAATTCTAGCAGGCACAGATCTTTGCTTCAGAAAACTAAAAACACTTCATTATCCAGCGATCATTATACATTGAGCAATGATGAAACTTTGAAACTTTAGCTTGTCTCAGTCTCGCCTACATTTGTACTCTGTCTTGTCTCGGCCTCAGACTACCTATTTTATCTCAAGACCGGTCAAGACCACAACTATATATCACTAAATTGCCAGTGCATTGTCTGATTTATCTGCTAACATTATTAATGTGATTGGATGTAAAACTTCCTGCTTCAAATGCAATCAATAACTTCGAATTTGATTTCTTTTGTTATCAAAAAACAAGGGATTGTGTCAAAAATGTCACCAAAATTAATACAAATGCCCACAAAATTAAAGATATGAATGCAAAAAAAAGTACTTTTATGAGATCTTGTTTTTTATATTATAACATATGATATAATTAAGCAATATCACAAGAGCAATATCACTGTTTTTATAAATATGAGCATTATTGATATAATACAAACGTTACATAAACAAGAACTTGACATTTTAGACACAATTTTAAACCCAAGTTTGTGCTCTATTTCAGCAGCAAAAATAGTTCCAGAAAAACCCATAGCATTTCCGAGCAACACACAGCAGTGTTTCTTTACTGAATGAATCAGCTGCTTCAAATGAATTGGTTACATAAATGATTCAGTGACTCACTCATTAAGTGATTTGCCGCCACCCACTGGTGGATTTAGTTTCATATTTAAAAGTATCATTTTATTTTTTTTCTGTTTTATTCCAGTTTGGGGGTGGGGGGAGCTTAAGCAGTTTTGTTAGTGAAAGTTATTGCAATAATTATTGGTAAAAGTATGTAACTGATGTCTTGTTATAAAATGGATCATGACTTTAAGATGCACTTACAGTTTTCGAAGAGCTGTGAGACCCAGAAAGGCTCCAGGCATGATTGTGCTGATTAAGTTATTCCTGAGATCCCTGAGGAAGAGACAAACATAGAGACTTCTGAGCAGATCCACTTACATGTTGTATTTGAATAGATTTCCCATGGATTATACTCTCCAGTGTTAGTTATAGCAACCCCTTTTTTCTTTATTAAGAAATAAATGCTATTTTTGCCTTTAATTCTTCTACTTAATATGTTGCAAAAAGATAGATACGATGAAAGAAAAGATATCATTGGAATCACTTTCAGAACAATTTTTTCCAGATGGTGAACGATTAAAACATCGACAGCCAATCAGAATCCATCCTATATACATGTGCTTTGAAAGAAAAGGAAGTTACATGTTTGTATATGCCGACCGTCACTGAAGTACAAAAAACAACCTGGTCATATCAGCATAAAATAACATGAAATAAAATATCAAACACTTTTAATATGCCATTGACCACACGACCCTTGCCATGCCTTTAACATTTTCTTTGTCCTGCCTCTGTTTGAGATAGGAAGAAAATTCCTGCATTTTTTAAACCATACCTCAAACCACACCTGGTCCTGGGGCTCAAAATCAAGGCAGATCCCCAAGCAGAGAAAACAGACAAACTTCAGAGGAATTCAGGAGCAGGAGAAACTGGAGATGCCCTATTTAATGGACACCAAGTGAATCTTCCCACAGTGAAGGTACACCTTCATGAGTCAAACTCTAAATTCATTTCCAATACAAGCTTTAAAGGTTGTGTTTCAGGCCACCTCTGTCAGATCTCTATGTTTGCTTATGTCCATGTGTTGAACCACTTATCAGCATATTCGCCCATCAAAATAGGGATTCACACACTTAATAATGTACAAATTAACTCTTGCATGTATTTATTTTTTTTTATTTACTGGCCAGCAGGGAATTATGGGGATGATAAAGGTAAACTCATGTATCATAATGGTTCAACCATGTTTCAGCAAGCTCAATAGAAGTGCACAGAACCTTTAAAGGTTACATTAAGCTCATTGTATTAGGAAAGCAAATAGGATTTCATCCTAACTTTAAATCGAAACATATACAACTTAATTTGTACTCTGCAGTTCACCATCACAGTTCCAAGCATTTTTGGATTCATTTACTTTGAAAACTCTGATTGGCTTCGGTGAGATATATAAATTAAATTTTACATAAAATAAGAGCATTTATATATATATATATATATACATACAGTGGGGAGAACAAGTATTTGATACACTGCCGATTTAGCTTACAAAGCATGTAGAGGTCTGTAATTTTTATCATAGGTACACTTCAACTGTGAGAGACGGAATCTAAAACAAAAATCCAGAAAATCACATTGTATAATTTTTAAATAATTAATTTGCATTTTATTGCATGACATAAGTATTTGATCACCTACCAACCAGTAAGAGTTCCGGCTCTCACAGACCTGTTAGTTTTTCTTTAAGAAGCCCTCCTGTTCTCCACTCATTACCTGTATTAACTGCACCTGTTTGAACTCGTTACCTGTATAAAAGACACCTGTCCACACACTCAATCAAACAGACTCCAACCTCTCCACAATGGCCAAGACCAGAAAGCTGTGTAAGGACATCAGGGATAAAAGTGTAGACCTGCACAAGGCTGGGATGGGCTACAGGACAATAGGCAAGCAGCTTGGTGAGAAGGCAACAACTGTTGGCGCAATTATTAGAAAATGGAAGAAGTTCAAGATGACGGTCAATCTCCCTCGGTCTGGGGCACCATGCAAGATCTCACCTCGTGGGGCATCAATGATCATGAGGAAGGTGAGGGATCAGCCCAGAACTACACGGCAGGACCTGGTCAATGACCTGAAGAGAGCTGGGACCACAGTCTCAAAGAAAACCATTAGTAACATACTATTTATGTTACATTTTCACATCCCTAAACATGACGCGGAACGCGGACGCAGAACGCAAAACGAAGCTGCTATGGAGTATGCAGTCTGAATTTCTGTAACTACATAAAATGTATAATCAAATGTAAAATAACACTGCTATAGCCTACCTGAATACTGTTAGACTTTTATTTGTATCTTTGTTCTACTGTATTTATCTATGCTTGTTGTGTTATTTTATGTGCACATTCACTCCCCTACAAAATCACCCCAATCATTCTAGAATTATTAATTCTTTCCAAATAGAGCTATTCAAATCATCTGGTGAAATAGTTTTCATATCGCAATATATATAGCAGAAAAACAACATATCGTCAGTTTATTTCCAGTATCGTGCAGCCCTTCTATAACAAACAATGCTGCAGCATGATATCATGTGCTGAATATAAACATGAACATTACACAGCTTGATAACAGATATGCTGTATATTATTGCAGGGAACCAAGACATTTACACCGGCATGACAGAATGCAGTAAAGTGCTAGTCTGTCACATCTGTATGCAGTGAGTGCTGCATGATTGACACATTAATAGTTATCAGAGTTAATATGCAGAGAGAAGCGGAGGGGTAGAAGGTGAGAAAGTGACCACAGGAGAAAGTTATGCACTATTAGGTACACGTGTTTGAATTTCTATGACTACGGAGGGTGCGATGCCGGGGTAAATTGGATATATTGTAGAGTATTTCAGTCTATGAATGTGAATTGCTGAATGAACCTGCTCACAAATGTGCGTGTGTGCCAGTAGCAGTGCTCTTGGACAGGGAACAATAGCAGTTCCTGGCTAGCGTGTCCTAACCCTCATTAGCACTGTGATGAAAAGGGAGACTCTACCCACTGTTTCCTCTCACACACACCGCTAGAGTAAAGGTCAGAGCAAAGTGTGCTCTCTGTGTGTGAAGATCAACACAACGGCTCACAGACACTCTCTTATCGCTAAGATGGGGAATGTGGAACAGGGAGAGTTCTCTTCCTAAAGTCTGGAGGACACACACACATACACTGCACAACCACAATGTCAGCACAGCAGGAGTGATTAAAAGCCCTGAGAAATCATGAGTTCTGTGGCTTTTAATCCATGTGCGTTGACAAAATAATCTTTTAGCACATTTACATATTTAAAATGTAGTCTTTCTTGTAAGAATATTGATGACTCAGAAGTACATTTATTTTGATATGTTGACTAACATACAAATGTACAAGCAAAGAGCTTGATTATAGTGTGTTATTCGATGTTACATTTAAAGTGAATATATTTGAAATGTTCTAAATTGTATAACTCCAGCATTACATATGTGTAAATACAAATTTACAAACATATTTAAAGGCATGACATACAAGTTTCAATAGAAGTGACATTACAATATTTACCATAAAAGCTTAGGCTATCAGTACATTCGGCAGTACACTTTAACCATATTTCAAAGACAATGGAAGCAATTTTGAAATTACATTTTAAATTCAAGGTCAAGAGTGCAACAGTTGGGTTCCGGAAGTAAAAACTCCATTCATTTTCTCCATATAACTTATAAACCTTTAAAGACAGCACTACTTTGAGCTACATGGTTGTTAATCCATAATATTTGCTTCTATTGCAGCCATTAGCCTGCATTATTTCAACTTAGTTTTAAAATAATCGTGTTCAACAGCGGAATTCCTGGTGAAAAAACTACATTACCCATGATGCTGTACAGAAAATTCCACCAATCAGAGAGTACCAAAAGATCTCTTTGACGCCCACTCCCATGAAACACCGTAAATGACGTAATAGAGTCGGTCCCTCTACGCTCTCAAAATAATTAAATATTTTAATATATATGCATTTATTTTGCAATAAACTTAAAATACAAACCCGATTCCAAAAAAGTTGGGACACTGTACAAATTGTGAATAAAAACAGAATGCAATGATGTGGAAGTTTCAAATTTCAATATTTTTTTCAGAATACAACATAGATGACATATGAAATGTTTAAACTGAGAAAATGTATCATTTTAAGGGAAAAATAAGTTGATTTTAAATTTCATGGCATCAACACATCTCAAAAAAGTTGGGACAAGGCCATGTTTACCACTGTGTGGCATCCCCTCTTCTTTTTATAACAGTCTGCAAACGTCTGGGGACTGAGGAGACAAGTTGCTCAAGTTTAGGAATAGGAATGTTGTCCCATTCTTGTCTAATACAGGCTTCTAGTTGCTCAACTGTCTTAGGTCTTCTTTGTCGCATTTTCCTCTTTATGATGCGGCAAATGTTTTCTATGGGTGAAAGATCTGGACTGCAGGCTGGCCATTTCAGTACCCGGATCCTTCTTCTATGCAGCCATGATGTTGTAATTGATGCAGTATGTGGTCTGGCATTGTCATGTTGGAAAATGCAAGGTCTTCCCTGAAAGAGACGACATCTGGATGGGAGCATATGTTGTTCTAGAACTTGGATATACCTTTCAGCATTGATGGTGCCTTTCCAGATGTGTAAGCTGCCCATGCTACACGCACTCATGCAACCCCATACCATCAGAGATGCAGGCTTCTGAACTGAGCGCTGATATTGGGTTGTCCTTGTCCTCTTTAGTCCGGATGACATGGCGTCCCAGTTTTCCAAAAAGAACTTCAAATTTTGATTCGTCTGACCACAGAACAGTTTTCCACTTTGCCACAGTCCATTTTAAATGAGCCTTGGCCCAGAGAAAACGGCTGCGCTTCTGGATCATGTTTAGATATGGCTTCTTTTTTGACCTATAGAGTTTTAGCCGGCAACGGCGAATGACACGGTGGATTGTGTTCACCGACAATGTTTTCTGGAAGTATTCCTGAGCCCATGTTGTGATTTCCATTACAGTAGCATTCCTGTATGTGATGCAGTGCCGTCTAAGGGCCCGAAGATCACGGGCATCCAGTACGGTTTTCCGGCCTTGACCCTTACGCACAGAGATTGTTCCAGATTCTCTGAATCTTTGGATGATATTATGCACTGTAGATGATGATAACTTCAAACTCTTTGCAATTTTTCTCTGAGAAACTCCTTTCTGATATTGCTCCACTATTTTTCGCCGCAGCATTGGGGGAATTGGTGATCCTCTGCCCATCTTGACTTCTGAGAGACACTGCCACTCTGAGAGGCTCTTTTTATACCCAATCATGTTGCCAATTGACCTAATAAGTTGCAAATTGGTCCTCCAGCTGTTCCTTATATGTACATTTAACTTTTCCGGCCTCTTATTGCTACCTGTCCCAACTTTTTTGGAATGTGTAGCTCTCATGAAATCCAAAATGAGCCAATATTTGGCATGACATTTCAAAATGTCTCACTTTCAACATTTGATATGTTATCTATATTCTATTGTGAATAAAATATAAGTTTATGAGATTTGTAAATTATTGCATTCCTTTTTTATTCACAATTTGTACAGTGTCCCAACTTTTTTGGAATCGGGTTTGTATATTGTTTATATATAAATCAACATTTTTAAATGAGTAGTTTTATATTTCTTCATCGTTTTTGGTTCAATTATACAGTTTGCAATGCTTTATGGGATTGTAGTTCTTTCCATCACTAAAGCTGTTAAGTACATGTACCTTTGTGGGTTTTTTTTGCTTCAAATCAATGTTTGTATGTTATGATTCACCTCGTAGCTGGTTGGCTTGGCTCGGCTCATGGCTTATAACTAGGGGTGTAACAATATATCATGTCACAATATATATTAGCAATACAAAAATGCAACAATATGTCGTGGATAGTGATATAGTTCACCCAAAATAAAAATGACTGTGAGAAAAAATTCAAATAGACAAAGGTTTAGTGTCAGTACAACATTAAACTACTATATATAATGTTGACTATAATGTATAATATTGCAATGGGGGAATATTTGTGGGTCCTGATAATGCCAAATGTCTTATGTTACCAGTAAAAATTGGCCTACATTATTTTAAATATATCTAGTCAGTGACTGAGTGCAAGCATATTCGTCTAAAATAATTCTGTATTTTCAGCTTCAGAATCATGAATATTTTTATTCTGGTGTCACCATCGTCCTGTGCTTTGGGTTACCAGCAGCAAGTCCAAGCCTATTCATTTCCACCCCCAATGTAATACCAAATTTTGCATTTTAATCAACAGTAAATTTTTTGTTAACCTTTTACCATATGTCTTGGAGTATCGCAATAATATGGTATCGTGAGTTCAGTATCGTGATATGTATCAAATCATGACATGAGGGTATCGTTACACCCCTACTTATAACAAATCCCCATGGGACAAACGAATGGAAAAATTACTTCCGGAACCAGCACCGCTAAAAAAGTGGGCAAGCACTGTTATGTTCTATTGCATTTAATATATATTTAAACTATATTTGAATTTTCATTTAATTTCAAGTGTCTGAAAACATTACATTCAATTCATAAGTACATTATTTTAAAGTATATTATTTCCATAATAAGTATTCTTTTTAAAAGTATGCTAAAGTCTACTTTTTGACAGCAAATGGCAAAACATGTTGATAGCTTTGATGTAAACTAAAGGTTATTGGCTTTGTACAAAAAAAGGCACATTTCGATTGGGATCCATGAACCTTCTTGAACTTCACAAAGGATTTATAAAGAAAAATGTTTGATCTGTGTCTTTAAATCACTTTCAATCCAAGCCAACGTCTGCTGAATAATTTTCCCTAGCACATGGTTTAGTAAGACCTTATGTAAGAACATGACGATAGGTATTCAAACATGCAGATGTTTAGACGAGAAAGCTACGACACATTGCAATGATTGACCTAAAACTGCATTTTGAGGTATTTGAACTCATCATGGAGATTTAGATAAATCTAGGCCAGGGTTTATATGGGACACTCTCCTACCAGCTGTGTCAAGTCTACTGTCATATATTGTTCTGCCTTCACTGAAAGTTAAATTCTGAACAAAGCACCAAAATCACAGCCCATCAGAAAATATTTGATGTTGAATATGCAGCTGTAGAGTGACATGCCAATACACATTCATGGCAGTTCATAACTATTTAACATTTTGGTGAATTGGAGGCTTCATATGAATTCGTACCGAATCCATTAATGGATTGGAGAATTAATATGAATTTGCATGATCTAACTTTCATACAATCAGCTTACGCCCCACTGATGGTTAGGGATAGGGGTGGGCCTTTATTCTTACTTTTTTCAAAAAATCATACATTTCCATACAAATCACACTGTACAAATTCATACGAAATCATCAGCTCATAAAATAGAGATTGGATAGCTCTCTTTTAGCAGCCTTGGTGCTGGGACTTCAAAACATTCTTCAAAAAAGATCAATAAACTAAACCAGTCAGCTCAGAAACTAATCATAATATATATTAAAAAAAAACTTTTGATTTGGAACAAAAAAGTACATGAAAATCATAAAAAAAACTAAGATTGTATAAGCTCTTTTATGAAGTACTCATACTGTACTATTAAGCATTGCAAATTACATAATCAAATTGTAAAAACAATGGTACCATAGGCTATAATACTCTTAATTTAAATTCACTGATTGTGAGCATTAAAAAAAGTTTATTTCAAAATATTCAGATACACATTATACAAAAATGTAAGTAGCTGGTTACATTTTCATGGTGACATTAAATTGCCTGATTACTGGAAGTTGATTTATTTAATGATTATTATTTAATTCATATTTATTTAAAGTTGAAATCACTCTAATTTGTGGCTTCTCCAGAAGAATATCCCTCAACAACCTCAGAGCTCAAGTTCTGTTTATAAATTGTTGTTAAAAATTTCACTTAAAGGGATAGTTCACCCAAAAATGAAAATTCTGTCATCATTCACTCACCCTTAAGTTTTTCCAAACCTGTATGAATTTCTTTCTTTTGCTGAACACAAAAGAAGATATTTTAAAGAATGTCGGTAACCAAAGAGCTGATTGGCCCCATTGACTTACATAGTATTTTTTCCCATATATGGAGGTCAATGGGGACCATCAAGGCACATATAGGTTTGGAGCAACTTGAGTAATGATGACAGAATTCATTTTTTTGGTTGAACTATCCCTTTAAGGAAAATTAATGGGATTTTTGCTTTGTTTTGCTCTATGTGCTCAAGATTTTTGAACAAATTAGATTTAATGTCATTGGGGAGTAAAAGTAAAACCATACATTTAAAAAGAAACTGCAACATGGCTTAAGTCAAATTGCTAAAAAAATAAATAAGTAAATAAATTAAATATATTTGTCAAATATTCCCTCATATTAAGCCACCTAATTAATAATATTGAAAACAAAAGAATGATATAATAATGATGTGTCTCCACATATTTTTGGGACAGGTACAAGTTGAGAGCATGCAGAGACTAGTTTGAATATGACATTGTAAGTGACACAATGACTTTTATGCCATTTTTCACAACCACATTTGGAACATTAATATAGGGAGGAATATGGTGAGGTGTGTTGCTTTGTAGATGTAGGTGCAAATAGCGGAAGCCATTTTGGTGCTGCATATCTTTTCCTGTCCCTGCACAGAGGTTGTTTCTCGTTTATTTTTACGGTTTCCTTTCTCTCTCTATTTTTTTAAACACTGTTTTTTCCCGTATCGCCGGAGTCCTGAGTGGGGGGGAACAGAACTGACCCCGTGTAATGGGCCACACAATGGGGTCCTTATAACGCTGCCTTGAAATTTACATCGACCCACTCCTACCCAAACAGGAAATCTGGATCTGCCTGCTTCTTATTTTTCCAACTCATTTCCTGCTTTTCCTCTCCTTCCTCAGATTATTGGAATAGTTTTCCTCTATCCAGTCCATCCTGAGTCAAAGGCAACAGTATTTCACTTTCTGTTGCGTTTGTGTTGAAATTATTTCAAATTATCACCCAAACCCACACAAAAGCATCTATCATCGTAATCTGAGAACATATGTGTGAAATGTCTGTCATCATTTTAATAACCAGATAAATGAACCAATGTACTATATATGTCCATAGTTCAGAACTGGCCCTTTAGACTGAAATATTTAGCATATTTCAAGAGCTTGAATTAAATACACAATGTAAGTAATGTGAAGTCCAGACCGTTTCCTGACCAGGATTTTCACTAAACTTATAAAGAAAAAGTGCACGTTTGAAGAGTTGCATTTCTGTGGTTAATGTTGATTATATATTTGTTCAATGGCAGAAGGAAGGTACTATGCCAAGATAAACGTTGGGACCGGAATTGTGGAAAATTGCTCAGCCCTGTGCTTGGAGCACATACACTACCAGAAATAAATTAGGCACATGTATTAAAAAATGACCATTTATGCTTTTAGAACATTGTTTCAGTTGGACTCTGCATCATCTGGAGGGAGGTTTGCTGTCAAATCATTTGAAGAGACTCAAATGTAGAAGAGAACTAATGCCAAAACCCAGTTTTACTTCATATTATTATCAAACAATCTGAGCATGTGTGTTTCCTCTATTAGGCACAGACTGACCAGAACAGCATATGTATATTTACATTTACTCATTTAGCAGATGCTTTTATCCAAAGCATCTTACAAATGAGGAACACAACAAGCTAAATAAAAATAAGAGAAAATAAGTGATAGTAAAAAGATAAAACAAAAATAATTATTACAAAATAAGGCAAACAATGGCCAGATACAATTGAAAAGGAACATGAAATGAGGCAAAGTCATCATTTTTTGGGCAAAATAAACAACTCACCGACTCAGACTTTATCACTTGCAGTCATGTCAAAAAATGTATTAAATAAACTTTTTAAAGCAATTAAAAATGTTTAAAACATATAAATATGATGATACTTTAATGTGAGTTCGTTTAAAAAAAAAGTAGTGTACTTCAGTGTGTTAAGAAATGTGTGTAATTGTACTCTCTACACTTAAGTGGCCTTTTATTTCAGTAATATTATATCTGCAAGTTGTTTTTTTAAAGGCGCAGTAAGCGATTTCTGAGAAACACTGTTGATATTTGAAATCAACCCACACAAACACACTCCTCCCTTCATTGCTCCGCCCCCAAAATGCACGAACACGCAATGCAAGAGTGGATGTCACTATTATAGATGTAGCGAAGCAAAATAATGCTTCACGAAAAATAAAGTGAACAAACGACAAGGAAGAATAAAAAATTTACATACAGAACACAAGAGTTTGAGTTTGTGCAAGAGTTTGTTGTTAGTTGCCAGCATCACACCAGCTCTAGACAAACAATGACACTCAAAACTGTCCTCTTACTATAGCTAACATTACAACAACAACATATCTTGGTTCTGTGAAACATAGCAAAACCAATGTTACTCACGTATGGAACAGAAACAACACAACCTCTGCGTCCATTTCCAGGCCTTTCCTTTTTAGGTGTCTCCAGCGCTGGAAAGCTTTTCTAATATTACCACGGGTCCTAAAGCTTTTGCCCGATCATTTTCCAGTGAAATCCCTTTGACCTTTTCTTTTTTTGTAGTGTCACTCAGCCATCTCTCTTTCTACAGTCTTTCTTCAAATCTCCCTCTTGCTCACTCTCTCTCCTCCCCTTTCATGAGTAGACACGCCCCCTACTGCTGATTGGCTAAAAGTGTCGTGGCACTCGGTCCGATCCACTTTCAACAGCGTTTCTCAGAAATTGCTTACTGCGCCTTTAAAATAATATTTGAAGTATAGGCCTACTATAAGTGCACATTCAATACAATTACACAACTTTTTACCACAAGGGTATACATAGAAACATATTTTAAGATCATTTCAAAACATGCTTATATATGCAAAAACGTAAGTATTTTAAGAGAGTGGGGAGACTGACTCTATTACATAATTTGCAGTGCTTCATGGGACTAAGCGAGCACTGAATGAGTTCTATTTTGGCACAATTTGCTCACCTCTTATTGGTGGAGATTTCTTTGCAGAATCATTGGTAATTCAGATTTTTACCTGGAATTTTGCTGTTAAGCACAATTATTAAATAAGCATATACCATTAATTAACAATCTCGTAGCTCACAGTAGGTCTATCTTTGAAGCTTTATAATTTAAAATCCCCTATGGAAATGAATGGGACTTTTACTTCCGGAACCTGACTGGAAGACCGCAGAACTTTATTATAGAAATTTTGCTGAAATTTCCATAAATCCAACCGTTAATATGTTGGAAAAGATACAATTATCAAGCGAAAGTTCTGCATGTTGGGCCGGCACACAATACTTTAAGGTTACAGCACTGAGGCGCTGTCACTAGGCCAGTGTGAGTACAAAGAAACAGCTGTCTGACAGCACAGAGCACAATATGAGTGAATGGACGCCGGACAATGACTGGCTATGTGTGAACACTGCTGCATGTGGGTGGACTTTGAGATCGAGTCAGTCTGGGTTTTAGGAGGGCAAAATGAAAAGGATTTCTTGTAGACGTGAAAGAAGGCAACTGAGAGCAAATACAAAAAAACTCAAGTTGTTAATTCAGCTCAGCTGTGCATTTCTCAGACACGGTGAAAATGGCCAAAACTCCCAAAACGACTCTCGTCTGCTCTTTCACCGATTTCTCACTCCATCCTGCTTTTCCTTTTCGTGAAAAGCCCAGACGCTATCGGGTCCCGCTAGCAACATAAACACACCCACACTAGCACACATATACACACTTACAAACACACCCCTTGCCTTGAGTTTATCTAATAGTCACATCTGGAGTCTATCAACCCCAGCGGTCTGCCCCCCCCTTCTTCTTCCTCACACACTCCTCTGTTCCTGCTCTGTCCCGCACTTTTAACACTTTCTTCACCATGTCGCTACTGGATATGAAGCCTGAGATAACTCCAGCAACTGAATATTCGGTCCCTGCTGTTAGGCGTGTTCATTGGCTCAACATCTCAACAAGAACTTGAAATGAACTTGGACTGTTGTTGTGCTGTGGAGGAGTTTTTGAGTTTTTGAGTAAACACTGAGGCCTAGTTAATATAGTCCAGTCAAATCAAGTGTAGTGAAACTTGTCAAATTTCAAATATGATATTACAACTAAAATGTGTATTTTTTTTTTCTTTCAGTTTTAATAAACCTTCTTTTTACAATTCAATCAATTTATAGATAAAATCAAGTCTGCCCTACAGTACTTCTTTTCTCACTGAGTACCTTTTTAACTCAAAAATACCCTTGTGAAAAAGAAGTACACTTTAGCATACTTTTATAAATAGAGTACTTAAAACGAATATGATATACTTTAAATAATATACTTAAGTGTGAACTGAATGTAAAGTTTTGAGACACTTAATTGCATGTTAATTGCAATTAAATTAAAATGTATTATGGTTTATATTTATATTAAATGCAATTAGTTGAAGTTAAGATTATTGTTTTTTTTTGTTATTATTGTCTTTAAAATATGGTTAAAGTGTACTGCCGAATGTACTGGCAAACATTTATGGTAAACTAAAATAAAATTGAATGTAATTTGTATGTCATTTAGTTAAATATATTTGTAATTGCACATTTGTAATAATGACGTTGCAATTTAGTACATTTTAGTAAAATATATTAACTTTACGTGTAATATCAAATAAAACACTACAGTTAAAATTATAATCAAGTACTTTACATATGCTTTAAAAGGTTAGTTGACACATTAAAATGTGTACTTTAAAGCATGATAAAAGATTATAAAAACAATTATATAAAATGTATTACTAATGAAAAACTGTTAATTTAACAATATTACAAAGTGCACTTTTTTAAAAGTTAAGAAACAGTCATAAAAGTGTACTTAAGTGTGTTAAGAAACCGTCATAACAGTACACTTAAGTGGCCATTTATTTCATTAATATTATATTATTTGCAAGTACAGTTTTTTTAAATACTTTTAAGATTTGAAGTACACTACAATTGCACATTCAGTACAATTAAGCACACTTCTTTTTCACAAGGGTATGTCAGATTATAGGAGTAAAATTGTGAACAGTGTTTGACTTTAATCACCAACATTTTTTGGCCTTAGATTTATTTTTGTCTCACTGAGGTCTGTTTTATTTTTTATTTTTTGTAAGTATTATACTCTAGTCAATCAATGCAGGATTGTTGGACTTTTAATAACATAAGAAGCTGATTGAATCCACATCTGTCTTTCTCTAGCTTTGTTTATTAGGGAAAAAGATGGTTAAATTCACTGCCACTGCCATTACACTTCAGATTTTATGAGAGGGCCGTGAGTTTAGCAGTGACCAGCAGCACACACACACACACACACACACACACACACTGCACTCCCACTCTGGATAATGTCATATCCTTACCTACATTGGAAACAATGTTAGTCTTAATTCCAAACACAGCATAATGAACCCACGTTAAATTAGGAGAGGGTTGGGAGTTGAGACACTATTTTCATTTTGATCCTGTTCAGACACTCTCAATAAACCAGTATGTTAACTTTGGATCGCAAGTATACTGCTTGAAAGAAATTTATTCTCATTAAGGTTACATCTATTAAGGTTATCTGTCTGTCTGTTATCTATTCTTCATGTCAAGTCAAGTGGCTTTTTTATTGCCATTTCAGTAATCTATAGTGCAGTACACAGTGAAATGAAACAACGTTCCTCCGGCACCAAGGTGCTACATGAAATGACATAAATAAACATGAAATGATGCAAGATACAAAACTAACTATGGATACTACATAAAGTGCGTGTGTGCAAACATGTGCAAACAACATTTAGTGCAAACAACACAAGATATTACGAACACAGTGTCAGTGCAGCGTCGACAAGTACAGTAAAGTACTTTAGTGCAAATAAATTGTCCATATAATAATAAATACACTACCTGTAAACACTGTAGTTTTTCAGCAAAGTTTTTCATGCAAAAGTTTCACTGTGGGTGGTCATTGAGTGTGTGTGGGTGGGTGTACATGTTTTTGTACCCCGGTGGGGACAACCTAAATGCACACAGACTCATGGGGACTTGTGTCACTGTGGGGACCTAAATTGAGGTCCCCATGAGGAAACAAGCTTATAAATCATACAGAATGAGTTTTTTTTTTTTTTTTTTAAATGTAAAAATGCAGAAAGTTTTCTGTGATGGGTAGGTTTAGGGGTAGGGTTAGTGTAAGGGGATAGAATATACAGTTTGTACAGTATAAAAACCATTACATTACTGTGAGTCCCCACAAAGATAGGTGTGTGTGTCAGTCCAAACCTTTTGTACTGAGGAGTCGAATGGCTTGTGGGAAGAAATTGTTACATAGTCTGGATGTGAGGGCCCTAATGCTTCGGTACCTTTTTCCAGATGGCAGGAGGGTGAAGAGTGGATGTGGTCAGCCACGATGCTGGTGGCTTTTCGGATGCAGCGTGTGGTCTAAATGTGTATGACGGAGGGTGACCCCGATGATCTTCTCCACTGTCTTTACTATCCGTTGTAGGGTCTTGCGATCCGAGACGGTGCAATTTCCTAACCAGATAGTGATGCAGCTGCTCAGGATGCTCTAGATAGGGTGGTGGGAGCTGGGCCTTCCTCATCTTTCTCAGAAAGTAGATATGCTGCTGGGCTTTCTTTGTTATGGAGCTGGTGTTGAGGGACCAGGTGAAGTTCTCCGCCAGGTGGACTTTTGTGTTATTGATGATCTCCATTGGGGGAGTCGTTGATAGTACAGTTGAGAGTGGTCAACAACCATCTCTTTTGCTTTGTGCTTTGTTTAGCATCTGCACTTCCTATGCTGACTCATCGTTCTTGCTGACCACCACAGTCTTGTTATTGGCTAACTTAATGATGTGGTTGGTGCTGTGCACTGCTGTACAGTTGTGAGTCAGCAGGGTGAACAGGAGGGGACTGAGCACATAGTCCTGGGGGGGGGGGGGGCAGAGCTCAGTGTGGGGGTGCTGTTCCCGATCCGGACTGACTGAGGTCTCCCAAATAAAAAAGTCCAAGATCCAGTTGCAGAGGGAGGTGTTCAGGCCCAGCAGTCTCAGCTTCCCGTTCAGGTGCTGAGGGATGATGGTGTTGAATGTGTAATGTGTAATGTATGTAATGTGTAAATGATATCAAGAGGTGGATGGCAAATCATTTTTTGCAGCTAAATGAGGATAAAACAGAGGTTTTGTCCTGCAAATTCCTATCCTGCTCTGGAAGCCCAGTTAGGTCCTCTTTCAACAAATGTACACAAACAAATCAAAAATCTTGGAGTGATCTTTGACTCTTCACTATTTTTTTTTTATAAACAAATTAGTGCTGTTATTAGAGGAAGCTTTTTCCATTTAAGATCTATTGTAAAATTGAAGCATCTCCTTTCAAGCAAAGATTTAGAAGTTGTGATTCATGCTCTTGTAACATCACGATTAGATTATTGCAATTCTCTTTATTCTGGTCTCCCTCAGTCTTTATTATCACGATTTCAAGTTGTTCAAAATGCGGCTGCAAGACTTCTGACTGGGTCTAAAAAGAGGGACCACATCTCCCCTATTTTAGCATCTCTTCACTGGCTTCCCATTAAATTTAGAGTTGATTTTAAAATCCTTATGTTTGTATATAAGGCGTTGTCTGGCCGTGAACCAAGGTATATAAGTGATCTTCTTGTGCCATACTGTCCCGCAAGGGCACTTAGATCTTCTACTCACTTGCTCTTAACTGTGCCTCGGTGTCGCTATAAATCAAAGGGTGATCGGGCATTTTCTGTGGCTGGGCCCAAGCTTTGGAATGGTCTCCCCTATCATGTGAGGTCTGCTCCTTCATTGGACATTGTTAAATTTACTCTTATATCGTATTTTTATTCTTTAGCGTTTGGAAACCTGTAATTATTTTTGTGTAGATCTGCTATGTACTTTATACAGCACTTTGGATCAATCCTTATTGTGTTTAAATGTGCTTTATAAATAAATGTTGTTATTGTTGTTGAATGCTGAGTTGAAGTCTATGAACGCCATTTGAACGTAGGTGTCCTTATCGTCCAGGTGGGTGAGGGCCAGATGGATTGTGGTGGAGATGGCATCATCAGTGGAGCAGTTTGGATGATATGCAAACCGCAGCAGGTCCAGTGAGGGGGGCAGCAGGGTCTTGAAATGCCTCATGATGAGCCGCTCTAAGCACTTCTTGACGATGGGTGTGAGTGCCACTGGACGGTAGTCATTGAGACAGGACATGGAAGACTTCTTTGGCACGGGGATAATAGTGGTGGACTTGAAGCACGTTGGAACAATGACGCTACTCAGAGAGATGTTGAAGATGTCAGTAAGAACATCTGCCAGCTGGATGGACGGGAGAGCCAACCGCCTAGGGTTTGTTTTTAGCCTAGCTCAGGCTCCTGCCCACTTGCCACGATTCCGTCTTCTTGCGCACAGCTTTCAATGTCCCCTCCCTGGCCAACGGCATCAGATGACGCCGAGGACTGGACGCCTGGTCCCCGTAGCAAGTCGAGATTGCATAGCTTATCCCGCAAATCATCCTGTATGTTGATTTTCGAATGATTTCTATATTTTAGTAGTGTGTTGCGATGGTGCACATGAACATCTTGCTCCTATATATTTCCATATTCTGTGTAAATCGGGCTACAAAACAAAGATTTTTGGATCTGGAGCGGCTACTGCGAGCTACTGCTGTGCTGCCATCTTCCATCCATTTATTATATTCATCCATCTTTCCATCCATTTATCATATATATATATATCCATCCATCTAGCCTTTCATGTTGTGACAGGGTCAAAGTCTATCTCTCTGTCTTTCTCTCATTCTCTATATGAAACCACATTTTGCTTCTACTTTTTGCCATCCTGTTCACTCTATCAGCCTGTAAATCTTCATTCTCTCTCTCTCTCATTATTCTCATTAGCTCTGCTCAAATCAGTGCTGGACAGGCCGCTGTGATCTTTTCACACACTCGTTAGCATCGCCGCTCGTTAGTAGGGGCCAGCCTCATTACAGGATGTGTGTGTGTACGTGTATATGTGGCTGTGTGCCGTTTTAAGGGGCGGCACTGGGTGGAAAATTTAATTTAGTAGATCAAGGGAAAAAACGTGGGTTTGGCTGGATTCAGGTGAAAATTGCTCTTTTCATATAACGTGCTTGTGAGTATGTAAATGAAAGCCAAGGCAACACAAAGACACACTTACACACATGCATGCTAACATGTGGCCTTCACGACATCCTACAGCAGCCCGCTGTGTTCTATAAGGGTATAAAACAAACATGGCTAAACATCGCTCTCATTGGGTGGTTTGGCGAGCTATGAAGGACTTCTTTTCTTTGAGGAGGTCTGCTTTAATGAAAGGGAGGACTGTGTGAGGAGCTACCAGAGAACCAACACCGGCCTCTCCTTCTGCCCTCTGGCACTACTGTAATACTACCACACTGTGGTCCTTATAGAGGCATATACTGAAGAAAATTCATTTAATAATATCTAAGAATGTAATTCAACAACAATAATCTGTCATTATATTTATAATTTTCCCTCAAGTCCACGTATAAGGTGCGGCACTGATGTATAAACATGGTTGGTCTTGTGCTAGCATGTCATAACTGTGACATGTTCAGCATGACCTGTTTTTGCAGTTTACGTAATGGTCATGGTTAGACTGGGGAGGAGCTTTGCATTGTGATTGTTTGTTTATATAACAATCTATGTATTCTGTAATCTATGTTTTATATCTTATATCAAATTTCTGCATTACAAAAGAGCTGATATATATTCTCTTAGATAAGTTAAAGTGACAGACATAATATAATAAATAATTCACTCATGGCACAGTGACAACAACATAAAAATACATAAAAATAAAATAAAAAAATCAGCAAGAATGCATTCAATGGATCAAATAAACTTCATAAGCAGTTAGAACTATGCATTTTCACTGTATAGAAAATGATAATAGTGTTTGCATTGCACATATTTTTACTAACAACAAATGTGCAACTTAATTATTAAAGATACAAACACTTTCATTATTTGGAAAATTGGAAGTTGCCTTCAAAATCCAATTGGGTTAAAAGAAAATCTAATGTAATGTACATAATTGATTGGAAATCCTTCTGATAATAATTAGCAATTTCATATATCTTATATGACTAGATCTGCTATGCTGCTGCTGCAGAGCAAGTATGTTTTGCTACTGCTAATAGATACACAGACACACTGCTCTGTAAGATATGTTGCTGCAAAAAAAAAATTAATACATATATCCTGTAGCAGATCTAAGCAGGTTGAGCTGGAGGGTTTCAGAGGAACTCTGATAGCATGCTGCAGGACTAGCTTACAGTGAACACTGAACCAGACTATTTAAATGTTGAGCAAGCAATCTCATTGGCTGCAGCATCAGCAGAAGCCAATCAGCTTGTGCTATGCGGTAATGGTGTGATTGCTTGCAGATTGCATGTATTTTACCCCAATACAAGTTATTAAAACAGTTGATTCAGGACTTTATAAGCTCCAGAGGAGCACGTATTGTGCAAATGCTGTCCATGAGTACACCAAGGTTTAACAAATAAAATCTGGCCTGTGACGTAAAATGGGTTTGACACTTCTGAATTAAATTAAACAATCTGGAGGATTCTTTCCCAATGTTTCACTCTGTTATGTATGATTTTACAGGAACACACATCTTAAGAGCATATATATAGAGGGAGAATACAGAGAGAAAGATAAAGACAGAGAGGTAGAGATGGCTGTTTAGAGAATATTTAGAGCCTTGAAGCGATGCCAGAAGAGTTTGAGAGAAACTTCCATAATAGGATGCACAGCACACAACACATGGGATGAGGAAAACACAGCCAGACAAAAAGACAAAGTGCTGTCATATTGATAACATATGTGTCATGATAAAGAATGCTTTGACATCACTTCAGTAAAATACAGCTTTGCTGATAAACACACCCTTTGGATTGAGAGAGCGAGGAAAAAGTGGAAAGTTGCAGTGAATGTGTCAGTAGTCAGATCTGTTATTGATATTAATATAACAACACTCCTAAACATGAATATGATGTAGGCAGCCGTTTTGGGGTAGTAGAGAGAGCAGTAAGATCATCCTGTCCTAGGATGACTGCTCCACAGATAAGAGAAGCTCCCGGCAGCATGTTACGTTACACTCATACAAGCTGGAAACAATGAACAGAGATATGTGTGCACACACACACCAAGCCGTTGTATTAAAACAAGAATAAACTGTGTAACAATGGGATGAGTACAGATCACGGAGACCTGTCACTCCGCAGGAGGTTGAGGCCCAGGGCAGGCTGGAAAAAGTTACAAAGTATACAATCAACTGTAATCATGTTTTCATGAGAAAACTAAACTGATTTATCCTTGTTTTAACCTTTACCTTGTGAAAAAGAAGTACATTTTAGCATACTTTTTAAAAGACGTACTACAAAAAGAATATACATTTAGAAAAATATATGTGCGGGACTGAATGTATTGTTTTTAGACACTTAATTGCCAGTTAATTGCAATTAAATGAAAATTAATTTGATTACATTTGTATTAAATGCAATCGGCTGATCTTTAGAGTGCTTTTTTTACCCAATAAAGTACGACTTAAAGGTGCACTGTGTAAATTTTAGGGACATCTAGTGGTGAGGTTGCAAATTGCAACCGCCCACCGCTCACCCCTCCCTTTCAAAGCACATAGAGAAACTACGGTGGCCGACACAGGACAAAGATGTCGCCGTCTCAGAGAGCAGAAAGTGGCTAGCACTCTGTAGAGCAGTTTGTCCGTTTAGGGCTACTGTAGAAACCATGCAAAAATGGTGACTTCACTGGTGACCCGCGGTGTATGTAGATAGAAATGGCTCATTCTAAGGTAATAAAAACATAACGGTTCATTATGTAAGGTCTTTATACACCTCTGAAAACATAGTTATGTATATTATACTGCATTTCTGTCAATAGATCCTCATAAATATTACACACTGCACCTTTAAGTACATCTTTAAATGTAATTTCAAAATTACTTTGTCTTTGAAATATGGTTAAACTGCCGAATGTACTGACAAGCATGTATAGTAAACTAAAATATATTTTAATATTATTTCTATTGAAACTTGTTTGTCATGTATTTGCAATTACACATTTTTAATGATACAGATATAATTTAGTACATTTAAAATATATTACATGTAATATTAAATAACACACTTTTGTAATTGAGCACTTTACATGTGTATGAACAGTATGTTAGTCAACACATCAAAATAAGTGTACTCTCTTTAAGTATACTTAAGTGGCCTTTTATTTCATTGATATTATCTGCACATTCTTAAAAATATACTTTTAAGATTTTAAGAACACTACAAGTGCAAATTAAATTATATTAAACACTCTTCTTTTTCACAAGGGATTGTATGACATGATATATATTTATTTTATTTATCTTTTGCTATGTTGGTTCTCATGCTGTGTTACAATCAACTCTAAAATTCAGAATCTCCTACCTGGAAAATTGAAATCATATTTGAAACCAGTTCAGTTTTCTCATTCAGAAATGTGGATGTATAATGTCACACAAACATGGGATGACGTATAGACCAGTCAAAGCTCTTGCGTTAGCCTACATGATGATAATACCTGTTTGCTGAGACAGGTGTGTAAAATCCAGTAAAAGAACTATTCTGTTCATAATCATACGTCTGCAAAACAAATGCTAGTACTGTATACCATCATTTATACTCTGCAATGTGGTTGCTAGGAGATCTTTGTTGACAATCAAGCACCTGCAAAGCAAATGCTCGCATTGCAATTTGTTTCTTTATACAACATCCTAAGAATGTCTGGCAAGGGAATGTCTTCACAAAGGGAAGTCGGTGATATCTACTAGGGAAATATATCCCACATCAGAATTTGAATGGAATGCAGCATTAGAATTGTAGTAGCCAAGGATATATTGGGCTTCCTAAAAAGGAGCCCCAAAGAGCTGTAAAGCTACATGGTTTTCTTAACGTACCATGCCATGCCATTTTTGTGTAGTTTTTATTACAGACCAACTACATAAGGAATGTGTTTCCAGTTTTGCGGGTACAAATATTATAAGTACATGGTATGTGTATGCCAGTTCCTCGCTCACTTTTAACTCTCTAGAGTATGCTAGTTTGGATAACACTTTATTTTACAGTCCTTGTAACACATTACATGTAAAAATTGCAAATGAGGAAATTGCATTACTGTCATGGTACAGAAATGCCATATGGTTATTGATTTTACTAATCTTAATCCTCAAAAAATGAGGATTTATGCCCGGTTCGGACTACACAATATCAGCCCAATTTTGGCATAGTCCGTTTGACTTATGCCGAGTTCAAACTGCATGATTTTCGAAGTCGTCGGATCACTGTTCTTTTCACTACCAAAAGCATGCGAGAAGTGATAAGGAAATAACGCAAGATCACGTGTGCTTGAGACCGGAGTTGTCGCGAGAGACTGGAATTGTTATTAAAAATGATAGCCCGCAAGAAGCTTGCATCTGTGCGCTAATTTGCAGCAAAAGATTATGGAGGAGGAAATGGTTGGAGAGACGCGAGGAGCAAGGATTATGTGTTCTGCAAAGAGAGTTGGAGGTAAATAAATATTTTTGCAATGTGCTGCTGTTGCGGCTAGTCAAGAAAATGTTTGTGCTTTGTTTCTGTTTGATATAATTGTAAATATATCTATTAAAATACTGATATTCTGGTCTATAACTCCTGCTCCTGAACTTCCTGCTGCCCTGTATCTCGCTCACTCATTGGCTGTAGGTCATCGCCAATGTAATTTTCAGTCAGAACACATTTCACACAGCACGATTTTGAATCGCCGACAGGTCCACATATTTAGCGTGCCAAATATCTCACGGCCGTCTGCGACTCATCGGTGATTCTCTCAGATTGTGTCTTTGACTGTCACTGCGTGAACGACCACCGATTTGCCTATGATTTCGGGCATTTGTCTGCGATTTCACAAAACCTGTCGGCGAGTGAAAATCGGGCCTAAAATCGTGCGGTGTGAACTCTGCATTAGGATGTCACGGTGATTCATAAAAGACAACGGCATCGGGACGCAAGAATCGATAGTTTTATCTCGTATAGTGTGTCATAGTGGATGGAACCGACGCCATGTCTGGTGCTTCAGGATGTCCCGACAGAAAGACTAGTCCTCCGCGACAGGCTCTGTCACATCTGTGACGTTGACCAATAGGAGCATAGAAGCTCTTCCGTACACAGCTTTCAAACATGGCATTGAGACAATGGTATTGGTGCTGCTAGGTGGAATTCTTTCTTTTTGGGGGCTTTTCTGACGACGAGCCAGTACAAAACAAGCCACCTTAATAGCCATTGTTTGTTTACGCTCTTGTTTCCGGAAGTCAGACGCTAGTTCCGCCTTCTCGATGACATCATGCATGTCGTTAAAGACAGCAAACGATGATTGGTCAGAAAGCAACGTGTAGTCTGAAACAAGGAAACAAGGAAAGATGTGGCTCAAAAACAGCAGAACACAATTGGTTTCGTTGAAGATTTCCTATAAAGTGAAAGGAAATGATGCGTCACTAATAGAGGGTTAACATCTGTAGTTAAAACACCCCTACCCCCATCCTAACCCAGTTTAACTACAATCCCAGGTATGAGGGCCTGTTTGCGGGCACGGCTCCAGTTTCTCTGACCTTTGACCTCCGCAGCTCCCCGGGGGTCTTGTCTGCACTTGCAAAAACAAGCAAATCAGATCCTTTTACCCCAAACAAAACACCTACATACAGAGAGCAGCCCTGTCTTACACACACATGGCTAATCACTGCACACGTGCACACATGAACACGAGCACACACACGTGCACACACTAATGACCTCATACACGCACACTCTCACAATAAAAAAACACAATATTTAGAATTATAAAACATGTTTTAGTCTACTAAAAATAATAATACGGTATTATGTTTTTTAGCCATTTAGCCATGTCACCATTTTTATATATGCAGGCTTCACACAGAATGCATTTTTTCATTTTCATGTTTTTCCAATGTCAACATGCACTACACGGATATCGTTGCGCTCACAGCTCACGTCTTTTGCAGAGTCTCGCGCTTGACCCGGCATTCTAAAAACGGGGTGCTCAAGTTAAAAAATGCACCATCTAAAAAACCTGTCTCTGTCCCTGTCTGCTTTTTTATCATTCCACAGACCTCATGGTTTTAACAGTAAAAACGCATTCTGTGTGAAGCGGCCCATAAAGGGTTAAAAACTCATTTTATTAGAAAATAATATAGCCTAGCTGTCAGTATCATGCACCAATACTGCAGGTCAGTCAGCAACAGAACATATTTCTTCCTCCTTCAATCCCTGGCAGCGTCCTCTCCTCCTCTATTATCTCTCCAGATTGAGCAGTTTTTCACAGAGTGATATATGGAGGTGTAATGAGACTCTTTCCTCTAGACTTCTGTGATAATCACACGTACCGGCTCATCCTCCCTACTGTAGCAGCAAACAGCTCTCTGGCAGCATTAACTTCAATATTCAGTATGGAAATTAAAGGAACATTCTGGTTCAAATTAAAGTAAAATGTTATCACAATAATTTGGACTTGTTCTTTATTGTATTTAAAGGGATAGTTCACCCAAAAATGAAAATTTTGTCATCATTTACTTACCTTCATGTTGTTCCAAACCTGTATGAGTTTCTTTCTTCTGTTGAACATAAAAGAATGTCGGTAACCAGACAGTTGACGGTAGCCATTGACTTCCAGAGTATTTTTTTCCTACTATGGAAGTCAATGGGTGCCGTCAACTGTCTGGTTACCAACATTCTTTAAAATATCTTCTTTTGTGTTCAACAGAACAACGAAACTAATACAGGTTTGGAACAACTTGAGAGTAAGTAATGACAACATTTTCATTTCTGGGTGAACAATCCTTTTATATCCCCAAAATTTGAAGCCCAAAAAAAGTGCATCCGTCCATTATAAAAGAAATCCATATGGCTCCCGGGGGTTAATAAAGGCTGTCTGAAGCGAATCGATGGGTTTGTGTAAGAAAAATATCCATATTTAAAACTTTATAAAGTAAAATATCTAGCTTCCGGCAGACCGCCTTCCGTATTCAACTTGCGCAGAAAGTGTAACGCCTCTCGCAGTTCATACGCTTACGCTACGTCCGACGTCATCGTCGCACCAGTTACGCTTTTTACGAATACAGAATACAGAAGGCGGTCTGCCGGAAGCTAGATATTTTACTATATAACGTATTAAATATGGATTTTTTTCTTACAAAAACCCATCGATTCGCTTCAGAAGGACTTTATTAACCCCCCGGAGCTGCGTGGATTACTTTTATAATGGATGGATACAGTTTTTTGAGCTTCAAATTTTGGGCTGCCATTCACTGCCATTATAATGCTTGGATTAGCCAGGACATTTTTTAATATAACTCCGGTTGTATTCGTCTGAAAGAAGAATGTCATATACACCTAGGATGGCTTGATCCAAACTTCTATTTGTTTTTATATGTTGTTACCTTATTTTAAATGTTATTGGTGATGTTACATATTATTTGTTGAGTAATTGGTTACTCATTTGAATGTTTTAGTACTCTGAAATGACTGGAAATGCCCATCCCTAGACAGCACACATGAAAGACACCACTAAGCCTTGCAATGGTGATGAAGATGATGGCGAGAAAGAGATTTACTTACAGCTTCTCGAGGGAGTACAAGCCGGTGAAGGAGCCATTTTTCAGGACACGGATACGATTGTTGCTCAGATTTCTGTGAAGAAATGTAAAAGCAGAGATGAAATGAGTCATTGTGATGACAGTCACTAATCACACATTCACAGACAGAGATGTAAAATAAAATCCATCCATGCATCCAATAAAAACAGGCCTCACTCACACACTGTCATACACACACTTGCCAACACGCACACTGGACCAAAACACACAAGCGCATGTCCAACACAAACACGCATATAACAGTAAACACCCTGACACAAACGTGCTTATATGGCTAGGCACCTCAGATAAATACACTCGCCAACTCTCACACATATTCTTAATTTGCTGCCTTCAAACCCCATGACTGCAGCTTTAGATTCTGGTATATACACCAAAGAAAGATTGTAGAAGTAAAGAGACTTGCTACTGCCAATGCATACACAGACACGCTGCTGTGAGCATGTAAGACCTACTGCTGCTGCACAAATAGCATATACTGTATGAAATTTACCATAGCAGATCTATACAGGTGGAGCTGGGGAAGGGGTCAAAATCCATTTACATGAAACACAGTAAGTCATCCTTTGTCAGTTATAACTGTGGTAACTCTAAGTTTATTTGCCACAACCAAGACTAATAAAGCATATGTAATACGCATCAATGTTTCATGATGTTCAACTATGTAACAAGATTTTTTTCAACTTCACGTGTAATGGCGGGGATGTTGAAAATTATTTTAATATGCAAAACTGTTACCCAGTCATAGCAGTGGGTGTTTACTTTCAAGTCTTGAATGTGTCACGCCTATTAAAGCTGAGTGTTCGAAAGAGAGGGTCAAAAACAGGATAGAAAATAACCTATTACTTCCAAAATTAGGATGTAGAAATCTTGATAATATTATAAGTGGACCACAAAGAACATTATAACATTTAAAAAATGCAGTTCATGACCCCTTTAATAGTTTAATGCTTAGATGTTATGGCATATATTTTTGTAATGTAGATCTATTTAAATTTTGTTGATACTGCATAGCTGCATAACTGTGAGATATAAAGTCCAATTGCAGTTTATATCTCACAATTCTGAGTTTATAACTCACAATTCTGACTTTATAACTCGCAATTCTGGTTTTATATCTCGCAATTCTGACTTTATAACTCACAATTCTGATTTTATATCATGCAATTCTGACTTTATAACTCGCAATTCTGATTTTATATCTTGCAATTCTGACTTTATAACTCGCAATTCTGACTTTATAACTCGCAATTCTGATTTTATATCTTGCAATTCTGACTTTATAACTCGCAATTCTGATTTTATATCTTGCAATTCTGACTTTATAACTTGCAATTCTGACTTTATAACTCGCAATTCTGACTTTATAACTCGCAATTCTGATTTTATATCATGCAATTCTGACTTTATAACTCGCAATTCTGATTTTATATCTTGCAATTCTGACTTTATAACTCGCAATTCTGACTTTATAACTCGCAATTCTGATTTTATATCATGCAATTCTGACTTTATAATTCGCAATTCTGACTTTATAACTTGCAATTCTGACTTTATATCTTGCAATTCTGACTTTATATCATGCAATTCTTACTTCATAACTCGCAATTCTGACTTTATAACTCGCAATTCTGATTTTATATCATACAATTCTGACTTTATATCATGCAATTCTGACTTTATAACTCGCAATTCTGACTTTATATCATGCAATTCTGACTTTATAACTCGCAATTCTGATTTTATATCATACAATTCTGACTTTATATCATGCAATTCTGACTTTATAACTCGCAATTCTGATTTTATATCATACAATTCTGAGTTTATATCATGCAATTCTGACTTTATAACTTGCAAATCTGACTTTATATCATGCAATTCTGACTTTATATCATGCAATTCTGACTTCATAACTCGCAATTCTGACTTTATAACTCGCAATTCTGATTTTATATCATACAATTCTGACTTTATATCATGCAATTCTGACTTTATAACTCGCAATTCTGACTTTATATCATGCAATTCTGACTTTATAACTCGCAATTCTGATTTTATATCATACAATTCTGACTTTATATCATGCAATTCTGACTTTATAACTCGCAATTCTGATTTTATATCATGCAATTCTGACTTTATATCATGCAATTCTGACTTTATATCATGCAATTCTGACTTTATATCATGCAATTCTGACTTTATATCATACAATTCTGACTTTATATCATGCAATTCTGACTTTATAACTCGCAATTCTGATTTTATATCATACAATTCTGAGTTTATATCATGCAATTCTGACTTTATAACTCGCAAATCTGACTTTATATCATGCAATTCTGACTTTATATCATGCAATTCTGACTTCATAACTCGCAATTCTGACTTTATAACTCGCAATTCTGATTTTATATCATACAATTCTGACTTTATATCATGCAATTCTGACTTTATAACTCGCAATTCTGACTTTATATCATGCAATTCTGACTTTATAACTCGCAATTCTGATTTTATATCATACAAATCTGACTTTATATCATGCAATTCTGACTTTATAACTCGCAATTCTGATTTTATATCATACAATTCTGAGTTTATATCATGCAATTCTGACTTTATATCATGCAATTCTGACTTTATATCATGCAATTCTGACTTCATAACTCGCAATTCTGATTTTATATCATACAATTCTAAGTTTATATCATGCAATTCTGACTTTATAACTCGCAAATCTGACTTTATATCATGCAATTCTGACTTTATAACTCGCAATTCTGACTTTATAACTCCCAATTCTGACTTTATAACTCACAATTCTGATTTTATAACTCTCAATTCTGACTTTATAACTCGCAATTCTGACTTTATATCATGCAATTCTGACTTTATATCATGCAATTCTGATTTTATATCATGCAATTCTGACTTTATAACTCGCAATTCTGACTTTATAACTCGCAATTCTGACTTTATATCACTCAATTCTGACTTTATAACTCGCAATTCTGACTTTATATCACTCAATTCTGACTTTACAACTCGGAATTCTGACTTTATATCACGCAATTCTGACTTTATAACTCGCAATTCTGATTTTATAACTCGCAATTCTGATTTTATATCTTACAATTCTGATTTTATATCACGCAATTCTGACTTTATATCATGCAATTCTGACTTTATAACTCGCAATTCTGATTTTATATCTTGCAATTCTGACTTTATATCATGCAATTCCGACTTTATAACTCGCAATTGCGCGTTAATATCTTGAAATTCTGAACTCGCAAGTCAGAATTGCGAGATGTAAACTCACAATTGTGAGATAAAAAGTCGCAATTATCTTTTAAAATGTTTTATTCTGTGGCGGAAACAAGCTTCCATAATATTGTCTGCGTAATTGGAAGTGTGGCCTTTGCCGTTATTTTCAGCTGTAAATGCTCTTAATGAATTGTTATTAAATTTGCTGATACTTTTGCATGTTTTGCAAGCGAGAGGTCAATGGATCGAATCGTTGCTAATCCCCTCATCCTCGAAAACCATGAACAAGGAAAAAGAAAATACCCAGACTACATTAGTTATGTAGATCAGTGGTTTTCAAATATGTCCTGGAGGCACCCCAGCCCTGCACATTTTGTATGTCTCCCTTATCAGACACACCCAATATAGTTCTTGCAGTCTCTACTAACGAGCTGATGAGTTGAATCAGCTGTGATAAATGAGGGAGACACACAAAATGTGCAGGGCTGGGGTGCCTCCAGGACAGGTTTGAAAACCACTGATATAGATACTAGTCTCGTATAACCAGACCTTCAGACTGATGGCAGAAGGTCTGGACTCTATCGCAGCTTTCATTGGTCAAGGACCGCCCAAGAGGACATTTGACTGACCTGTAACGCAACCAATCACAGTTCGTTTTGTTCCGCGTCATGTTTAGGGCCGTGAAAATTTTAAGTCGATGTCCCTGCAATAACAGACTGGCGTGCATCTATAAATTATTCATTCAAGAACGTTGTTCAAGTTTACTTCAACAATGGAGCCACAAACTTCACATACTTTTGAAAATTCAGCGTTTAGTTGAACCTGGTAAGCGCTCATTGTAACAGTTGTAAACATGATGCCGTTCTTCTTCCACGAGGGAGTTTGGCGTCACAGCATTTATTTCCAGGTGGACTGTTAAAGAACGCAACACACACGTCTCATGGACATCCTGTAGAATTCAGATGACGACTTCGAAACTCCTGAAGTGCTTCCAGTTAAGTGTGCCATAAGCATCAGATGTTCAGCCAACGGTCCGTGGCCGTGACGTCTGAGGCTGAGACTATGTAGATACATACATTTTCCCAATCATAACCCATTTTGTCAGGATTCTTTGATAAATAGAAAGTTCAAAAGAACAGCATTTATTTGAAATAAATATATTTTGTAACATTATAAATGTCTTTACTGTTACTTTTGATCAATTTAATCCATGTGCCCATGCTGAATAAAAGTACTAATTTCTTTAACAAAAAATCGTACTGACCCCAAAACCTTTAAATGGTAGTCAGATTGTGTTTTAACTCTTTCCCCGCTAGCGGGTTTAAAAACGTTACCAGCCACCGCCAGCATTTTTGATCATTTTCACAAAATTTTCATGGCCCCCAGAATATTTTGTTAATGAATATCTGAACATGCAATATATCAACACTTGAATATAGGTAAGTTTCATAAAAAAGCAACATTTTGAGCAGAAAGCTGTTTGTCAAAGACTACATCCAGATGGGATTCAGAACAATGATCAAAACGTAGATGGAGTAGATTGAGTCCATCAACACAACCAAAGCTTCACAGTCCTATAGCTCGACATTTCATTTAGTAACATTAGTCAGTTTTGATTTATATGCTGTTTAATGCTGATGATCACATTATTTTACATATGAATCTGCTTACATATATCACTCGTTTCTGCTTCTTTTTCTCCTCTGTTTTGATCAAAAGATTCAGTACTCATGCAGAAGACGTCTAATAGCACCCCCTACCTTATAACAGTGAAAACAAGGAAAGCTGGAAATTTGGAAGCGGTGTCTCATAAATGACAAAAATTTCCGGCACACTGTGTCCGAATTTGATCAGGAGATTCAGTACTCTTTCAGAAAATGTGTCATAGCGCCCCCTACCGTATAACAGTGGAAACACAGACATTTCCATCAATGGCTGGGAAGCGTTGTCTTATAAATTACAGAAATTTATGTCAATGGTGGGGAAAGAGTTAAGAGAGTTTTTGTCATAGGTGCACAGAGAATAAAGTGCCCATTGTTGAAGAAACACTAATATAATAATAATTAATATGCTGCCCAAACACGAGTTAAGTGACCCGACAGCCATGAAGACAACGGCATCAACTTCAGCCATCAGACCAGGCTGTTTCCAATTAATCTTCACAGCTTAATGGAGGGATGGAAAGGGCGAGGGAATGAGGAAGAGGAGGGGGAGGAAGCCATAATCTTGATAATCACAGTGGATACATTTTTACATCAAAAGGAAGTCGAGGTCCACATCAAACGCGCGCCCGGCTCTTTTCCATGACAATTATCCCTTTCGCCATTGGCTAATGGGCCTGAGACCAGAGAGAGTCTTATCAGAAGGAAGAGAGGAAAGAGAAGAGGAGGAGAGAGAGACGTTTGGATGGTGGTATGGGTAACACTCAAGAGTAAAACAGGTTTGGATTAGGTTTGTGGCTGATATGGACAAACAAAAACACACAAATGCAAGTAAACTGATCCCGCCGTTGTGTTATATGTCAGATCTATTTCTGTCTGTCCTTAAATCCTATACGGAAGCAATACATCAAAGAGTTTATACATTACAGTTATTTTCCCACAGTTTAGGGGTCTTTTTAGGCATGACACAAAGTTTTTATAAAATAGCAGCCACTGCAACATGATAAAAACACTAATGTTCAATGATTGTTCAGTTGACAAATAACATGCAAATTCCCTTTTTCAACATCAAGATTTTAGGTTAAAATTTAGACATCAAGTTGGGTCCAAAAGTCAAAGAAGACTTGCAAAACTGGGATTCAAATAACAGCAATATAAATAATAAATATACCCCCGGTTTCACAGACAAAGCTTAAGCTAGTCCCAGACTAAAATGCATGTTTGAGCTGGTTTAACTGAAAGCAACTTGCACTGATATATCTTAAAATATGTCAGTGCCATTGTTTTGTTTCAAGATGCACACCAGTTTTTTTTTTCAAAGGCATGTTTATAAAAGCTACTTACATGTCCTAATTGAACTAAGGCCTAATAACTGGGCCATAATTTCTTTTCGAGCCTACGTGGGAAAAAAAAGTCAAAGAGACGTCAGCGGAAAAGGAAAATAATTTCACAGGAAAGCAAGCTTTTATGTTTTGATCAAAGATTGCAAAGACTAACATTTATTTTCTTTGGAGCAGCATAGACTGATGGACTAGGAATGCGCATTAAAGTTGCACTGAAACGGAAGTAGTGACAGATTAGCAGGAGTGAGTTTTCGTTTTCACAGGAAGGTCCAGTTATGACATTTTGATTAAACATTGTGAGGTCAAAATATCTTTAGAAACTGAAACATATGAACGGATGACTTGTTCACAATAAGATCTATAACAAAAAATAGATGGTGTGAATCATTTAATGCTGGTCATTTTTATTTCACGTTACATCAATGTAGATCAACTTACCTGTAGTGCATTTTGTTGTCCCTGCACAGTGTTCATTAGCCCAACTGTTTATTGTTGCAAAATAATTTAGCAACTTGTTCTAAGCCATTTTAAAATAGGCAACATACCAACACAGGCTCATTGGAAAAACGTGCCTCTACCTACATTTTTGCAAAATTCAAAAAACATATCAATTTCACTGCAATTCACTGCAGTTCTAAATGAAATGCGACTTTTTATCTCATAATTCAGACTTTTTTTCTCAGAATTGCGTTTACCTCTCTGAATTTTTTCTCAGAATTGTGTGATATAAACTCGCAATTGCGAATTATAAAGCCAGAATTGAGAGATACAAACTACTCGACAAAACTGAACACGCTTTTAGTGCCACTTATTGGACATTTCACTTTGAAAGTGTAATGTAATAAGTATTTATAATAATTTATAATAATAAAAACAATGTTACATTGACCCATACTTCAGGACTGCTCTTCTGAGGAGAGAAAAATGGAAAAAATTACAACCAGTCAGCTTTCACAGGAATCCCCAGAATAATTTTTGAACTCCTTTGTTGTCCCCTCAAGAAAGTGTTGGTCACATGTTCAGAAATTGAATATAATAATAATAAAAAAATTTATTATACTCAAATAGTAAATCCTTATTATCTGTCATTTCCCTATATTTGTGGACCATTGGATACCTGCCATTATTTGCATTTCTTTAAAGGGTTTTTTTACAAGATGTAATATAAGTCTCGGGTGTCCCCAGAACGTGTCTGTGAAGTTTCAGCTCAAAATACCCCACGGATTATTTATTATAGGATGTTTTAAAAGCCCCTTTTTGAGTGGGAGCAAAAACACGCTGTTTTTGTGTGTGTCTCTTTAAATGCAAATAAGCTGCTGCTCCCTGCTCCCTTTTCAGAAGTGGGCGGAGCCTTGCCAGCTCATGCTTACTACAGCAACAACATCAACTTTTTGTCCAACTTCATATTCAGAACATGTAAGTACTGCACGTTATATTTTGTGAATGTATGCAAATCGCCTTTGTGAAAGGTGATTTGCAAACACACACGTTACAAAGGGCGGAATGCGAAATGTGCAAGCAGCAATGTAATATAATTTTGCGGAAATGTCGCCACAGGCACGTTTTTCCAATGAGCCTGGGTTGCAACATACTTGTATGTCTGTCTATATGATATGCTGCAGAAAGATAATTAAATATTACTCCCTTTGATATATGAATATCACACTGTACTATCAGTGCACAAATTCCCTCTTTAGCTCGCCCAAATCAGACTTCAGACACTTCAGTGACCTGATTAATGTTGTAAAAGACACTTTCAACATCATGTCCATCACAGATGCAGGGCCTATCTAACAGTCTAAAAGACAGTTGATGTTGTACAGTCTGCTTTGACTTTTACCCTAGATGTCATGGGGTCATATCATATAATCTGAAATGCAACAAAAGGACTTTTACACATGCATAGTGTACACCTGGCTTTATCCAATCAGATTTTAGAGTTGTAATTATCCATTGTATAATTGCATATAATTACTGGAACTTTCTAAAGTGTGCGTTTGTGACTCATGTTCCTCTTTCGTCTGTCCTCAATGTGTCACAGCCTAATAGAGCGTAACTGGCTCTATATTCTCTTATCGTCAGGAAGTGTGTTACCAATCAGGACTTAAGAATGTGTTTGCAGTATGTGAGTGTGTGTCTGCTTCCATTTGCAAACCAGCAGCTGGTTCATCTTATTTCCTGCCTTGTCACAAAAGTTAATGAGCAGATTTAATCAAAACAGCATTTGAGGCAGCCACTTATTTTGTGCAAACACACCTTTTATGTAAAATCTAGTATAGCATGGCATTAGTGTAACCCCTCTGTTTGTACTTGCTGCGAGCGGGATTCGAACTGATGTTTCTGGCATAGGAGGCGGGCACGCTAACAAAGACGATAAAAACCGCATCCTCTAGCATCAGTCGCTAGTGCACCTCTTGAGGCCAGGAGAGTGAGGTTTACTCCCACAGCCCTTACTAGCTGGCCTCCATTACACTCACCCCTCTAAACCTCACTCCCATCCGGGTCACGGCACCAATATAACCCCGCTGGTTCTACTTGCACCGCTCCGAGCGGGATTTGAATGGGCTTTTCTGGAATGGGAGGCGGGCACGCTAAGGATGCTAAAGCATCAGTCGCTAGTGCAACTCTTGAGCCCAGGAGAGTGAGGTTTACTCACACAGCTCTTACTAGCTGGCCTCCGTTACATTAGCAACAGCAATGTCATGGGTTCGATTAGTAGGGAATGAATGTATGAACATAAAAAATGTATACCTTGAATACAAATAAGTCAGTTAAGATAAAAGCATCTGCCAGGTGTGGGTTTTTGTAAGAAAAATATCCATATTTAAAACTTTCTAAAGTAAAATAACATATTTAGTATTACCTTCTCTCTCAGCGAAGAGGGCTTCACATGTGATAAATGCAGGGAGATAGTCAGACTGACGGAGAAGATTTCAGAATTAGAGACACGCATCCAAACTTTACTTGAGAATAGTAAGAATGCAATGGCTTTAGACACTGCTTTGGATGCGACTAGCTTAGTGAACTCTGTACATTGTAGAGCACGGCAGTAGAGCTCGAGCAGCCGGGCAACTGGGTGACTGTGAGACGGCATAGTCGGGGATCAAAACACCGCTCTTCCGTTCCGATTAGAACATCAAACAGGTCAGGTTCAGCAAATTTAAAAGTGCTGGCTAATGCTAATTGTAAATTCTCTAAGATTATTATTCACGTCGGCACTAATGATGTTCGACTTCGCCAGTCGGAGATCACCAAAATTAACATTAAAGAGGTGTGTGAACTCGCAAGTACGATGTCAGCTAAAGCTTTTTGTTCTGGCCCCCTCCCCGTTCGGCGGAGTGATGAGATACTTAGTAGACTATCTTCACTCAATGGCTGGTTGTCTAAGTGGTGTCCGCAGAATAACATAGGGTTCATAGACAACTGGAAAAGCTTTTGGGGCAGACCTGACCTGTTAAAAAGAGATGCTATTCATCCCTCCTGGGATGGTGCCGCTCTTCTCTCTAGTAATTTGGCACATAGTCTTAGAGTTGAACCTTGACTAACTGGGGCCCAGGTCAGGAAGTAGACAGACTGGCTTAACCGACCGTCTGCAAGCTGTCTCACTTCACAGAAGTCAGATAAATCCCAACACATAGAGACTCTTTCACCTAGATATTATCACATAGAGACTGTGTCTGTTACCCAAATTAGTAAATACAAAAAACTCTCGAACCCATTTAAGGGTAAAAATTTTATTGATGTTCAACAAATAAAAACAGATATAATACAGATGAACAAATGATAAAGCTCGGGCTGCTGAATATTCAATCCCTTCCCTCAAAAGCGCTTATTGTTAATGATATGATTACAGATCATAACCTAGATGTGCTGTGTTTGACAGAAACCTGGCTAAAACCTGATGATTACATTACTTTAAATGAGTCCACCCCCCAAGATTATTGTTATAAACGAGCAGCGTCTGAAAGGAAAAAGGGGAGGTGTTGCTGTATATATTTATAGTATATTTATAGTAATATCTTCAGTATTACCCAGAAGTCTAGATTCAAATATAATTCTTTTGAAGTTTTGGTGCTTTACGTAATGTTATGTAGTGTAAATGATAAATCCCGTTTGACATTTGTGCTGGCTACTGTATACAGGCCACCAGGGCACCATACAGACTTTATCAAAGAATTTGCTGATTTTCTATCAGAGTTAGTACTGGCTGCAGATAAAGTACTAATTGTTGGTGATTTTAATATCCATGTAGACAATGAAAAAGACGCATTGGGATTGGCATTTTAACAAGAATTAACAAGAAATAAAGCTTCAACTTCTGATGTTTGCAAACAGCACAGCTGTAATGACTTTATGAACTTCTTTACGTGCAAGATTGATAATATTAGGAAGAAAATTATAACATTACAACCATCTACTTACAGTATCACATCAGACAGTGCATTGTAGTGTCACTGAGGAAAAATTCCACTTATTCACTGCTATAGGAGAGGAAGAATTGGCTAAACTCATTAAATCATCTAAATCAACAACATATATGCTCGCCCCTTTACCGACTAAGCTACTGAAAGAGATGCTTCCAGAGGTCATAGATCCTCTTCTTAATATCATTAATTCATCTTTGTCATTAGGATACGTACCGAAAACTTTTAAGCTGGCTATTATTAAACCACTTATTAAAAAACAGCAACTTGATCCTCCTGAACACTTTCCATATATGGCGCGCGTCTCACTGTATCATTACGTGATACTTTTGTATCCTTTTTGTAAAGTTTTAGCCTGGTAGCCATTCACTGCCATTATATGGAGGAGCGCGTGCAGGACGTTTTTCAAAATTTCTCCTTTTAAGTTCCGAAAAAGATAGAAGGACATAGGGCATTGGAACAACAACAGGGTGAGTAAAATATGACTTTATTTTCATTTCAGAGTGAACTATCCCTTTAAGTCTAAAATCAACACTTCTGTGACATACAATTTGGCTCAACTATGCTCAGATAAAACTGATCTCAACTCAATCAAAATACTTGCCATTTCTCTCAGTGTTGGAGTAGTTATTACATTTGTCCCCTTTGTAGGGCAGTCCAGATTGAGCTTTGTTCACAAAAAGCACTATTTACTACACAATTTTGCGCTATTATACAAAACCTATCAACAGATTTTGACAGCTGTTTTTTATATGACTAATGCTAACGCTAGCAACCACGCTAATGACTTCCCGCATATGCGCACATGTGTGGACAAACACACAGCTAAACTACATCCTGCCATCTAATTAAAGAAAATTAAAGAGGACATTTCAGAACTAACACAAGTGCCCTAAAAGTGAGTCTCTGTGTTTTGGCTCAAAATTAATGAAAATGACATCTTGCCTTTGTCAGGTCATTACTAAGGGTGACTACTCCAAACCACTAACCGACTGCAGTCATCCTACTGTTGCAGGATGTAGGGAGGATCAGGACACATAGTACTGGGACAAGGCCAGCCCAACAGATCTTCAAATAGCTCTTTGACCCTGATCTACCCCGCCTGATGCTCTGGTTGGGCACACGAACCGTCAGCTAACTCAAGCCAGACACAAGATAAAAGCTGAAAACCAGACAGATCTACTGCATAATTTAATACAGAGAGACTGAGAGATATCACTGGCAAAAACACAAACGGTTAATTGGACCCAGAGACTATAGAGCTATAGATAGTAATGAGTATTTCTTCAGTCAGAAACCGTTTAGAAAGTGAGCGTGTGGAGGTCACGTAAGGTCTTGGGTTGCTGAAAGTGGCTTGCATGAGTGTGTCTGTATATGTTGGAGTATCATTATACGATACATACAGTACAGTACATGACTACATTTCTACATGTAGTCATACAAAACTTTCATCATATGAAGCCCTTTTCCAAAATCTGGAATTTTTAGAAGCTGTTTCTGTCTCAAAGTAATAAAAAATGTAATTGTGAGGTAAAGTTTAAAACAAGATTACAAAAAAAGTCAAAATGCAAAATATAGTGTGATATAAAGTCCTAATTGTGAAACACAGTCACATTAGGGGCTTTCGCACTGGAGGAACCTTTTCATAGTTCCTAGAACTATTGGCAGAAGTACCCGGATTTTGGCGCGTTCGCACCGCAGGAACTAGGAACGATTTTAGTTCTAGGAACTACTTTTGGGGGAACTAATTTAGCTCCTACTTCAGAGTAGGGTCTAACCCAGCACAATAGGAACTAGCAGTGACGTAAGTGTATGCTAAGTGGCTGAACGCACGCGAAACACAAGCACCCGCCATTTAAAAAACAAAAAAAAGATGTCTACACACACAGATTATAGCCTATATATTTACTCCAGAAACTAACTCTACGAACATGGAAAACAGTGATAGATGGACCTCTCAACCTTTACGCTAAAGAGAAAATCCAACACAACTTTGAGGGTATAGAGCGAAACATGATTATGTATTTCTGGTAAGCTAGCGACATTGGACATCAACCAATTGCATATACTAACACTGTCTACTTTCTTTATAACTTTCTAATAACATATTAGACAGGACTGTTAAACAGATCGTAAACTAATTAAGACGGAGAATGTGAGAGCTGTGTGCTCAGGCTCTGGCGTTCTCAGCACCATCAAATTAAAGATCCGCTGCGCCGTCAAAATAAAAGTCACAACAACAAGCGCGGCTTACGTCACTTCAGAGTTCCTACTGGCGGTGCGAATGCAACCAGGAAAATGTTCCTAGGGCACCTTTTAGTTCTCGGGGAACCATCCTGGTGGTTAGTTCCTAGAACTACCCGGTCCAAAAGCCCCTATTGTGAGATAAAAAAGCAAGTTGGTATATAAAGTCATACTGTTAATTGTAAAGTCATAACTGTGAGATAATTGCCCGGTTTAAGCTAGTCCCAGATTAAAATTCATGTTTGAACTGTTTTAAATAAAAGCAACTTACACCGACATATCTTAAAATATTTGTCTCAAGATGCACACTAGTAATGTTTTTTAAGGCACGTTTATACAAGCTACTTAAATGTCCTAAATGAACTAAGGCCTAATCCTGGCTTAATCTAAGCCCTGTCTGTGAAACCAGGCCTTAAAGTCACAATTGTGAGATATGAAGTTGAATTATAAAGCCGCAATTGAGATATAGTCACAACCTTGAGCTATAAATTCGCAATTGTAAAATATGAAGTCATAAGGCATCTTTACATTAAGTTAAGGCTGCTCTGTGCCTGCTCAAATTCAGTGTAAAGATGCAATGCCGCATAAAAGCCAGACCTAATTATGCCTGCTCTGACCTACCTCAGGCCCTACTGTAGAATCAAAGCATATAGGGCTGAAACTAACGATTATTTTGGTAATTAATCTGTCGATTACTTTTCGATTGATCGATTAATCAAATGAAAAATCGATGACAATACTTTTTTTTTTTTAAGTTTTAATTAAAAATTCATTTTAATCCATTATTTTAAACCATTTTATTCCACATCCTGCCCAATGCTGTCCTCCAAACAATGTGTAATATAAAGCATATGAAAACAAATAAAGTGAATGTATCTATGTAGGGTAGGCTATGCTGTACAAGCAAAAAGAGGATTAAAACATTACATTCTAAATCTAAAAACAACTGATTGCTTACTATTTTAAAGCAGAAATTAAAACGACTAAGTTAAAAATGATAATAAACAACAACAAAAGCACAAAATGTTAATTTCTACAAGGTATGAAGTTCACACACATTCACCCGTTTGAACATAGTAATTATATTATATTAATGGACTATACCAACTGTGCCTTTACTGTTACTGCTCTCATAAATTTAATAACTTGTGTTATATGTATATTTTTAAACCTACACTTAATTTCAAACAAAAAATATTTTAGCAAAATGTGTATTTTAGTCCGAATTTTTGTGCTCCTCTTCTACTGCGCTCCGTATGTTTGAAGGTCAACATGCGCCCACCGGCGCTCATTCACTGAAGTACAGTACGTGACATTACAAGTAAGTAACAAGTAACAAGACGCTTGTTGTAAGAATATGCTAAATGGAAATACTCGCAGGACTTTCTAACATTTACAGATAAGGATATAACCTTAAAATGTAAGTTATGCGGTGAGGAAAACATGTGATACATTAAACACCACACGCATCTGTCAAAGCACGCGGTTAACGCTTACGCTTTTGTTTGAAAAGCTTATAAATATAAAGCATGCTCATGTTTCAGACACCGTGAATCATGTACCTTTCCCGCAGCAGCTCACTCTGTGTCCTCCACTATTTTCCATATGCGTTTTGTCCTTAGAAATGGGTTATTCGCTATAAGCGACGTGACTGGTTGGTGGTTTCCCGGGCACAGCACGTAGTCGTGACTAATCGATAATCAAATTCGTAGTCGATTATTTTCATTATTGATAATAATCGATTTTATCGATTAGTTGTTTCAGCCCTCTAAGCAGCATTAAACGGTCTGTGTAAAGACACTTAAATGCCACTTCAGAAATGCTTCTGTGCCACCTTTGCAGTGGAAATTTGGCAATATTGTGAGGTATAAAGCCGCAATTTTGAGCTATACATTTGTAACTGTGAAATATAAAGTCATACTGTGAGTTACAATGTCACAATTGTAAGATATAAAGTCACGATAAAGCAGGGAATGAATGCATGAACATAGAAAACAGTATAAGCCTACCTTGAATGCAAATAAGCCACTTTAGAAAAAAAACATCTGCCAGGTGTGTAATGTATAAACTCACTATACTGTGCAGACAAAACGCAATTACTACATATTTCATACATATTGTAAGTTATAATGTTGCAATTGAGAGATATAATGTCATGAGGGAAAAAAAGCTGGAATTGTGAGAAATAATTAGAAATGTGAGAATTTTTTTTTTTACTTTGAGGCGGAAACAGACTTCCATAGGATCTTATATAAGGAAACAAACCGCATTGTTCTCAATAGAACAGCAGGCAGGGATCAGCACACACTGACACCCACATATGAAAATACACACACCGAAAAACATGCTGCGTACACACACACACACAAGAACTTGAAGAGGTCCGCTCTGTAAACAAACTAAAACAGGCGGTGCTCCCGTTCAGCTAAACAGGAAGTGGAGAAAATGAGCTGTTTATACAGAGCTTGGCTGACTGAGGTCAGAGGTCAACCCCAGAGCGCTTCCTGCTCTGCTGCATGATGGACAGGGCAGAGAGCAAGAGCAGGTGGACAACAGAATGAGGGGAAGAGATAAGAATGATATGACAAGAGAAAGATAAAAGCAAGGAAAAGAGGGAAATGGGACAGGAATCCAGTTAAAGGATGAGAATTATATATTAAGAGAGCAATACAAAGAGAGAAATGAAGGTGGACATTTGTCTTGCTACTTGAAATAAAAATGGACATGATTAGTTTAATGCTGCATTCATGTCATGTTTAAGTAATGTAATTACAAGCTGGGAATGCAGAATTTTATAAAGCTCTGATTTTTCCCACTTCAGTGTTGTGACATTATGTAAAAAGCAAGACTGGCAGTGACCTCATAATCGACGGTACTTATATACAGTACACCTATTTCATATTATCCTCATTTTATTTATACACATACTTCTTTTGTTATTGTTACCTAGTGCACGTTCTTTGTTTCCTTTAACATTTTACAAAAATAATATGTTTAATGTCTAATTAAGTATTTTAATGTCACCAGTAACAAGTGATTTAATGGATTCCATTATTGGCATCAAGATTTTTAAAATATAAATGAATAATTTCTGAATCTGAGGACACAAAGCAGCATAAATGCCCCATTTTGTGTGTGATTCATCAGTTTTCAACTTTTGGGTGACTTTTCTGTACCATTTCCTCCACTCACTCTCTCTCTCTCTCTCTCTCTCTCTCTCTGTCAGTGGGGTCCAATATTTTTTATATTTTTATCGTCCATTTTGTATCTTGGTGGCCACAGATCTCACTCCCTTATGGGAAAATAACTACAAAATAACAATTTTGTGGTCATTGGAAGAAGAAAAAAGTCATCCAGGTTTAGTTCAACATGAAGGTGAGTAAATTATGACAGAATTATCATTTTTGTGTAGAGCTGCATCAAAAATTGTTGTGATTGAACAGCAATATGTTAAGTAGGAGCCAGTAAAAAAGAGTAAGTTGACTATGTTGCTACTTTTGAAAATAAAAATAAACATATAAACGAATGCATAAAGAAATAAAGGAATTATTAAAGTAAGTGAACCGGGGGAAAGAAATGTGACAAAAAACAGACCAACATTAATTGGTCCTTACCAGTAGCGGCTCTGTCCTTCGAACAGCAGACCTCAGTAAAACAGCTAAGCTACATAAACCAGACCTAAAGTCTAAAGCTTCTTAATTGAATCGTCAAGCTTAAAAACAAAATCAGCAGTGACATATAAGACATACACCATCAGTCATCTGAGCTCTGATACCACTCAGCGTCCTTTAATTATTATAGTAATTACATCAGGGACAAAAGCGTCTTCATGCGTCCCTTCATACATTAGTAGAGGCCATGTGAGCCATGTCAAAACCGTGAGATTTGAAAGACATGCTCAAATACATTGTATCACAAAACGGCTGAAATATATAAATAACTCAAGATTACACCGTCCTGCTGAGGTGTGGCAGCACAATGTGTTGCAGTCTGGCAAGAACGAGTGTTTGCTCTGTGACACCAGCGGTTCTTAGTTCCTCTGCGTTCTTTGCCACTCGCTGGAGTGGTTTGGCTCAATTTGTCTTCTCAAACCGCAAGGCCTCTAAGACAAAACAACAGTCCATGTCAGTTTGTCCCTCGGATAGCTAAATGGCCTTAAGTTCTGCCACTCGTGCTTAGGAGACCTTGAAACTTTAGAACAACTTATTCTAGGACATCCTGAAAAATGTCAGACGTCCTATAACACAATTTTGTCCTACAAGACAAACACACACACACACACAGATCAATTACCACAATGTTACCTCTTGAGAAAAAGAAGTACGCTTTAAGATGCTTTTAAAAAGAGTATTACAGAAAAATTTATTTTAAAAAGAATATACTTAAAGCCACAATATGTAATTATTCGCCACTAGAGGTCTCTTATTCAAAACAAAGGCGTAGCTTGATGATGCCTTGATTTCGAGGAGCTTTTATTATGCCGCAGACGACTGTTTCTGCTTCTTCTGGTCATGCATATGTGGGGTAACGCAGCGCTGTTTTATCATATTAGATACATCTGAGTGTGTTGAAAGTTATGTTATAATGCTACTCTGTGCGTTCGCTCTGCGGCTACTATAAGACACTTGTTGCACACTGCAGTAAGCTAGATCGAGATTAGGCATGGTAAAACATGGTACTAAATCAAGAAAAACCAAATTTAAACAATAAGACTAACTGTGCTGAGCTATAGAACAATGATTACCTCACCTGTCTAATAAAACACATAATATATTAAAGCGTCTTTGGTGTTTCCATGGTTTCCACAAAATAAAACCGGAAATCGAGGGTAACACGGGTATGATGTCATTGATAGGCGACGCACGGACATGGTCCGTGTCCTGGTTAAAATTGCTTATTTCTCTAGATTTAAACATTCTTGGAAACATTTGGGATAATGTAAGCACACAAGTCAACAAAATATATAACATTGTTCTAGTGGTTTTTGGATATTTTAATCCAAAAATCTTACATATTGTGCCTTTAAGTGCTGTCATGTTTTCGGACACTTCATTGCATGTTATTTGCAATTGTAATATTAATGTAATAATTAATATTAAATGCAATTAGTTGAACTTCTGAGTGATTTTTTGACCGAAGTTGGACTTAAGTGTAATCTTTATATGTTGACTCAAGGTGTGACTTAATTACATCTTTATATGTAATTTCATAATTACTTCTATTGTCTTTAAAATATGGTTAAAGTGTACTGCTAAATGTACTGACAAGCATTTATGGTAAACTAGTTTACAGTTTATAAATTAAGTATAAACTAGGTATACTTTAATGCCATTTCATTATTTTGAAACGTGTATGTCATCTATTATATATTTGTAATTACACATTTGTAATGATGAAGTTGTCATTTAGTACATTTAAAATACATTAACTTTAAATGTATTTCGAATAACACAACACAGTTCAAGTCTTTTCATGTGCGTTAGTATGTTAGAAAAAACATCAAAATGTGTATTTCTTTAATGCACGACAAAAGATTATTAAAACATAATTTATAAAATACTTTAAAACAAGAAATAAAGAAAAATTGTGAGATATTACATTTTTTATTTTTGACATTATTAGAAATTGCTCTTTTTAAAAGTGCACTTAAGTGTGTTCAGAAACAAGTACACTTGAGTGGCCTAATATTGTATTATCTGAAAATATAGTTTTATAAAAAATATACTTTTAAATATTTGAAATACACTACAATTGCACATTAAATACATTTCAGCGCCTTTTATTTTTACAAGGGACCCAGAATCTTCTCTCTTTCGTCCTTATGAAAAGATACCAACATAATTCATCAAGATTTTTCCCCATCAGACAACATTAAGGACATTAGCAGCAAACCCAACGTTCGTCATGCCTTTATTAGTTTACGTGTGCATTCAACCGAGGTCTTTGTGATTCTCAGCACAGGAGTTGCCTGATGGTCATTCAGAGACCGTCTCATAATATGACTTCATTTTCTCTCCTTCTGGAGCCAAACAGAAGAACCGCAGACTGGATGGGAGTCACACAGTGGGATTTAAATTTAATAATTCTGCGTGGAGTTTAGCCAACAAGCTCCCATTAAAGACCTCCACTTTGCCCAAGGCGCCTACAGCACATTTCTAACTGCTGCCTATTGACCTCAGAGGAGACGCCATGTTTAATTTGACACAAATGTTGGATTTTTTGGTTACACTTTATTTTAAGTTGTCCTTGTTACAGTGTAATTATACATTTAAGTACTGAGTATAATATTAATTAACATCATGTACTTACTATAGGGTTAGGGTTTGGATTAAGTTTGGTTTAGGGTTAGTTGCATATAGTTATGCATAATTTATAGTTATTACTATAGTAACTACATGTAACATTTGTAACAAGAACTGTAAAATAAAGTGTTACCAAGTTTTTTGTCCATACTTGTGAAAAGACATTTACACACTGTACATGTCAGTATAAATCACTAATACATCAATTATTGTGCAAACTATGTCCTTAAAGGTGAAGTGTGTAACCAAAGATAGTACATACCAAGACGGTTCACTCATATTACTATAAATAGGAGAAAGTGCAACATGCAATACGGCAGAATAAGTTCCGCCCTTTAAATAAAAGAGCCAATCACCAAAAGTCATCGCATCACTGCTGCTACCTTTAGAAACTCCAATCACCATTTAAACAGACTATTCACACTTAGGACTGCACATGCACAATGGCCTTACCAACATGAAATATATGCTTAACGCTTTTTGAGCATAAGAAACAACATTTATGGGACCGTTTGTGTCAGATTTTATTGCTGACTTGAAATATGATATTTAAATGTGAGCTTGGCAGGCAGTTTTTGAGATTTTGGTATTTCCACATTCAAGTAGATAAGAGCTGGTCTTAAAGGCTATGCGTTTAAGGCCTTAATGCTTTTTGTTCGATTGTTCACATTACCTTGTAAATGTGGCCACTATCAGATTTTAGTGTGAACTGATTGGTGTGATTAATGTGAACGTGTGCGCAAAAGAACAATTACAAAATTTCATTTTCATTTATAAGGTGATGTGTAGAGGAAGCCAGCGAATTTGTGTGTAGGCAATAAGGAGAACGCAGATGAGGATGAGGAAAAAGAGAGCATTTTTTTTTATTTTTATGATACGACCCCTAAAGTTTTCCTTGTATAGAGCTGTCACCTTTATACTTGAATACTAACACCTCATTGTCCCTCTACTGACTACCTTCACATCTGTCTTCCACATTCACTGAGTGACCAAAGAACTAACCAGCATGTAAAATCTATGGAGTGACTCCCATCAGCACAGAATTGTGACGAATGTCGTTCTGGAATGACGTAAAAGTTGCATGAATTCTGATATGACTGTTCAGAATTAAGTCGCATTGCAAAATACCAGACCTGTATCTGATTTAGGACCACATATGGAAGGCTACGTTCACACTGCGAGCCTTAAGGTCTTTGCACACTGAGTCCGAAATTTTCGTATGCGTTTTTTCGTATTCATCATCAGGTGGCTCTGAATTGTCAAAACCCCTGCTTGCCCGATCCAACTTTTTTTAATGACGGACAAAAGTTTCTGAGGCAGTGTGTAAACGTGATTGACACAACGTAAGGTCGTATTTATTTTTTAATGCACGAAAATTTCGGACGAGAATTTCGGACTCAGTGTGCAAGGACCGTTAGTGCTCAATTCTGATTTATTGCTCAGATCAGATTTTTTTGTATAGCTGTTCACGTTGTTTCAAATGTGTTTTAATCCGTCTCTTTTGTCCACTTTCAATCACTTCTGTCCTGACTTCTACGAGGGGAGGGTCTATGGGCGGGTAAATGTATGGGCTTTTTCAGATCTTTCGATGATAAAATAAACTTCGAAAACAAACTCGCACAATTTACATATGAACACGCCCGGAGACAATGGAAAAACAAAGAGAGCAGCAGCTTTCGTTTCTGCTCTGATAGCCGCAAAACCACACCGAACGCTGTGAGTGTGTGTTAGAAATCGGGAATGGTGAGAGAACATAGTGTTTGGGACGTTTTTTCGCCTTCAAACCAAACTTGGGTCTCCAGCCGCGAAAGTTTAAATCCCGTCTGGCTAGTGCACTTCCCATAATGTTTACGCATTAGGTCAGTAGGTGGACAGTAGGCGGTCTTTTGTGGCTGTTTGAACACATTTGACCACATAAGCGTTTACACTATGAAAGCAATCCAGTCGAATGCGTTTTCGACTACCTCTGGAAGTGGTCGGAAGTGGACAAGCTCAAAAAATGTTAGACCCCGTTTACACCTGTATTTAGTGTCATCCACTTGTGATCGGATTGATAAAAACGCATCTTGATACCAGGTGTAAACAGAAAGGACAAAGGACCTCAAAGGACACACTGCATCCATCTGAAACTTTATCAGCGGTAGTTGCTGTTGGTCGTATGCACTACTTTGTCATATTCATCGTGTTACTTGTACTGTTGATTATTTTCTCTTGCCTACCTTCCTGTCGTCTTTAAAATGCTTCTGATGACAATCATGACAGCTAACAGTGATTTCCAAACTATGCTGTATACATGTTTGAATTATAAGACATTATGCTATATCAGAAGGAATGGAAGAGGAGGGATGAGGAGTTGAGGAGTGATGAAACGGTGCATGATGAATGCATATAGAGAGAGTTGAGGGGGATGATAGGGAACCCGTGTCTCTGTTGTCTGACTGTGGGTTTCTAAGCTCAAGTGGGGCCACTAGTCTCTGCACTACACAATGTGTATGTGTGTGTGTGTGTGTGTGTGTGTGTGTGTCCTATCACGGGACTCACACTGAAGTGGAGGTTATCAGAAAAAGAAAGTACTCTGTCTAGCAAATGTGGCATGTTGAAATACCCTTAACCTCAAAGGACCTTCTGTCTCCCCCACGTCCTCCTGCTGTAATGCTCTCAGATCACAACCGGCTTATTTATAAACTGTCAGGGATTGTGGACATCATATATGAACCTTGAAATTCACAGCTAAGTGTTACTGTTAGAACTCAGAACTATCAAAAGCATCAGAATCTTTTTATGTCATTAATTATTAAATCAATAGGAGTGTCAAGAGAGTATAACTGTGGTCATAAACAGCATTAACAGCAAATCAGACCAATGATCAATAAATAGCTATATTTATTGTTAATAACCACAGTAAACTATTCTGATGTGTTGTCACAGGTTTGTGTATATAGGCTCTTTTATAATGACTTCAAATGTGGCTCATCCAATCCGATTTTAGTGCCGAACTATCAGTTTTATAATCTTTGCAGCCTCCTCATGAGGAAGTCTTAAAGGTATACAGTACCAAAAAACAGGCTAGTTAATTCTAAAAGGCAGAGAAAGGATGGAAAACAGTGATGAAAAACTACATCCTGACTGTTACAAAAGGTTACAAAAAAGTGAAGAATGCGGCCCCTTTAAAACCAGCAAGAATTTTTCAGACACATAAAAGATGCTATTTTTGCACTGTTACTTGACTTTCTCATAATCTATTGGCTATTTCGGTATTAAAGTAACTTCTTTCACTTCAAACGCTACTACTATTCATTCATAGAACTGGTTTTAAGTTCATAATGAATCTAATATGTCTAATAGTGATGGTTCTTATTCATTGAGTTGGTAAGTTGTTAACCAAGTTTATTACAAACTAAGCATGCCTGAAAGAGACTGTTCTCTGTTTGATGAGTCAGTGAGTTGTTGACTCAAGAAATGCCCAATTCATGACACTGTTATTTATACAACATTATAGATTTTTATTAATATTTTTAAATTAGCTATTATTTTTATATTTTCAGCTTTTATTTTAATTTTAGTAATTAGCTATGTGCTGTTGACATTTTTATTTATTTTTATTAGTAAAATGCTTTAAACTAAACTGATTTCAGTTAATTGCCAAGGCAACATTTGTAATTTCTATTTAAAGTTTTTAATCTAATATTTATATTTTAATTTATTTCGACTTTATTTAAATTAACAAAAATGTTTGTAATGGGTTTAGTTAACAATAATAACACTGATCCGTGAACAAATCGTTCAGGCCGTTTTTGTAAACCTGATTTAACTGATTTGTTGAAAATACCCAAACTCAAAAGAATGATCTGTTCATTATGGAAGCTTGTTTCCGCCACAGAATAAAACATTTTAGAAGATAATTGCGACTTTTTATCTCACAATTGTGAGTTTACATCTCGCAATTCTCACTTTTTTTCTCAGAATTGTGAAATATATAAAATCGCAATTCTGACTTTATATCACGCAATTCGACTTTATAACTCGCAATTCTGACTTACTATCTCGTGAGATACTAATTGTGAGATATAAACTTGCAATTGCGAGTTATAAGTCAGAATTGCGAGTTATAAAGTCCAATTCTGAGGGTAAAAAAGACTGACTTTTTTCTCAGAATTGCGGGTTTATCTCACAATTCTGACTTTATACAGTGGGGAGAACAAGTATTTGATACACTGCCGATTTTGCAGGTTTGCCCACTTACAAAGCATGTAGAAGTCTGTCATTTTATCATAGGTACTCTTCAACTGTGAGTGACGGAATCTAAAACAAAAATCCAGAAAATCACATTGTATGATTTTTAAGTAATTAATTTGCATTTTATTGCATGACATAAGTATTTGATACATCAGAAAAGCAGAACTTAATATTTGGTACAGAAACCTTTGTTTGCAATTACAGAGATCATACGTTTCCTGTAGTTCTTGACCAGGTTTGCACACACTGCAGCAGGGATTTTGGCCCACTCCTCCATACAGACCTTCTCCAGATCCTTCAGGTTTCGGGGCTGTCGCTGGGCAATACGGACTTTCAGCTCCCTCCAAAGATTTTCTATTGGGTTCAGGTCTGGAGACTGGCTAGGCCACTCCAGGACCTTGAGATGCTTCTTACGGAGCCACTCCTTAGTTGCCCTGGCTGTGTGTTTCGGGTCGTTGTCATGTTGGAAGACCCAGCCACGACCCATCTTCAATGCTCTTACTAAGGGAAGGAGGTTGTTGGCCAAGATCTCGCGATACATGGCCCCATCCATCCTCCCCTCAATACGGTGCAGTCGTCCTGTTCCCTTTGCAGAAAAGCATCCCCAAAGAATGATGTTTCCACCTCCATGCTTCACGGTTGGGATGGTGTTCTTGGGGTTGTACTCATCCTTCTTCTTCCTCCAAACACGGCGAGTGGAGTTTAGACCAAAAAGCTCTATTTTTGTCTCATCAGACCACATGACCTTCTCCCATTCCTCCTCTGGATCATCCAGATGGTCATTGGCAAACTTCAGACGGGCCTGGACATGCGCTGGCTTGAGCAGGGGGACCTTGCGTGTGCTGCAGGATTTTAATCCATGACGGCGTAGTGTGTTACTAATGGTTTTCTTTGAGACTGTGGTCCCAGCTCTCTTCAGGTCATTGACCAGGTCCTGCCGTGTAGTTCTGGCTGATCCCTCACCTTCCTCATGATCACTGATACCCCACGAGGTGAGATCTTGCATGGTGCCCCAGACCGAGGGAGATTCACCGTCATCTTGAACTTCTTCCATTTTCTAATATTTGAGCCAACAGTTGTTGCCTTCTCACCAAGCTGCTTGCCTATTGTCCTGTAGCCCATCCCAGCCTTGTGAAGGTCTACAATTTTATCCCTGACGTCCTTACACAGCTCTCTGGTCTTGGCCATTGTGGAGAGGTTGGAGTCTGTTTGATTGAGTGTGTGGACAGGTGTCTTTTATACAGGTAACGAGTTCAAACAGGTGCAGTTAATACAGGTAATGAGTGGAGAACAGGAGGGCTTCTTAAAGAAAAACTAACAGGTCTGTGAGAGCTGGAATTCTTACTAGTTGGTAGGTGATCAAATACTTATGTCATGCAATAAAATGCAAATTAATTATTTAAAAATCATACAATGTGATTTTCTGGATTTTTGTTTTAGATTCCGTCTCTCACAGTTGAAGTGTACCTATGATAAAAATTACAGACCTCTACATGCTTTGTAAGTAGGAAAACCTGCAAAATCTGCAGTGTATCAAATACTTGTTCTCCCCACTGTATCTAGCAATTGCGTGTTATAAAGTCAGAATTGTGAGATAAAAAGTTGCAATTACCTTTTTTATTCTGTGGCGGAAACAAGCTTCCATAGTTCATAAATATTGCTAGAAAAATATTTGGTCACTTTAGTTTAGGGTCCAATTCTCACTATTAACTAACTATTATCTTCGACTTTTGCCTCAATAAACTCCTAATTAGTGCTTATTAATAGTTAAGGTAGTTGTTAAGTTCAGGTATTGGGTAGTATTAAGGGATGTAGAATATGGTCATGCAGAATAAGGCATTAATATGTGCTTTATAAGTACTAATAAAGAGCCAATATCCTAGTAATATGCAACTAGTTAATAGTGAGAATTGGACCCTAAACCCCAAAGTGTTAGCAAATATTTTTGCAAATCCACTTGGTCACACTAGTGGAGCAAAAATTACACACTTCACATTAAAGTAATTCACGAGTGTGGATACTGAAATGAAACATAATCGATAACTTCATTAAGTATCCTAAGGTATAAAAGAACAATAAAAATTATGGGTTTATCATCACTTCTCTGAGTCAAAATTATTCAAATGTTTTGTGGGAGAATTCAGACAGCTTCCTAAAACATGAGTTAAGAAAAGAGAAAGCAGGGATACCAGCCAGGACAGGCAAAATCCATATATGAGAGAGAGAGAGAGAGAGAGAGAGGTCCCTTCAGCTTTGCCACTAATGAAGCCTAAGAGCCCAATTACACAGCCTTAACAGCAGGAGCAGCCGAGAGAGAGAGAGAGAGAGAGAGAGAGTATGTGTGTGTGTGTGTGTGTGTGTGTGTGTGTGTGTGTGTGTGTGTGTGTGTGTGTGTGTGCGCGTGCGTGCATTCGCTTTTGTCAGTGTGACGGCATACATGCCTTTTTGTGTGTATAAATTTGTTTAGATTAATGTGTTTTCAGTGTGTTTGTGTCTGCTTACTCACGCACATGTCTTTTACTCGCCTCATTCTTGCATGTTTGTAAAGTCCAGTAGTGTGTGTGTCAGCATGAGTCTGTGTGTGTGTGTGTGAACAGAAGCTGGGCCGCTCTGCTCTTTGTTAAAGGGCAGCTATTCTCTCTAGAGTTCTTCAAGTACCACGGCTGCTGCCTGACAGTTCACTGCCTCCGAAGCTCCAGCCTACCCCCATCCCGCTCCAGCGTCCAGCCAGGATCCCCTCACCCGTGTTGGGGCTTGAGTGCTGCTGGAGGGTGGCTGTCTGGAGAAGCACTTTGCAGCAAGAAGCCACTCAAGAAAAGTAGCGATGCGTGTCTGAGAGCTCTGTATCTGTCCTTAACAAGCAAGGTCAAATGTATGTGTCTATGTGTACGTAAGAGTGTGTAACTGCTCAAGTCAGTGTACAATTTATGATAATAATGGCATTGGGAAATAAAGTATCCAACAACATCCACTAAAAGCACAACTCTGATACACAACAAAACTGCACTTTTATACTCACACACCAAAGTTACTGTATAGACAGTTGTAAGTTATTGGAGTGTTTAACAAGAAAATATGCTACATTTTCAGTTTTGCTACTTTAAAATGTCATATTTAATTCAGTGTTACTTGTCATTTCTTCATAATTATTTGTGAAATTTACTAGCAGTTTCTAAGGTCAAAATGGTTTAAAAGTAAATCCCACACTGTAAAAAAAAAATATCCCGTTAAATTTACAGTAAAATAAAAAAGGCAGCTGTGGTTGCCAGAAATTTGCCGTTAAAAAGCAACACGGTCTCACTCCTATTCGTCACATATTGGTCAGTTCCTTTTGGCGTCACTTTTTAACGCACAGGGTACCCCTTTAGCATCGTTTTTCGACGCGCAGTACTCCATTGATTTCAATGAGAAACCTTTGGCGTCATACACAGACGCGTTGGGCATGGTTATCGCCATGATGAAACGATATATTGGGTTATGAGTGTGATTCTCAATTTAATCAGCCAGCATAATTTTATTTACATTTATTTTCTTTTTTTATATGCTATTCAGACACGTTTTGAACACGTAACCCAACCCCATCCCTAAACCCACCCATTTGTGTATTATAAAAAACAGGATATAACAGGCAGACACGACTGCAGCCACAATTTATTCAAAAGTACAAATATTCCAAGTGTTCCGAGGCCAAACGATTGATTTGTGTGAAGAAAATCCCCAAAAGCGATCAGCGTCGAGTCCATCCGCCGAAGATCATGAACACATTACAAAAATTGCCGCCCGAAGAAACGTTACGTCAGCTTTGACAGCATTGGCTGTCGTATGTCTCGTGACCAATTGCGTCATTACGTCAGCTTTGATTGTAAAATGCCATTGGCTCTCGTGTGTCTCGTGACCGATCGCGTCATGCTAAAGAGTCGGGTGTATCATTTGAATGAGATATGACTGAGTGGAGTGTGTGTGTTCACGGAGCGGCGGGTTGGATCATCATTTCAGCGATTAAAACATTAAGATCAACTCTGTTCTTCACATAAAGATATCGTATGACTTCAGAAGACTTGGAATGCAACATGAGTTAATACTTTTATACTGTTTTTGGTCAGTTTTTGCAATAAATACCTGTGACTGTACTTTTATTTGCCTGTTACGTGTTTTATATTGTTGAGAAGTGGGTAGGTTTAGGGTAGGAGTGGGGTTAGTTGCTCCAAAATATAAAAGTATAAATATTCATAAAATTGTGTCTACTTTTACAAATGCAAAGAATTAAATGCGTCTTGATGTGACGCATTGGGCAAACAACTGAAATCAATGGAGTAACTTACCCTGTGCAGCGGAAAACGGCAATATGTGACGAATAGGAGTGAGGCCGTGTTGCAAAAATACTGTGAAAATGTTTCCAGTTTTGCAGGATGTCTGTATATTTTTCAACTTATATTTCCTTAAGTGATATAATGTTAATATACACTTACTTTAACGACCAAAATCTGTCTTTTTACCCTTAAAATGTACCGATAACCACCACAACAGCACACATGACACTAACATAATAATGTAATAAACATTAATTAAATAACATAAAAAGTAACACAAAACAATAATAATGTACATTATTGATGATAAAAATAAGAAAAAACAAATGTGCTGTTTAACCATTTACAGTTTTTTTTTACCGTATATTGTAAGATAACAGTTAACCAATTTTTACTGTAGCATTTTAACAGTATTTTCTGTAAAAATTACAAAAAAATGTACAGTATAAAAGTGTAGTTTTACATTTTCAAATTCATTGTTTTATTTTAATACTATTTTTAGTGTACTTTTAATTGCAGTTTAGTTTCAGTTGTACTTTTATTATAGCTAAAGTTGACCCTGTGATTTTTTGTTGTTGACATTCATTATGAGCTATTACCATTTGTAATTTAAATGTAATCTTAAGAAACTATACATATGTATCATTCATTACGCGGCCGGGATTTTGCAGCAAAAGCATCTCAATTTGTGTCAGCAGTACACAACAAACCACCAAAACCAAAGTGGGAGATAACGTCATTACAATCGACTGAAGAATCAACATAACATTGCCAGAGTTATAAATATCTCAAATTATTATTTTTTGAATTTTGAAGCTTCAGGCTTCAATAGAGACAACTGAAACCATTTATAATCTCATCGGCTACTTGATGATTCTCAAGTCTAACCAAGAAGGTTCAGCAAGATTGTTAAGCAAAAAACTTACTATATGAACATTATATCAGAATCTGCAACTTTGACAAAAAAAAAATCTGTTTTAGAGTGAGAGAGGTGAGTAAAGATTACAAATCTACCTCTGTCTTTTACATCCGTATTCTCGCTATGAGTGTCATCCACACAAATTGCTGAACCCAGTAATTACACACAAATAAATAGGTTTTCATCTTAGTTTTAGTATGATAATAACCCTGTCACACATGCATGGTTTGTCCGAAAGCCTTGAGCACAATGAGCACTTAGTGCTTAAATGCATCTTGAGATGTGAATGCATGTCTTTGTGCAGCCAGCCTGCAGGAGGAGAGAGAGAAATAGACAAAGAGAGAGAAAGACACAGATTTTGCCAAGTCCACCCCATCCATCTCTAAGTCTGTCAGTGGTTAAATGGATGCATGTAATTGTACAGCAACTGTTTGCTGATTGAGTTATCCAGAATCATAAGACGATTAGAAGTTCTTCTCAGATATGGACACAGAAAGCATGTTACTGTCCTGATCTCTATGCAGACATCACATCAGATGCTGTAGAATATAAAAATCTTAAATATAAAAGCTTTCCCTCAGATTGGAGGGACGGATATATTGGTTGGGTCATTCTTATTTGCAGTGACGGAGGAGTTCCCACAACTTTACAACAGTAGAAATTAACACTAAATACCAATTAATCATAAAATCTATGTACATTTGTATTCTGTAGTGTGAAAGCGATTTGTGCTTTGTTACAAGTCATGTGTTTATATATTTATTGTTATATATTTATTGTACATGTATATATTAGGGATGGCTGGCCATTGACACATTTCATGATTCAATTCGATTTCTATTCACAAGCTTGCGATTCGATTCGGTATCAATTAATTGGGGCTTATCAGGTACATCATTCATTCATTAACCATTTCAGTCGTATCAGACGATTGGTGATTCTATGGGCCGTTTCTTGCCATACGCAAGAGACTGTCCATGAATTTGACGATGGTTTTTCCGGGGTAGGTCACCAGGTGTTTTCCTAACCCTCCCCATTACATGGCTTGGGACTCACACACACATGCATTCACACCTACAGACAATTTAGCATCTCCAATGCACTATATATACTGCATGTTTTTGGGATTGAGGGGGAGCACCCACAAAGACATAGGGAGAACATGCAAACTCCACACAGAAAGGCTTCCTGGCTCAGCCAGGACTCGAACCAGGGACCTCCTTGCTATGCCATCTATCAGGTACAGTACATGGCAAATTTCCTCAAGGAAAAAAATATCTCTTAACTAAAGCTGTAAACTATACAGGGAACCCCAGTTAGTACTGTATATTACTGTAATATTAAAGGTTAAAATGAACTGATTTGTTGGCTACTTTGTTGGCTACGTATGATGTAGGACGCAGGCGTAGCATAATTTCCGGTGACGAACGCGGAAGCGCAGAGGATAGAGAAGAAAAAAAAACTTGGTTCTCGTGAGAACTAGCATATTCTCACCGAAGCGTCCTACGTCATACGCTGGAACGCCAGTGTCTCGTGAAAGCGCGTAAGACAGTTAGCGGAAGTTAGAGATTACAGTTTGTAAAGTTTTAAATATGTATTTTTTTTTACACAAACGCATCGCTTCGCTTCAGAAGGCCTTTATTAACCCCCCGGAGCTGTATGGAGCACTTTTATGATGGATACATGCACTTTTATGGACTTCAAAACAGAAACAGCCATTCACTGCCATTATAATGCTTGGATTAGCCAGGACATTTTTTAATTTAACTCCGATTGTATTCGTCTGAAAGAAGAATGTCATATACACCTAGGATGACTTGAGGGTGAGTAAATCATGGGCTAATTTTCATTTTTGAGTAAACTATCCCTTTAAGAATCAAGGGTTCATAAACTTTTGAACGGGGTCATTTAATAACATGCATTTCGTATGATCCCTCTTATTTTGTTAATATAAATTAATTAACATTTTGCAAATTCTGCAAGGTGTGTTTTAACTTTTGATCATGACTGTATATATGTGTTTTTTGTGTTTTTTGTGGTTTTTCGTGGTTTACTGTATTTAGCATAATAAACTATTTTTAAACGAATATCCATAAAATATATTGTTAAATGAATAATAAGCATACTGTAAAACAAAGAGAACGATCTTCACTTTCAATGCTGCTGGGAATCGCAGACAGAACTAAGACATTAAATATCTGTTTGTGATTGTGTGATAAAAAGTGACCTTAAAGGCCAGAAAACCCAGCAGTCCACAAGCTGCAGCTTACTTCAAAATTACAGACTGTGTTTGGGACACGTGTGTGTGTGTGTGTGTGTGTGTGTTAGAGAGAGAGAGAGAGAGAGCAAGTGGGTGCATGTATGTCTGTGTCTGTTTGTGTGCATATGTTGGGCTTTTCCATAGCCTAAAATTAAAATCTGGGTTTTATAAACGCTCTCTAATTATGGAGAAGAAGATGATGCACTATTTTTGGGAACTGTGGCCATGAACGCCCTTCTCGTACACACAGACACACACTCACTATAACAAAAAATGCATATGTGCATAAATACAGTCTACACAAGCCACCGCAGAATAGAAAATATCACAACAAGTAACCATAAAAAGACAGCGTGCTTTTGTAAACAGAACAACGTGCATGGATCTGCTGAACAACACTTTCTGAAATGCTACTACAGTAGTATAGTGAATGTTAATTGCTGTCCTTGGAATGCACAATCATTTCTAAACAATGTTAACCACGCAAGGCCGCCATCACAGTCACACTGCAGAAGAAAAAGCGCTGTTCTCTTGGGAACTGGTCTGTGTAGAGTTTGTGTGTTAGTGTGTGTTCATGGTTTGACCCAGATAACAAGACGAGGTTGGTTTGGATGCTGGACGAGCTCATTGTAAACATGAAGGACCTGGACTTTTGATTGTGATTATGTACAGGCCACTGGTCAAGTGGAGGACAACAAACAATTGTTGCTCTGCTGTGCGTTGTTTTTATTTAGAGTGAACAAGCAATGTAAGAGAAAAAAAGTGTGTACTGAAGAAATATTTTAGGTTAAATACAACGTAAACTCTATCAACGGCACCTAACGAGCGAAAAGAGCGTCAGGACATTTTGATGACACTTGTTTTCAGTTTTTGAAGTCTCATTAGTCCAAAGTTAAGCTGTACATCAAAAATGAAATATCTTCTAATTGTGTGACGTCACACAGTACTTTCACATTCAGTGTGGACAGACAAATGGATTGCCTAGATAGGACATTGTGAATAATCCACAATATTCCCTTAATAACAACGAGTATAAAGGATTTAAAGTCACTATTAAATCAAAGTTGACTGAAAATGGAATATTGCAGTATTTATTATATGATTTATCTGTGCACATAATTTTTTAAAACGCATGCGCCCTCATATTCTTTAATCAAAATAACTTCCCCTCCCCCTTGCAATAACATCTCATCTTTGATGACATGTTCACCGGCACAAGGACGGGATAATAACCTCTCTCCTCCAGGAACCTGTCACTCACATGAGATCATCAGCAGTAACAACGATCCAATCAAGTCCCGCCCTACATTTTTTCTTTCCGTTTCACTCCGATACACGTCACAATAGGGAAGAAAAGACCATCACAACTTACGTTTCATGCCGACTTTTATAATATAATATTAATTAAATAAACAGAAACTTAATTGTACTTAAAGAGAGTACATTTTCATTATATTTCTTAACACTTTAAAAAAATGGTCACGTCCAATTAAAATAATACAATTTTAAGTTATTATGTCTTAATAATCTTTGGTCATGATGTAAAGAAGTACACTTATTTTGATAGGTTGACCAACTTTAAAGGACATATAAGTACTTATAAGTTTAACTGCAGTGCGCTATTCAGTATTACATTTGAATTATTAATATATTTTAAATGTACTAAACTGCAACTTCATAACAAATCTGTAATTACAAACCTAGGTAACACTTTAGAATACTGTTCTGTCATGAATAACTACACAGGAACAAATGAGTAAACTCTTATTAATGAATTAGTAAGTAATAGCGCTCAGTTGAAGTCAGAGGACTATTAAGAACTAATATACAGGTTCATAATTAATGCTAGAAATGCGTAATGTATAATTAATTCTAGTGTTAAGGTCATGGTAACCCACTAGTAATGACTCAAGTATTACCAAATCCTTCAGAAGGAATTACTAATTGTAATTGATAACTCCCTAGTAATAACTGAAGTCATTGTAAGCTTTTGAGGTTTTTGTAAGGTTTTGGAATGGTATTCTAGTGTTGCCAAAATCTACTTAAAGTGCCCCATTATGGTTTTTCGAATGCAGTGTGTAATATAGCTGTTTGTGAATGTAAACATTCTGCAAAGTTGTAAAGGCAAAAGTGCACGATAAATAAAGTTATTGTCTCCCAAAAGAGAGAATTGACTCTGAACCGCCTATACGAGTCGTTTGTATTTTGAATCCCACTGCGTTATGGTTCTGCGTCACTACATTAGCATAATGCCTGCCTATGTTGTATGTTTTCCGCCTGCGAACAACTTGACCAGCCCTCAAATGTAATTTTACTGACGACTGCTTCTCAAATCTCGGAGTTCAACGCGGGATTCGCAAAACGCTTGCTCTTGAAAGATGGGTCACTCAGTACCCAGTTTATTTGGACCAGCTTGCTCCTCAGAATCACAACCTCTAAGTATGAATAACTATTGATGTATATATTTTCTACCGGGTGTTTAAAATACATTGTTTTGTGTTTTATATTGTGTAAGTTTCCAGCTAACTCACGTTATTAATGTCTTACTGAAATACTTCTGCTGAGCAGCTGTGGGCTCTGTTACCTAAAACTCTGTCTATTAATGCAGATTGTCTGTCGTTCTTAGTACTTTGAGTAAAGATAAAGGATAGAGCAAGATTTGTTTTACAAACGTTTATGTTACATCAGTTATTTACGTTAGTGCTGGGCTAATGTATGCGCTGTTTTTGATACGGTTCCCACATGTGCACCGCCAATAAATTAGAAATATACACATTGGTTTGTTGATGGACATACACTTGTTAATGCTGATGGTGAGGAATTACAGTTGCAACATCTCATAATGTACTTCAAAATGAGTAGTGTATCACTGAGAAACGTCCTGCTCAAGTCGTCCTTGCGATGAAGATTCAGGGTGAATAACTAGTTCTTTCAATGTTTCATCATCGGACTCGCATTTGGATTGATATGTTAAAATCGACGCCATCGTTACTGTCTTTACAGTGTGTACAATCACTGAGCTTTAGGAAGCCTCTGGAGCAGAAGTTCAGTTATGGTAATGGGTGTTTAGCTTCCGAAACACGCGCTGTACGCGGTAGACCAACCACAACACACTGGGCCATCTGACCAATCAGAGCAGAGCAAGCTCGTGGAAAGGAGGGATTTAGAGAGACTGATTCATCCAACGAGTCAATTGAGAATCATTGAAAAATGTGGTGATGTGCAATGTATATTATGAGAAAATGAAACAAAATTAGGAGCCTTTAAAATAGCATAATAGGGGCACTTCAAATATATGACATGCAAGTTTCAATAAAAATTACATTAAAGCATATTTTAGTTTACCATAAATGCTGGTCAGTACATTCGGATGTACATTATCCCGCTTATTACTTGCCACATAAGTAAATAATTAGACATGCAATATTGATCTGAGGCTAAATATTTTATTAGCTCTTTAAATGCAAAGCTTCCACGGAGAGAGCAGTTGCTAGTAAGCAGCAAATTCAAGCTAGATGGACATTTAAGGGATATGGTCATACCACTTATTACACAGTAATTCACCACATAAATAATTATGGGGATAAGAGATATTGATTTGAGATGAAACTGTTTTAAAATCAAATGTGTTTGTTATCTTATCCATTACAGTAATTTTAATATTTTATTAGCTCACCAAACGCAAAACTTACATGAGGAAAAACTGTTTAGCAAGCGTAAATCGCAGACTTCAGTGACAGTTACCCGGTTTTTATCGGTTGTTATGGGAGGGATAACATACCGCTGGATGGTGCGATTGATCAATCAGAATCAAGTATTCCACAGAGCCATGTAGTAAATAGTAAATATATATTAATAAAGTATACAGTGGTGGCCAAAATTATTAGAACACTTGGCATCTGGGAGTCGTCTTATTGGGCCTGGATTTATTTTCCAATGACCAGAAACTTTCTTCTAACTATTGCCGGAACTACCTGCGACAGAAGGAATCTGCTGGAACATTGAAAATGATGGACTGGCCCCCTCAAAGTCTAGACCTCAACCCCATCGAGCACATTTGGGGCGAGTTGGAAAATAAACTGGACAGATCTATTGTACATTCAAAGGAAAGCCTTTGACTTCAGTTGCAGAAGGCATGGGATAACATTAGTGTTGAAGTTCTCAGAGAAAATATATTGACACTATGCCAGAGAGATGTGCTGCTGTAATTGCTGCAATAGGTGGACACACCAAATATTAAAGTTAAAAGTGGATAAAAACAGTACGACTCACTTCATCTGATATTTGATGGTCAGAGCAACCATCTGCATGTTTCATGAACATTATAAAATGAAATCATGTTTTGGAGGCAAAAAAAGGTCAATATTTTCAGATCTGTCAGGTGTTCTAATAATTTTGGCCACCACTGTATGTATAAATACACAGTCAAACCAAAAATTATTACAGACACCAGATATAATGTTTTTACTAAGTGGGTGCAGGACACTATAGTTCATTTTATGTAAGTGAGGATAGCAAAATACAGTAAACTGTGACATATTATATCCAAAAATTCTTCATACAGTGGACTACCAGTAAAACTGATAAAAATTTGGGACCAAAACTATTCAGACACTTTGACCTGACCATGTTTTGCTTAAGTGTTTTTTCTTTAATTGCTAATGCGACCTTTTACACCACAGACGGAACAAAATGAAGCATTGCTTGGTCATTGGTTGACCTAAATTGGTATTATCTAATTGTGTATTTAAATTTAACAGCTGAGAGCTGATTGGTTGATTGTGATCCATTACATACCTTTCTAAATACATAATGTTATCTGACATTATCAAGATGAATTTGTTCTGACACAGTTTAACTCTGAGTTCTTGTCATATTTTATTACCATTTTCTGAACTATAGCGAATAAACTGTGATAACGTGAGAAAATGTTGAAGGTGTCTGAATAAATTTTGGTTTGACTGTATATTCACTTACACTTTCTCCACTTTCTATGTAATCTGCAAAAAAGGACATTGCCAGAATCAGTGAATGAATCTGAACAAATCTCTTTGATGAATGGACTCAAAAGATTTGAGTCACTGAGATGACCAGTACAATAAGACACATCTGTGAGATACAAGCCACCTACGGTGAAGGAGAGGGGGACAGCTGAAGACAGAGATATACTGTACACAGAGGACTAAAGAAAGACATGAGATCAGAATGAGAGTCTGTGGACAGGGAAGGAGGAAGAGGGAGATACAGAAAGAGAGTTCGTTCAACAATTCTTGGAGTCAGTTAAGACAAGTAGAGTGAAAGGAAAAACTATCCAAACAGAGATTCCCGCTGTGCACCAGGAGGAGCATCTCTCTCTCCCCTTCTCAGCCGAACAAGACACTGCTGGGGGATTTTTCATCCGCAAATTCCCATCCGAAGCGGTCACACAAATAAACACAGCACACATAACTGCTTAATGATTCCACAGAGAAAGTTTTTCCTCAGAAAGAGCGCTGACTGTCACATAGATGTTCAGGATGGAGGTCAGAGGTCAAAGCATGTGTGGCAGGGGCAGGTGTGATGGGTTAGGCTCACGGTATCCAGTGTCTGGGTCTTTGTTTGCTTTTTTGATTTATTGCGGACCGCCGCCCCTTCTCAGAACACGTGCAGTTTTGCCCTCCCTTCCCCTCCTCTACTCTTGTCGCTTTTTCCCACAAAAATAAACCCTCCTGGAATGCCGGCGTTCCGAGGACGCCCCTCCACACAATTCCCCGGATGTCTGTCAGGAAGGTTTCTCAAAACACACTCCCCTCTCGTCACACTCTGACCTCAAGGAGAACTGCGCGCATATATCCATACAGATGCTGAGTTATGATTGGTCAACACAATAAAGTTCCAGTTTTCCAAAGTTCATCATGTCAGTTCTGGAAAAATAGACATAGTCGGACACAGACAGACAGATGCACACAAACTCGCTGCAGCTGTCTGAGGGGGGCTTCGGATCAAGGTCACCAATGAAGCTGGAATCGCTGGTATCTCAAAACAGCTTTATAAACACTCACACACACATATACAACAGCCAGTTCAGCTCACACCCACATTCTTACAGCCATTGAAAACACACAAACACGCTAGTGCTCAAATCTGGAGCAAGATAATGCTGATACAACGTTGAGCAAACACTGATTTTACGACTGTTGAGTCAGTGGATCAACACTGAGTCAAGAAATCTCTATATGGTGCGTAACTGTCAAAACATTATCACAGTTTTACGGTTAAAGATGGAGATCAACACAGTGTGTGCTCTTTGGCCGTGTGGGGGAGATTAGCATCAGCTAAATTTAAAGAAATGCAATCAAAAGCATTAGCATTAAGGTCTTCTATATGCTAGTGTACTACTAGAAAAAGACAAAATGATCCTTAGGCACAGTATGTAAGTTTTGCCGCTAGAGGTCGTGTAACCGGTCCTACCTACTCAACCCGCTCTGAGTGGGATTCGAACCAGTATCTCCGGCGTGGGAGGCGGGCACGCTAACAAGGACACTAAAGATCACGGCCGCTAGCATCAGTCGCTAGCATGCCTCTTGAGGTCAGGGGAGTGGGGTTTACATGCACAGCTCTTACTGGCCTACGTCTGTTACACTCACCCCCCTAAACCTCACTCTCATCCGAGTCACGGCACAAAATGTAACCGGTCCTACTCAACCCTCTCCGAGCAGGATTCAAACTGTGGTCTCTGGCATGGGAGGCAGGCTAGCTAACAAGGACACTTAAGACCACAGCCGCTTGAGTCAGTCACTAGAGCGCTAGCGCGCACAGCTCTTACTGGCCTACATCCGTTACAGTCGCTTATTTAAAACAATAGTAAAGGCATAGCTTGATGACGCCGTGAATGAGCGTGGAATCATCTGAGTTGTCGTCTTCACCTCCACAGCCGATGGAAAGCAGTCCAACGGGACTCAGAAATCATGTTCATGGGTGAGCTAATTTATTAAAGTTTTATTAACGTTACTATGATATGAAGCAGGGCGGGGCCGAGAGCTGTAGGAGCGGAATGAGGCCAAGTGGAGTGATTGCTAATGAGAGACACCTGTGCGTTGCACCGGTCTCGAGTCCCATGGAAGAGCTTCAGAAAGATATAAAGGAATGACGCAAGTGAAGGACGAGAGAGGACCAGGTCATCATGAGACAGAGCTGTTTTACTTAATCAAAACAATCATATTAAAATATGTTTGAGTGTGTTGAAAGTTGTTATAACCTTACAGGATTTTTATTAATATAACTCTGATTGTATTTGTCTGAAAGAATAAAGTCATATACACCTAGAATGGCTTGAGGGTGAGTAAATCATGGAGTAATTTTCATTTTAAAGTGAACTAATCCTTTAATGCAAAAATCTTACATATTATATCTTTAAGTAGATAAACATTTAAAATTTACAGTCCAAAAATATCCATGACTCATCTTGCTCACAGGGGCATGTACTCAATTTTGTCCAATTAAATGTGCTCTAGTGCATTTTCTGTGGATGCCCTACTCTACCACGATTAACAATAGCAAAGTCTATTGTGGTTTTATAAGGCTGTTCGTTTTTAATTTGTTAGTTTTTAATCAGTTGAAGTCATTTTAACACATCTACATGCAACTATATGTCATTCATTCAAGACTAAGCACTGCCTATTTTACTGGTGTGAACTTCATCAACAATCATGTGTGTTTGTGTAACCCCTCCTGTCGAACCGCCCGCTCCAAGCGGGACTCGAACCCTAGTCCGCCGGCATGAGAGACACCCTAACAAGGAGGCTAAAGGCTGCAACCACTAGCATCAGTCGCTAGAGAGTCTCTTGAGATCAGAGGAGTGAGGTTTACTCACACAGCAACTACTAGCTGGCCTCTGTTACATTTGGAGCATGTCTCTCCACATTTTAGTGCCCACAAGTAATTCTGGTCCAATTCAAATACTATACTGAATGGCTGCGATGTCACCATCTGTACTTTCCTGCATATATTACTTTGTCAGCGATGTACTGAAAAATCACTTGATCTATCACCTGATATGAGATTATAGATGTAGATCACAGTTTATTCGCTATAATTTAGACAAGAACTCAGAGTTAAACTGTGTCAGAACAAATTCATCTTGATAATGTCAAATAACTTTGATAGAAAGGTATGTAATGGATTACAATCAACAAATCAGCTCTCAGCTGTTAAATTTAAGTACACAATTAGATAATACCAATTTAGATCAACCAATTACCAAGCAATGCTTCATTTTGTTCAGTCTGTGGTGTAAAAGGTCGCATTAGCAATTAAAGAAAAAACACTTAAGCAAAACATGGTCAGGTCAAAGTGTCTGAATAATTTTGGTCCCAAATTTATCATAATTTTTACTGGTAGTCCACTGTATGAAGAATTTTTGGGTATAATGCGTAACAGTTTACTTTATTTTGCTATCGTCACTTACATAAATGAACTATAGTGTCCTGCACCCACTAGTAAAAAATTATATCTGGTGTCTGAATAATTTTTGGTTTGACTGTATATAGGGTAATGGCGGCCAAGGCTCATTGATACACGTGGTAAACATGCAACAATATCTCTTTCACATTCAACTAAGTGCCTCAAACAAAACTCTTGAGTGTTTTTTTAACGTTTCCAACCTGTTTAACATGAGTAACTAAATGTTGGATTTCAAAATGTTTGTGAAGGAAACAATGAGTGCTTTACATGAGCAACTAAACGCTCAAGTGAACATAATGTGAAGCGTTCGTTTTTTCCTGGTGGACCATTAAAGACAGCGACACACTAGAGTCCTGACATCCGGCAGAAGTCAGCCAATCAGACTTAGACTTCTAACTTTGCAAAAGTGTTTCCATTTTAGTGTGCAATATGCATCAGACTTATAGTGAAAGGAGTGTGGTCATGATGTCTGAGGACGTTATGTTAAGAACACTCACACACACACACACACACACACACACACATACATTATATATATATATATATATATATATATATATATATATATATATATATATATATATATACACACATACACACACTGTATATATATATATATATATATATATATACACTGTATATACATACACTCATAAACACATAATGTAGCAAAACCCAGACTCGACTCTCATTACACTCTCTCACTCTTTCCCATCTCATTCTCACTCAACAGATAAACAAACATTCAACTAAAATTACTCTCCTTCACCCCCTCCACATCATCTCCTTCTATCATCTTCTGTCCTTTCCTTGATCTCTACCTCTATTTCACACTTTCCACTTCTTTACCTCCTCTCTCCCTTCTTTCTCTCTCTTGGTCTCCCTCCCCCTCTATCAACTCAGTCACTGTGCAGCCGCACATAATTAGCTCTAAACAGCGCACTGCTCTCCCCCACATCTGGAAAGAGTTTAGGCATGGCAGTTTCCTACCAGGACAGCTAAATATTTAGGTTCAGACTCACTGTGTATGGATGAACTCATGATAGAGGGGTGGAGCAAGAGGAAAGAGAGGGTGCGTTTTTGCAGAGAGGGGGAGAAAGTGGAAAAATGGCCGTTTATGGTAAATATATTGGGCTTTATACCACAAAGTAGCACCAAATGACTTGTATATGCCAACGGTATACACTAATGCGGAGAGGATTTATGAGTAATTTGGGATGTAATGGAAACCTGGAGAAGGCTGACATGCGGAACGGCATCAAACAGCACGCACACACGCACGCACAAAAAGCGATCAGTTACCCACAGAGGTCAAAGCAGTTAAACTCTAATACGGAGGTGTAGCCACAAATCCTCTGCCGAGCTGCTTGACAAACAACAAGAAACAGCCAATGAAAGGCTTTCGCTGAACAAACCGCATCTCTCCTGCTCCAAACAGAGTGCTTTGGGTGATTTACAATTTTGAATACATTTGAAAGAAGGGCAAAGGTGAAATTGTGGGGAGTAAGGAAACAGAAGAAGCAGTCTGAGCCATGGCTGAGAGGTTAGCACACGTGCTCCGACACATTGAGATGTGGGGCTTGGGTGGCAGCGCAAGTTTAAATCCAGTCTCGATACTGCTCGCAACCCCTAATCGACAACATTTGCTAGGCACTATCAAATATGGGCTGTCATATTAGGCAAAAAACAATAAAACGGCGCAAAAAGTAACATCAGAAGTTGAGCAGAAACAAAGAAAGAAAAATATATTGGGAAAAAAACATGATTTGGACTTAAATGTGCAATCTCTACTGCCACTATTCACTAATTCATTCAGGTTATGGTCTACGGATGAACAATAAGGAAGGAGAATACGATTTTGGGTAATTACTGAGGTCACTCCCCCACATTTTCCCTCTCCACCAATCAGATTAAGGGATGCCATCTGCTTATCTAACCTAATCAGCTGAGGAATGCCAGATGTTGTGTTGCAGGCCGGCAGCTGGTCCAACAGATAACCTTTACCAAAATGACTGACCCCAGAAATCACATTCTGACCTCTTGAGGTCTGTTTAAAGTTGGTCGGATACAACTCACACAATCACTTATTTACGGTTAGAGCTAAAACGATTGCAACACTGAAATGCATGTGAACTGTAACATACAGTGCTCAGATATCAGTGAATATTCTCCTGCGAGACTTCTAAAACCACCAAAAAATGTACCGCACTACCCATAATTCCCCTTCTCTGCCTGACACACCGACAGAGACTGTATAAGTGGGAAGATACTGACTACTCATAGGAAAATGAATGAGATAAATCGTAATGATTAATTTGGCAGTGTCATGAACGATTCGGTCCACACGATTAATCAAGCCTGTTCACTCTTAAATATAAAGGTTCTTTATTGGCATTGTTGGTTTCATGAAGAACCTTTAACATCCATGGAAACTTTCCATTGCACAAAAGGTTCTTTATAGTGGAAAAAGGTTCTTCAGAAAAATGTTCTTTTAAGAATTGTTCACTGAAACTGTTCTTTTATATGGCATCAAAACCCCTTTTGAAAGCTTTATTTTTAAAGTTTTGGACTAAAGGAGGTGGCGTTTGTAATGCCTGATGAAACAGCATAAGGACTGATGTGATTACAAGGTTAAGGGACTTGTGTAGGTTAGAGACTCAGCTGGTATGCTATACAAGTGGCATTTTAAAGCAGAAAAGTTACTGAAAAACAACCCAAGAAATGTTTAATTACACAATCTATTGTAACATATTTAATTCAAAAGACATTAATTGTCCTAATGACACATCAGATCATTAGAGATGTTCCCATCCAAATTTGCGAATAAAACGTATGCACAAAATTAGAATATTGCATAAAACATTTGCGAATAAAGAACCGTTTTCATCCACTGAGTCGAAGAGAACAAAATCATCACTTACTGATAGACTGGCGATTAAATATCACTAAGAAAAATGGAAGTTGATGTAGTCGGAGATATAATAATATATAAAAAATATTACTCAGAGCACGCAGGCGAAATGCAATAAGCACGGTCATGTTATATTGCTTTCTGAGGTGGATGCCTGGTGTTTGGGAATGCAGTCGTGTAAGACAGTTCTGGTAGGTAATTATATCGAACCACTTTGATGACAGACTTTTCAGAATGACCAAAACAGCATTTCAGATGCTGTGCAACGAGATCATTCCGCTGGTAGGTCTTTTTGATGCACATCAAGGAATTTAGTCGGTAAATGTGTTTTCATCGTAGTTTATGCGCGTTTTCTTATCGAATAAAAATTTATCCGACTGAGCTCATACGTTTTTTATGCACATTTTTAGAATTTATGTGCATCTTGGTGTTTCCATCCAGCATTTTTTTATGCAATATCCCAAAATGCGCATAAAAATAGGTGGATGGAAACATATCTAATGGTTCCCAAGACCTGAAATGGGTGTGTCAGATAAAGGCTGGCCCAGACTGAGGCCATGTTCAGACTGACAGCAAAAATCCGATTTTTTTTTATCTTTGAAAGTCTGGACATGAAATTGGATTTTTTTTGGAAATGCAATTCCAATCAGATTCGTCTGGACGCTCTGGCTGCTCAAATCGAATTTCTTAACTGTCTTTTGTGTCACTCTTAACGCGACACACAACAATAACGCCAAAACTGGTGACAGAAATGCCTGAAGTATCCATTTTTCCTGCATCCGTTTTGAAAGCCTCGTCACATATGTGGGTACGCCTACGTCATTACCAAAGCAACCCCTGCAGATAGATGGTTATGTCTGGACACGCAAATCTTATTTGATCACTTGCAATTAATAGTGCGGACAGTCTGCCTGAAAAGTAGAAAAAAAATCAGATTTGCCTTGAACATAGCTTAAAAGATTATTTTAATTCAGATTTTCAAAAAGTGACATAGACAACATAGATTTAACAGTTTTGTTCCTATTTTGTTCCCCTAAGACAGCACACCACACACTAATTCCATTCACAAACAACCAGATTCCCAACTGTGAACACAGGAAATCTCGCAAAATCTCTCAAACGTCAAACGTGACTTTAGAGTAAACAAACATGGCGGACGACGGGAGAAGAAATGGCGATAATAGAGTCACGGAAATAAAAGAAAAAGGATTGGATGAAGTTGTGTTATTCTTCCGTCAGCTCGCTTTCTGATTTGGTATTGTTTCATTCCACGTGACAATCTACAAAGTGCACCTTTGTCCTCTGGGTTCTCCCCACACAACAGATTTTTGATCGTAAATATTCAACATGTTGGATATTTACAATTTGAGATCGGTGTGGCCCCGACATTCTTCTGAGCAGATTTAATCACTCTTAACACACCTTACACCACAGGACAATCTGATAAGATAATCTGTAGCACCATGAAAATAATCAGGACTTTACCTAGGATTGTCGGAAGGGAAGAATTGGGCCCAAAATTGGGCAGATTATCTTGTAGTGTGTGGGTGCCTTGGGATAGTTCACCCAAAAATGAAAATTCCGTCATTAATTACTCACCCTCATGCCGCTCCAAACCCGTAAGACTTTCGTTCATCTTCAGAACACAAATGAAGATCTTTTTGATGAAATCTGAGAGCTTTCTGTACTCTCCGTTGACAGGTACACAACTACAACTTTGATGTTTCAAAAAGTTCATAAAGAGATCGTAAAACTAATCCATATGAATTGAGCGGTTTAGTCCAAATTTTCTGAAGAGACTTGATCGCTTTATATGATGAACAGATTGAATTTAGGCTTTTATTCACACATAAACATTCATCAACTCACATCAGTTATGTTCCGAAGATGAATGAACATCTTACAGGTTTGGAACGACATGAGAGTGAGCAATTAATGACAGAATTTTCATTTTTGGGTGAACCATCCCTTTATGAGATCCCAAATGTGCAGTGTTGGGGGGTATTTTACCTGTTTGTGTAATTTTTCATATTTTTTCCAAAATTCCAAGCATACCTATAGGCATTTGGTGCATCAAACAAATTCAACAAAGGGAAAAAATAATAATAAATTGGCTACATAGATTAATGGCTTAGGACATTCCAATTTAACCCATTGCTTGGGTTCTACCAGTAATAGGCACTCCTGCCACTACTGTATAAGCAATGACGTACATTCGAGTCTGTACACTGGAGGGAAGTTAGCGAGAGAAGGGCATAAAAAAAGCACACAGTAGGAATATAAGTTCCACCTTTCAAATAAAGGAGACGATCAAATTTGGCAAATGTTGACAAGCAGTTTTGAAGACTTGAAAGTCCCATTCAAGCAGGTGTGAGCCAAGATGGCCACTGGGGTTTTGGTATCATTCACCTCTACAAGAATTATTATTTTTATACAGACATTACACATTTTCTCCTGGTGAATTAGAGAGCAGCTGAAAGAGATGAGCGAGGAAGAGACAGATGATGTATCTCAGAGTGCATCAATCGCAAGGCATGTCTGCGAAAACAACAGTATCGACACAATTTCAAACATTCTGCACCTAAAAAGACAATCTTGAGAAACAGTTGGATCAACTACCTTGAAAAACACCCAACTAAACTAGTGCTGAGTGCAGCATTTTCATTAACCGTTGCTCATTTTCCCTTCAGGGGGCAGGAGACTATGAATACTTTACGTCTAACACACAAAGCCTCATAAAAGTGCCACACGGTGCACTTTCCACATGTTCGGAAAACAAATAAACGATGTTAAAAGGTGCAAAGGCTCATGAGAGCTTGTCTCCAACCGCCTCTGTCGTCTGCCACCCAGCCTACTTTTGCCCCCTTCCTATCTCTTTTTTTTTTCAGTCCATTTCCTCCGGTTTCGCAGAGGCAATGTGTTGAGCAGATGTAAGCAGTTATTAAGCAGAACCACTAGCCTCTTTAAATGGAGTCCTGCTACCCTGTGCCTCCTCCTCCGAGGGGACCAATCCTCTAGCTGCATACTCCTCTCCTGGGCTTGTTCGCAGCGTTTTGAGTGCTTTTAATGTTTATGTTTTTACGACAGCCATGTGCAGGCGAATTCTGCTCCTGCTGGGAAGGGGAGCAGAAGGGCATCATGGGAAGGCAGAGTTCTGAAACGGCGAGTGTTTAATTCCTGCTTTTCCGCACCAATTTTAAGGGCGGATACTACCAAAGACGTTGGACGGCTGCACGGGTGTCCATGTCAAGAAACAGACGAAAAATAGCACTCTCCTCACCAAAACAAATACACATAACTTTAAAATAATCTCCCTAGTCTCACACTGGGATTAAGTGCATACTTTGTCCGACAAGTATTTCATACAGGCGCCCAAACACCCACAGATCTACTCTAAAGTACTAGAATAGCCATCCAGACTAACAGGTAATATCACAATAGGTCATAACTAGCTACAGCCACACTTTGGAGTGGGTTTAACTTCCTTCCTGCACAGACAACATGAATATGGTCCATTATGAACAGACTGGGATATTACAGAAAGGAAGGAGACGGAAAGCCATTAAAGTGCACAGATATGGGGCGGGGTGGGGTGGGTTCTTTTTATTCTCCTTTAGCATGGCTAAATCAGCTGAAAAGGGCCTGTGTGTGTTGGGGACAGAGGACAGGTCTTTGGGGGGGGGAGGGATGCATACATGAAGCACATTTCCTTTGCTTTCGGATGGAAGGCATGTGTAAAATGACAGGGCTCTGACAATACATCAGTTTTGAGTTCAATGCTTCACTCTGCTCATAATTCTCATTTCTCATTTAAAATGCAAATATGTGGTGAAGCAATGAGCTGGTAGTGTCACACTCAGTAGAGTTTGTTTCACTTTGTAAAACACTCAAGCCAAAAAAAATGATTTTGACAAATTAAATGTCCATTATTTTCCTTCTTATGTCTGAAGTTTTGATGCCTTTCAATTCAACTTAAATCTCTCTTGAATGTTTGTCAAATATTGTAGCAGCGCATAGTGACAGAATCTCTGTACTTGGTACAGTATTTACAATATAATAATTCATTACGGCTGTGAGGTTGGACAACTGTTTAAAAAAAATAGTTATGAAATACATGCTGTATGAATGAATTGAAAAATGTACCTTTAAACCTTTAAAATATGCAACATTATTTCATCAAATAATCAATTGCGCTTCAAACAACTATTATTATTGACATTTATAATAAAGCATTACACCAGTTATTTTATTATTTTTAGATGTGCTCTTATTTGAGATACAGTTAGTTAATATCATGTATTTTTAATATTAATTTATTTTAACAAGGGCTACACATTTCTCCAATGAATGAATACCATAACCTAAATGCCTGAATAAAATCTGATATTATGATCTAGTCTTTCTCATTGTAAGTCTATTAATATTACTGTAAATTTTCCTTATACCACATATATTTGTAGTAATAAGTGAGTTGTGGAGAAAAATGTAAAAATTGATACAGTTTCCCCTGGACTCCCTATAGAGTTACATTTTGACAGCTGCTCAAAGCTGCTGTCTATTAAGATCTTGTACAGTAGTCACCAAAAGTATCCAACCTTTGTCTTCAGCACTCATGTAATTCCAGTTTACATCTTCATGACCGCTGTTGCTGTCACAATTACTGATTTTATGACATACATTGTCTAACCAAAGCCATGTTCAATGATACCTGTTTCTGTATCTTTAAGACAACATTATTGTGCCATCAAACATTCATGCAGTCTCATTTGCTAAAGTTCTGCATCTTCAAATGTTTGTTTGAAACTTGTGCTTCAGGGAATTTCGGTTAAGCTTAATGGTATTCTCAAACAATCCCACATCCTCCTACAAACTCAGGTATAATTTACTGCACAAGCCATGAGCTTAATATATAATTATACTGAGAAGCTGATTTTGAGTACACTTTGTTAATGTACTGAAGGCAATACATTGTGTTTTCATGAAATATGTAGACTACAACATTGATAAAGTGTTGCTAAAGAGTGAAAATGAACAAAATACTCACAGAGAGACGGTCCTGTTGGGGAGCAGACTGACTTCGGGCGTTTCAGTCAGCTCCTTCCCACCGCAGCTCACTTTCCTCCGCGCTCCGGGCGCAGGGTGAGCTTTACCGCGGTCCTCCGCGCAGCTGCAGCCGCTGGAGAGGAGCTCCGGACAGCCCGCAGAGGTTCTGTGAAGCAGCAGCAGGAGAAACACACGAACCCAAAACGGGATGCGGACGCAGGGTCCCGACATTGTCCCCCACACTATCAACTGTGCGGTCCCAGGTCAGCCCATGACATCAGGGCACAATCTTTTCTAAGTGATAACTTAGACAGACAGTAATAAAGACAAATTACTCCTTTCCAAGTATAAATGGATAGATCACCACGGTAGACTGCAACACTCACTTCTTTTAAAAAATGACACTCCTGTCACTGATGCAATAAATTATATCCATCATGTCATAATTCTATCATGCACTTTCTTTCCTCCATGTCATAAATGAAACTGAAGAATTTTGTAGCACTTTACGAATGTGACAAGCGCAAACGACCGGCGCGCAGAAATGTCACTATGTCGCCTTTCTGAAGGAAAGTGAAGTTGTTACTCTTGTGCTTTTGAGCGCAGCGCAATTACGAGTCCTCAAAGCAGCTGTTGTCCATACTTTTCCCCGGAGTATTTCACAGAAAAATGCAATTTGATTTGTCAAAGTTCCGGGCGCGTATCAGCAAACATGACGGACTGCGGTTCCGGTGCGCTCCGGGGTCCGTGTGGTGTAAGTCGCAATCTGACTTTGAATAACGGTGCAGATCCTAATTCCAGGACTCTGGCGCTTTTCCTCTGCCATCCTGTCACACTCACATTCAGCTCCAGCCTCAGCGCGCACATTCCTCTCCTTGGGCCGCGCGGTCCTAGCGCGGCTAATTTAATGTCGCCCATATCAATCTAGTTATTACAGTAGCCTATCCAGATTGTGCTACTCTAATTCATTATTATGGTAATAAATGTACTATGTATTTACATTTACAAGTGACTGGGAAATGGGCAAGTGAATGTTAAAAAAGTGTAATTATAGTATATAGCTATTATGTAATTGCATTGTAAACATAATATCACAACATAATCTTTTTTTAAAACAACCTCAATTCAATATTTTCTTATATATGCTACGTCTACATTAATCCAGATACATTTGAAAACTGCGTTTTCGTTTCAAAGCTCTCTCCGTCTATACTAGCATTTTAAGGCGTTTTCCAAAAGTTTCTCATCCACACTGAAACATCGGAAAATACTAAATTCACCTTACTGCACATGCGTAAAACCTCATAAAAGCTTACTAGGATTATACAGACAGAACAGACATCATAAAGTTCTCATGCTATTCTTCTGGCAGCATTTTATATAGCAAAATGTCTCACCATGCATCCAGGTCGCACTCAGTCACCATTCTACTATATTTGGTCTAAAACGAAACTGCTCTCATGTTTTGCCATAGGACCCTTCGCAAAGATCACCCAGTGGAAAATGCATCAAGGAGCAAAGAGGACACTGACAACACGTCGACAGACAGGACAGAGCAAGTTACTTTTGATATAAACAAAGTCTCAGCTTTCAAGTTTTGTAATTTTTTAAGAAATTCAAACAATAAATACTGTTTTGTGACTTTATTGTGTGACGAAAGATCGCTGTAGTGCCAAATAAACATGAATGAACATCAGAAGGAATGTTGTTTCAACTGCGGAAAGACGTCAATACGAATAATTTTCGAGTTCAAGTCCACCAAGATTAATCTACTAACTCTCCTGACTGCTTTGTCGGACAAAATGGCGGATTCAGCATTATGATTGGTCAGACCGCCTGTCAATCAAACTCCAGGCAAAGGGTGAAATTGTCTGTCATCTTTGCAGGACTGTGATATGAAGTGTACAAAGTAACACCTTTAGCAACAGTGTGAAAGTGGATAGCACATAATAGCGGTATACACATACATATCTATCGGTTCAATATGCGTCACGTGACTAAACGTGTCATCGTTTTCAAATACCTCCGTTTTCACAGTCCACACTACAATGCGAAACGCAGTTTTCAAATGTATCCAACTTGGGAAAGCGTTTTCAAAAAGCTCCATTTTCGCAGGACAATGTGGATGGAAGGCCAAAATGGAGAGGAAAAAGATGCATTTTTAAACGAAAACGTATTAGTGTGGACAAGGCCTGGGTTATCAAGTGAAAGAGGTAATTCAGTTTTAAATGTGCGTTTTTGTCTACTTTTAATGCCAATCTCGCAATAGTGTTATTGACAGATGAAAACAGCCACAGTTGTGAGCATGTAAAACTAAAGAATCTTTGAAAAGGTTTTGATTATATGACCAACACATGAGGAATGACTAATAGAAATCCTCAGGAACGGCATTTGGTATTCTTCTTCAATAACCACAAAAACTCTTTCCTTCTGTCTCTCTCTTAACATTACTAATAGATGTATGTTTGGGCTTGGCCTCTGACTTGTAATTAATGCTGACTACAGTACATATCAGGCACTATGACCCAGTTGGTCAGTCCTTGCGGCTGTCGGTGCCTCCTTGGATCTTTGCGTGCGACTGGACCATAGGAGCCTGAATGAAGCTTTGGCTGCGATGTGTACAGAGCACATGGGGTCTGAGAACCAAAAAGGAGAAATTTAATACATCCAGGAAACAGATCATCAAGAATGATAGATATACAGTTGCCTCTTAGTTTGTTTCTCATGGTTCTGACAGAACAAATATAACAGAACTTGTTGATTTAAGTAAGCAGTTGAGGATGGTTTCACAATGTACACATAAGCATTTCTACAATGAAACCAGTATTTGACTTATCCTTACAGCTGTGTCAACACTTCATAAATGCACAGCTGAGGAAATGAAAACCACACTATAGCTGAACATTACACATAACCTATTACTGTGTTATTACAGTATTGTAAACATGTAATAACAATGAACCACACACGGACAAACTAATGTTGCCTCTTTGGAATCATTTTTGTCAAAGTTATAAGCTTTTTCTTCAAAACTATATTCTCTCTTACTGACTAAATACTATTTACACTAATGCTGGACTATGAATAAATAAAAATAGCTTTAAACCGCTCCAATGAAGTGTTGTTTAACAAACTGTGGACTCCAAAACCGAGCCAAAAAAGTGAGCGCCAGGCAATTATATTTCAACACTCGGATACCACTTAGACGAAATGTGTGGATGATCGCCATGTGTCATGCAGTATACACAGGCTGCTTGAGGTTAACCTTCAGACGAACCAAAGAAAACCACAGAGACAGAATCAGGAGGATTATTTTGAAGGGCATAAAGTTCTTCCAATTTCTGTTTGTCATCATTATAAAAACAGTGTGTGTCTGTTCTGCTGCTACTAAAATCCTCTTATCAGGCATTTGCTATGGAGGGAAAATGCTCCCATCAGCATAAATTTTCAAATGTTTCAAAAAGGGCTGTTGTAACTAGGGAAAAGAGGAAAGGGGAACCAGATATGGACCACTGAGATGTTTATGAGCCTTGCTGTAAAATTCCCAACACACACTAGACTTAATTTCCTCAGGTCTTTGATACTCATACTGTAAGTCAACTTTTGTTTCCAGCAGAGCTGAAATTCACTGTTGTTTTATTTTAAAACGGCAACTTTTAATTTTAAAACGGACCCCTTTTGATATACAAGAAGCGGGGAAATAGGAAACCGAAGCTCGGGCTTAAAAAACAGACCGAGGCCACGTTTTGAAAATACTGCAGAGAAAACTGATAGAGGTTTTCAATTGAGGTTGACGTTCGTGTCTCGGTGCCACAGGTTCAGACGTGTGCGTGCTGCCCGCTCGCACAAAGGGACACTGTGCTCTTGCTAAAACCATGCAAACCCACGTTTGTTATTCCTGTACCCGATACCGAGCTGCGGAATGAGGGCCTGCGGAAAGACGATTCCGATTGCTCCCGGAAACGTGCAAACGCGCACCACGGCGCCTCCAACCGAGGTCTGTTTATCTTGCACTTTAAATAATGTTTCGAACACGTTCTCTCCCCACCTTCAAGACCCCCGAGTCCTCCTCATCTGGTACGCAGTTTCCATTTAAAATGTCACGTCCCAAACTGCACATTACATCAAATTGTACTTAATGGCATCCAGACAAACTTTTATGTCCTTCCAACATTCTCATGCTCACTTTCGCTTACTCCCTCCTATTCCCCCACTGCTTTTCTTTTCTAGCTCATATCGCCGAGCAAGCAGTATCTCCCTCTCCCTCAACAACATCTGGAGTCCATTCCAGGTGGAATAAAGAAGAGGGAATATAAATGGAGAAGTGGGCCTCAGTCTGCAGCGAGAGTGAAAGTCATACAATGGACAAATACGAGGAGGAAATGACACAGATAGTTATTAGGCTTTAGAAAGAGACAGACACTATATCATTTTTATACAGGATTAACATGCAGTCCCCAAAAGACAATGAAGTCACACTTGAAATCAGTCTAATATGATTTGGTGCTCAAGTAACATGTCTTATTATTAGCAATGTTGAAAACAGTTGTGCTGGTTAATATGTTTGTGGAAACCGTTTTTTTTTTTCGAGATTCTTTAATGAATAGAAAGTTCAAAAGAACAGCATTTATTTGAAATAGAAATATTTTGTAACACACACACATTATATATATATATATATATATATATATATATATATATAGTGCTGGGTAGTAACTGATTAAATGTAATCGGGATTACGTAATCAGATTCCAATAATTTATTTAGTACTTGTAATTATTTTATATTATATTATATTATATTATTATACAGTATTATATTATATTACGTTTTAAAATGCTCATCACATTACAGTTACTTTTTTATTACATATTCACACAATGGTGTTAAATTATTCATAATTTATTGATTCTCTCTAATTCTTCTATTTACTCTTTTCCTTTCCTAAATTTTCCTATTCATTTTCATTCAGCTTTTCATCAACTCCATCAACCCCACAATGAGTTAGGTCAAATGTAACCAAAAGTAGTCTGAATACATTACCCAAAATGTGTATGTATGTAGGGTTAGGGTTAAGTTATATATACACACATACATATACACACACACACAGTGGGGAGAACAAGTATTTGATACACTGCCGATTTTGCAGGTTTTCCTACTTACAAAGCATGTAGAGGACTGCAATTTTTATCATAGGTACACTTCAACTGTGAGAGATGGAATCTAAAACAAAAATCCAGAAAATCACATTGTATGATTTTTAAATAATTAATTTGCATTTTATTGCATGACATAAGTATTTGATCACCTACCAACCAGTAAGAATTCCGGCTCTCACAGACCTGTTAGTTTTTCTTTAAGAAGCCCTCCTGTTCTCCACTCATTACCTGTATTAACTGCACCTGTTAGAACTTGTTACCTGTATAAAAGAAGGTCATGTGGTCTAATGGACAAAAATAGAGCTTTTTGGTCTAAACTCCTCTCGCCGTGTTTGGAGGAAGGAGGAGGATGAGTACAACCCCAAGAACACCATCCCAACCGTGAAGCATGGAGGTGGAAACATCATTCTTTGGAGATGCTTTTCTGCAAAGGGGACAGGACGACTGTGCCGTATTGAGGGGAGGATGGATGGGGCCATGTATCGCGAGGTCTTGGCCAACAACCTCCTTCCCTCAGTAAGAGCACTGAAGATGGGTCGTGGCTGGGTCTTCCAGCAAGACAACGACCCGAAACACACAGCCAGGGCAGCTAAGGAGTGGCTCTGTAAGAAGCATCTCAAGATCCTGGAGTGGCCTAGCCAGTCTCCAGACCTGAACCCAATAGAAAATCTTTGGAGGGAGCTGAAAGTCCGTATTGCCCAGCGACAGCCCCGAAACCTGAAGGATCTGGAGAAGGTCTGTATGGAGGAGTGGGCCAAAATCCCTGCAGCAGTGTGTGCAAACCTGGTCAAGAACTACAGGAAACGTATGATCTCTGTAATTGCAAACAAAGGTTTCTGTACCAAATATTAAGTTCTGCTTTTCTGATGTATCAAATACTTATGTCATGCAATAAAATGCAAATTATTTACTTAAAAATCATACAATGTGATTTTCTGGATTTTTGTTTTAGATTCCGTCTCTCACAGTTGAAGAATACTTATGATAAAAATTACAGACTTCTACATGCTTTGTAAGTGGGCAAACCTGCAAAATCGGCAGTGTATCAAATACTTGTTCCCCCCACTGTACATACATACATATATAAAATAAAAACTTTTTAGTGATATATATATTTCATTATATTTTGTTTTATTATTTTGATATAAATTTTCAGTGTTTTTGGTTTTTAGTCATGTGAGATCAAAGACAGCTACTGCAATACTACTGACTTTACTTTTAGACACTATGTATATTGGACAGTTCCTCCCAGGGATGAAGGTAATGACCCCTGGTGAGTGACGTTATTTTTAGGAAATTATGTTTCCCTCTATCGCTCTGATGAGGTCACTATCTGCCTCCAATCCACAGGGAGATTTAATACCAGTTGAACACAACCAAATGTATGAAAGGCACAAAAACATAAAGGCAGCCAACAAATATATAAAGAACACTTTGTGAGTTCATTTCAAAGCAGTGTTGGCCTGTGATAAAAGGATATCTACTTGATCTGAAGTCAAGTGACTCAGATATGAAAGTTTTCAGTAGGCCTGTGTTTATGTATAGTGCCACCTTGTGGTGTCTGCCTGTATCTGACAATAGTGTATACCTGTTTCAGGGGAGCATCTATAGGCTAATAGTAACTATAGGCACTATTAATATCCAATGGTGTATATAGATACAACACAGGAAAATAGTTTTTTGTTCTTCTATTATTTCCACCAAATGTCATTTCCACCAGATATGATGTATTGTGTTTAACAGCATCCTGTGGTGTAAATTACATTTCAAACATGATTTAATAAAATAACATACTCCTTTGTCTGGCGGAGACAAATAAATATCATTTTATGTATCCTAAAATAAACAATTATTTTATTTATTTATTTAACATTTCGATTAATTTGACAAAACTGTAGCTTGGTTGAAAATGACACCAAAATGTTCTGTTCACAAGTGATTTTTACCAAGATTATTCAATCAATCGTGCAAATAAATTTTTTAGTTTTTAGTCGTAAATTTGTTCAGTATGGTAGAAATTATGTCATAATTAAGAGACAGTCATAACTTTTGGTATAAATCATTTTCACACAATAATACATAATGGAATGGTTCATGTTTACTTAAGATTACTATTATTACAATTTATAAACATGTATTAATTCATATTGTTATGATGGAGTTGAAAAAACAGGATTGAAAGTCTGGCTCGGATGGATGGGATGGATGACAGATTAAACATTTCTGTGAAATTTACATAACAAAAATGTAAAACGCTAAAATCTGTTCGTTTTAATAAAAACAAACCCCTTGGTCATAAATTAAAAAAGTTGCAGAAACACCTATAGATAATAGAATGACTTCAATCTAAACTTGAACTATAAACGACTTTGTGTTCGGATAAAGGAAATATTTCTACAAAGACATAAAACAGTGTGAAGACCAAATATGTGCAAGTGGGCCAATATTTGACACACCCCATAAAAAGTTGGGCCTCAACAATGAGGTTAAAGAGCAGGAGTGAAGTGCGGACCACTTGAATGTACATCAGCCATTCCGTCAGCATGTCCCATTAGGAAATCAGTCTAACAAATGTCTGATTGCTCCCATTTCCCTGTTCACCAGGGCACAGTTCCTGTCTTTAGTGTTAACCGCTGATTCTGCTTAATGGGCTTTAGGGGAAAGATTGATTACAGCGATGTCTGGAAACAAGCATGACCTCACACACGTGAACAAAACACCAGAGATAACAACCCATGACCTTAACTGATTGCTGGGAGAAACCGATGTCCAAAAATATCAAACAGCGCAGGCAGGTCATTCATCTCCGCCAAACAATGTAAATTGCTCCAGCACAGATTATTTTCACTGGGTAGTTTTATGAGAGAGTAAGTCTTAAATGAACTGAAAATCCCCATTACTGTAACTGAAATTATTCATAAGGCTGGGTTAAGAGACACATGACCTCAATAGATGTTTGACTTGCACTGCACACACATTTCTTTACCAGTGTCAGAATAACAGACTAAACTGGCATCAACACTTTAAACTAATAAACATGTCATCACAGGACAGATTTAGATTTCTTTTATAATGAGCCCCTAATGGCTTAGTTCATTGTTTGGAGATAGCTGGTACTGATTGACAGGGAACCAGCCAACCACTGTGATGAAAAGAAAACATCACTGCTGTCCCCTAGTGGTCAAACAGAAAATCAACAAAAAAATATGTTTTCCTCTTCTTCACAATGCCTTTGTGACATGGCTTTAGTTGCTGTTAGGTTGCTGCAAATCTAAAAAAAAAACAACAACAAAAAAAACAAAACAATTGTGACCCTACCCCTTTTGAACTTAATGTATGTGCCCTGTCTTTTCAATATTATATAATATTTTTCAACTTTATATGTCAGTTTTTTCTGATGAATAATTAAAATATGGAAGCTTGTTTCCGCCATAGAACAAAACAATAAGGTAATTGTGACTTTTTATCTCACAATTCAGATTTTTCCCTTTGCGAAGTTTATCTTTAATTGTTTCAGGACTTGATTCGCGTTTCAATATAGGTTAATTATAAAAGGGGTACAACGGGGCCAAAGGTGCACCGCTGTATGATAATTTTATTCTCCTCTAAACCACTAGATGGCACAAAATTTGCTGCATAAAATATCATAAAAAATTATATTATATCATATCATATAATAAAATATGATATTTATTGTTACTACTCTAATGCCATATTAGACTACATTTTTATGGGATCTCCTGCAAAGCTTTCAGATTCTTTAGTTTTTAAATATTTATTTTAATATATATCTATTAAACAAAAATACATTTCCTTTATTTATTAAAATAGTCCAGAGAGAACCTCGTCTTCCGTCCAGAGTCGAGAGAGGACCTCGTCTCCCGTCCAGAGTCCAGAGAGGACCTCGTCTCCCGTCCAGAGTAAAGAGAGAGGACCTCGTCTCCCGTTCCAGAGTCCAGAGAGGACTCCCGTAGGGAGCCAGTGCAGTGTTGACAGAACCGGGCTAATATGGTCATACTTCCTGGTTCTAGTAAGAACTCGAGCTGCTGCATTTTGGACCAGCTCCAGTTTATTTATTAAGCGAGCAGGGCAACCACCCAGTAGTGCATTACAATAATCTAGCCTTGAGGTCATGAACACATGAACTAACTGTTCAGTATTTTGCATTGAAAGCATGTGCCGTAATTTAGATATATTTTTAAGATGGAAGAATGCAGTTTTACAGATGCTAGAAACGTGGCTTTCAAATGAAAGATTGGTATCAAAGAGCACACCCAGGTTCCTAACTGACGACGAGGACTTGACAGAGCAGCCATCAAGTGTTAAACATTACTCTAGGTTGCTACGTGCAGAGGTTTTTTGTCCAATAATTAAAAATTCATTTTTTTCAGAATTAAGTTGTAGGAAATTACTAGTCATCCAATTTTTATATCAGCTATGCATTCCGTTAATCTTGTGAATTGGTAAGTTTCGTCAGGGTGCGAAGAAATATAGAGCTGAGTATCGTCAGCATAACAATGAAAACTAACACCATGCTTCCTAATGATATCTCCCAAGGGTAGCATGTACAGGGTGAAAAGCAACGGTCCTAGCACTGAGCCTTGCGGTACTCCATACTGAACTTGTGATCGATATGACACCTCTTCATTTACTGCTACAAACTGATAGCGGTCAGATAAGTATGATTTAAACCATACCAATGCAATTCCACTAATGCCAACATAATTTGAAAGTCTATTCAAAAGAATGTTGTGGTCGATAGTATCAAATGCAGCACTAAGATCCAATAACACATAGCGAGATACAACCATGATCGGATGATAAGAGCAAATCATTTGTAACTCTAATGAGAGCAGCCTCAGTACTATGATACGGTCTAAATCACGACTGGAAATCCTCACAGATATAATTTCTTTCTAAAAAGGAGCATAGTTGTGAGGATATTGCCTTTTCTAGTATTTTTGACAGAAAGGGTAGATTTGAGATTGGCCTGTAATTGACTAATTCTGTAGGATCAAGTTGCGTTTTTTTTAATAAGAGGTTTAATAGCCAGCTTAAAAGTTTTCGGTACATATCCTAATGACAAAGATGAATTAATGATATTAAGAAGTGGATCTATGACCTCTGGAAGCATCTCTTTCAGTAGCTTAGTCGGGGTTGAGCATACATGTTGATTTATATGATTTAACGTGTTTAGCCAATTCTTCCTCTCCTATAGCAGTGAATGAATGGATTTTTTTCTTAGTGCACTCTCTGATGCGATACTGTAGTAGATGGTTGCATAGTTATAATTTTCTCCTTAATATTATCAATCTTGCACGTAAAGAAGTTCATAAAGTCATTACTGCTGTGCTGTTTGCAAACATCAGAAGTTGAAGCTTTATTTCTTGTTAATTTAGCCACTGTATCAAATAAATACCTAGGGTTGTGTTTGTTTTCTTCTAAGAGAGTCGAGAAATAAGCAGATCTAGTAGTTTTTACAGCCTTTCTGTATGCAATCATGCTCTTTCCACGAAATGCGAAAAACCTTGAGTTTTATTTTCTTCCAGCTGCGCTCCATTTTTCTGGCTGCTGTTTTAAGGGCCCGAGTGTGCTCGTTGTACCACGGCGTTGGACTATTTTCTTTAATCTTTAAGCGCAGAGGAGCAACTGTGTCTAAAGTACTGGAAAAGAGAGTCAATAGTTTCTGTTGCAACATCGAGTTCCTCTAGGCTATCTGGGATGCTGAGGAGATGGAACTGATGAAGAAGATTATTTACAAAGCAATCTTTAGTAGTAGTGGTGATAGTCCTACCATATTTGTAACGAGGGGACGGCTTTGCAGCCTTGGCTAAATTAAGTATACACAATACTAGATAATGATCTGAGATGTCATCGCTCTGCTGCAGAATTTCAACGGCATCAACATTTATTCCATGTGACAATATTAGGTCTAAAGTATGATTACGACAATGAGTGGGTCCTGACACGTGTTGCCTAACTCCAATAGAGTTTAGAATGTCTCTAAATGCCAATCTCAATGCGTCTTTTTCATTATCTACATGGATATTAAAATCACCAACAATTAGGACTTTATCTGCAGCCAGTACTAACTCTGGTAGAAAAATCAGCAAATTCTTTAATAAAGTCTGTATGGTGCCCTGGTGGCCTGTATACAGTAGCCAGCACAAATGTCAAACGGGATTTATCATTTACACTACATAGTTACGTAAAGCACCAAAACTTCAAAAGAATTATATTTAAATCTAGACTTCTGAGTAATACTGAAGATATTACTATAAATTACAGCAACACCTCCCCCTTTTACTTTCAGATGCGGCCCGTGTTTATAACAATAATCTTGGGGGGTGGACTCATTTAAAGTAATGTAATCGTCAGGTTTTAGCCAGGTTTCTGTCAAACACAGCACATCTAGGTTATGATCTGTAATCATATCATTAACAATAAGCACTTTTGAGGGAAGGGATCAAATATTCAGCAACCCGAGCTTTATCATTTGTTCATCTGTATTATATCTGTTTTTTATTTGTTGAACATCAATTCAATTTTTACCCTTAAATGGGTTCGAGAGTTTTTTGTATTTACTAATTCGGGGAACAGACATAGTCTCTATGCGATATCTAGATGAAATAGTCTCTATGTGTTGGGATTTATCTGACTTCTGCGACGTGAGACAGCTAGCAGACGGTCGGTTAAGCCAGTCCGTCTGCTTCCTGACCTGGGCCCCAGTTAGTCAAGGTTCAACTCTAAGACTATGTGCCATATTACTAGAGACAAGAGCAGCACCATCCCAGGAGGGATGAATACCATCTCTTTTTAACAGGTCAGGTCTGCCCCAAAAGCTTTTCCAATTGTCTATGAACCCTATGTTATTCTGCGGACACCACTTAGACAACCAGCCATTGAGTGATGATAGTCTGCTAAGTAAGAACAAACTACATAGCCTGACATCGTACTTGCGAGTTCACACACCTCTTTAATGTTAATTTTGGTGATCTCCGACTGGCGAAGTCGAACATCATTAGTGCCGACGTGAATAATAATCTTAGAGAATTTACGATTAGCATTAGCCAGCACTTTTAAATTTGCTTTGAGGTCAGGCGCTCTGGCTCCTGGTAAACACTTGACTATGGTGGCTGGTGTCTCTATTTTCACGTTCCGTGTAATAGAATCACCAATAACTAGGGCATTTTCAACAGGATTCTCAGTGGGTGCTTCACTGAGTGGGGAGAACCTTTTGATGTTCTAATAGGAACGGAAGAGCGGTGTTTTGATCTGTGACTATGCCGTCTCACAGTCACCCAGTTGCCCGGCTGCTCGAGCTCTGCTGCTGGAACCGAACAATGTCCAGAGTTCACTAAGCTAGTTGCATCCAAAGCAGTATCTAAAGCTCTTACATTCTCACTATCCTCAATTAAAGTTTGGATGCGTGTCTCTAATTCTGAAATCTTCTCCGTCAGCCTATCTCCCTATATTTATCACATGTGTAATCCTCACCGCTGACAGAGAAGGCTATACTGAGCATGTGACAGGCAGTGCAAGTGACGATAACAGGAGAAGATGACATGGCTTAATGTGTTTGTTGACTAATCCAACTCACCAGTTGTTTAATGGACTCGTAAAATGCGTGAGAGAAAAACAGGAGACCCGGCTGCACGGATGGCAGGCTAACAGGCTAGCGAACTGCTAACGCGTTGTGATAGTGATTTAGATTAAAAGCTAGCGATGTCAGATTAATGTGATAGGCAATATTAGACAATATATCATGATGAGTAAGTTATATTTAGCAGTATAAACAACAAGGAATTATATCAAATAGAGATTCAAAAGCAAAGAGGACCAGAGAGGACCTTGTCTCCCGTCCAGAGTCCAGAGAGGACTCCGTCCCCCTGGAGGGGGGGGGGGGGGGGGGGGGGAGTACTGTCACAGTCACCTTCAGCACTTCATATCCCAGAATCCTCCCTACTCACCACCTGCACACAATCCACTATCACCTGCACCTGCCGTCAATCACCCTCATCACCACAGAGTATATCAGCAGCACTCTCACCGCACTTCAATGTCTGGTCTGGTCTCTACAAGACAAGGTATATACTCCCTACTATTGTTACTCACCTGATCATCTGTCATCCATCATCCGTTCTGTGATCGTCTGCCTGTCACTCGATCCTGCCCACGCTGACCGTTCACCAATGAACGATGAACAGTCTTAGTCCTATCATACTGCTGTTATACTCACCATCACTGCTCCAACCTCACACTTCACCTCAATAAACTTTGTGAACAGTGTTCCTTGTCTGTATCCTTCTGTTGTCTGACAGAAGACCAGACCACAAAAGGAAAAGATGAGTTTTGAACTCGCAGGATAGATTGCTCAAAAGAGCCACCTGAATTAACCTGATCTGTTTGAATTCACCAGAGGATTCAGTCGTCTCGCCGTCACCTGCCCCATGAACAAAGAGATCAAATCAAAATCATTGTACCGGATTGGGGTGAAACAACCCCGGCCCATCCCAGAGTCTCGTCCCGTCATGGCCGCCTTCCCAGAGTTTCGTCCCGTCAAGGCCGCCGTCCCAGAGTCTCGTCCCGCCATGGCCGCCGTCCCAGAGTCTCGTCCCGCCATGGCCGCCGTACCAGAGTCTCGTCCTGTCATGGCCACCACACCAGAGCCCTCTGCCAAGACGGCTGCCGACATGCCGGAGTCCTCTGCCAAGATGGCCGCCACGGCAAAGCCCTCTGCCAAGATGGCCGCCGCCATGCGAGAGGCCTCTGCCAAGATGGCTGGCACGCTTGAATCTTCACCCAAGATGGCCGCCATGCTTGAATCTCCTGCTAAGATGGCCGCCACACCTGAGACTCCAGTCCCTGTCCAGAGATGACTTTAGCCGCTGTCCAGAGTCCAGTGTCGACCTCGTCTCCCGTCCAGAATCCAGAAAGGACACTTTATTTTATAGTTCTTTTCTAATTTTAGGAGTTTTTTTTTTATGTTATATATATATATATATATATATATATATATATATATATATATTTTTTTTTTTTTTTTTTTTTTTTATTTTATGTAAATTTTGGAGAGGAGTACTTCTGAGGAGAGTTGTATTTTTTTGTATCGTATTTTGTATTGTTTTTATTGCAGTTTGGAAGAGGATGTCGATGGCTCACATGGGTGAAAGGAGATGAGTGCTCTAGTTTTTAATTTGTTTATGGTATGTTATGGTATGATGTTGTACAATGATTTACTAAATTAATGTGAAGAAACTTGTGTGAGGTAACTTATTTGATCCACCAATCATCCACCAATTTTTTTCCAGCTAAGTGATCACGTATTCACGATCATGTATTTGATTCCTTGCATTCAACATTTCAATTTGAGTAATTATAGTAACAATTTGTAATTAACCATTGACATTGATTATTGATTATTATTAAAACACTACTAACTATGTGATGTTTGATATATTCCAGCCTCAGGCAGACGGCTGGTCAGGAGGTTTGGAGACTCCGTTATGATGACCGTGATCAGGATCCGCTGCCAGACCCGTCCCAGACACTGAGCCCAGAGCAGAGCCCAGATGATGGACGTCCGTCCATTTCTATTATAACAATATACTTATAACAATTTGATGTCACCACTGACATTGAAAATGATGTTTGAAATATTTCAGGTCACTTCAGATCCAGGAGAGCTGCTTCCACTCAGACAGATTCTTCACCGCGCATCATGTCCACATCATCTTTGTCCCTCTCTAAGGACAATGTAGAGAGTTAAGCCTTAGCAGCAGAGGCTTGTACATCGTTGAGTGGAGATGGAGTGGCGATAGATCGGATAGCCGAAATGATCAGGACAGTTGTGGCAAATGGAGTTTGTCCAGGTCCAACAGCCTCCAAGAGATGATGTGCCCTCCGCTGCCAGGTCAAGTTCCTGTTGAGCCAACAGAGACTTCAATTGCCATGGAGGCTTCTCCTGTGAACAAGAGCTCAACAGGTGAGATTGAAATAAGGCTGGGCGGTGTAAAGTGTACTGATAGAGATTTTGTTATTTTGTGTGTAAGACTGCTTCAAGTTTTTGAGTTACAGCCTGGTCATATTTACTGTTGCTCAGCAAAATTTCGCTGACATTTTCTTTCAGATTTTTTTTCCCCGAAATATTTTAGACAGTTATAAACATAGTTTTATGTTTCAGAACATTCAAAAGTAACGTTCCCATAATGTTTGCGAAATTATTTGAGGTCAGAGATGTTTCTAATAGTTGTCTTTTCAATTGTTTTTCTTCATTTCAGAAAAACCTAGAGAATTTAGGAAGAGGAAGGGAATTCGTTCTTTCTTCGAGAACGTGTGGAAGGCTATGATATATCCTTTCCTCTGCTGTTGCCACAGTAGTGCTGTGGATGTTGTGGAGCCTTTTGTCCTTCCACCAGATCTGGACCCAGAGCCTGATCCAGATCACACAGTCATCAAGCCAAGTAATGGCAGTCATTATTCCTCAAACATTATTTTAAACAGCATTGTTGCCTGGTTTTCCACTAAAAATATCTTAAGGCTTGTTTTCAGAGAATATTATTATTAATTCAAAGCATCTAGCAAGCTCATATATTTTTCAGAGTCCTTTGAGTCTCTCTTTAACGTGGGAGAGATGATTGGATCCGGAGGATTTGGCAAGGTGTACGTGGGAACATGGACATTTGATGGCAAAATGGTAAATTTTACAAACATTTGGCTCTTGCATCATGCATCAAAACCTATTTAAAACAATTCACAAATGGTTTAATACTTAGTGCAAGGTCAGGTGCTTGAATGCGGTTATTGAAACGCAGTAGCGGCTCCTGGTCGTAAATTTAAGCAGGGCAGATTCTGGGTCTTAGTGCTGGTTTATGATTAGCTTTATATTCTAATCGCTGATTCTAGTGAGGAAAGTCATGTCTATTCTCAGAACAAACATAAAACAAATTCAACAGAACTAACATTACTGTATATAAAGGCTATTCACATGAGCACATTTAAAATAAAGGATTTATACTTTCATTAATTTGATACGCTACTCCACATAGGAGTAACAGACATGCCAACTAGTTACTGACCTGATGCAGACACATAGCTGAAGCGGACTGATATCGTCTTGGTCTGCAGCAAGGTTTACGTGAGGTCACGTGAAAATAAGTGGGGCACTCAGAAATCTGCCCCAATGGCTCTCTATGAAAGCGCGCTGCAGTTCCATTTTTCACCACAGATATACATCATAGAGTGTAAAAAAAATATGGACGTAGTGTCCGTGACGTCAACTGTAGGTTTCTGAAGAGCAGTTTTGAAGAGTAAAGTCAGCCGTTGCCATCTTGGCAGCGTGTCACCACGCGTCACTCCCGGATAACTGAAAATGGGCAAAGAGGCGGGACGTGGCTGGAGCTGAGGTGACGTGATGACTAACAGACAGCAGACAAACGGCTAGTAGTGACAGCAGCGGCAATCGATCTGTCACTCAAAGTGGCCACGCCCTTAATTATGCAGAACTTTAAGGCTTTATATAATGTAAACGAATGAGTTATAAAAAAAAAATGAAAAAAACCTCACCCCCCTCACAGTTGTCATGAAGGGCAAAATTAGCCATATAGACCAAAACCACAATTTGTACCAGGCTGTAAACATGTTTTTTTCTGCTGTAAAGTTGGGCATTTTAACATGGGGCTCAATGAGATTCTGCTCCCTTTTGGAGCCTGTCCCTAGCGGCCAGTCGATGAATTGCAGTTTAAGTCACTTCCGTATTGGCTTCAAGAGAAACTGGGGAAGGTTGTTGCTTGATTTACATTGGAAATTTGTGGGACGCTGTAGAGCTAGGGAGGGTGCAGAGACTGGCTGCCCCACCTAGTATCATAATACATGCCTGTCGAATCCATGTGCTTCATTTTAATATATCCTGCTCACTTCACAACTTAAAAAGTCTAGAAAATCCAAAAAATATTTGTTGCAGAATTCTGAACATATTTACAATTTATGATTGTATATAGAGGTCTATGTTTGGATGAATATTTTGGTGGAGCTCTGCCCCACCTGCCCGTACAGACGAGCCGCGGCTGCTAAAAGGGTTTTTTTTTTTTTTTTTTTTTTGCTGGTTGCCATCAAGCGGATGCACAAGATTAACAACGATCTTTACCTTGATATTGTAAGTTGGCCAGAAACCTGAATGTGTATTTAATACTGTACTTAATACACATGAAGGAAGCATTAGCTGTAAATGTAATAGACAAATGAGCCTAGAAGCACCAAAAGCTGAAAAGGCTCTGTTAAACGTATCTACAAAGATCAAAGAAAAGTTCATTTAAAAATGATGTTTTCCTCATTTTTTTATCCCAGCTAACCTGTCTGCTACTTTTCTCAAGCCTGGGCATCCCGAACCTCTCGTTACAGAAGTGGCGCTGCTGCTAATGATGAGGCAAGAGCCCATAAACCCCTATGTCATACAGCTATACAAGTGGTTTGAACACCCTCAAAAATTCACTCTCATCATGGAGTATCCCTAACCTTGCGAGAGCTTGCTGGACTTCATTCGTAACTCTAAACTGGATGAAACAACAGCACGGGTCATCATTCGACAGGCTGTGCTGGCAGTACAACTCTGCATCGAGCATGGCGTTTTTAATAATGACGTTCATGCGCACAACTTCCTGTTGAAGAAAAACACATTAGAGCTCAAGCTGATAGACTTTGGCTGTGGTCAGCTACTTAGTAGTGATGGCTACGAGAGCAAAGTATTGATAAGCAATGCATTTTGGGAGTGTGGAAACCTGAATATTGTGACTTACTGATTATTTGGTGTTTTAAATGTGCAAATGTCTTGCTTACAGGGTTAAAGGATTACTGCCCACCTGAAGTCTTCACAGAACCTAGATTCCACGCCATCCCAGTCAATGTCTGGGCTCTAGGAGTGTTGTTGTATGAGATGAAGGCATGTCCTCCTTTTCACAGTAGAACGGAAATCACACAAGATAGTTACATTTCAGAAATTTATCCAACTTTGATAAACGCACACATAAAGAAACAGTGAAAGGTGAAATACGTAAGATCTTTTTTTCATGTTAAAATACATTCTCTTAATTGATCGTTTGTGATGTTTGAAAATATGCTTTCTTTTTGTAATTCTGCTAGGTGCCACTAGTGTCGCAGAAACTACATACTTCACCTTTAAAGATAAAGAACATTGTACCTTATATTAATCATGTTTTAGATGCTCTTTTCTCAGATGCCAAGTCACATGGTCATGACTAACCAGCTCTCTCCTTTTAAATTTGCACAGAATGCAGTGATCTGATTAGCCAGTGCCTAACCCAGGATCCAGCTAAACAGCCGATGTTAGAGCAGATGTTACAACATAAATGGATTAGAAATGATCTACTGTAGATTGGAGAAGTTCAGGAGATTCACTCAATCAGTGATTTCAGGTGTGAGAAAGTGTAACAGAGTAGGATTATTATCATTTATCTTCAATTCTGGATTATTTGTAGTGAGATTTTCAATTTTAACGTTCTTGTTATAATCGTCACCATTTACACAAAAAAAAATTCATGTCTAAACATAAGATTTATGTATTTGAACTGCATATAAATTTTCCATGCATTTGGATTACATAGTTTTAACAAACAAATTAATAAACTTAATGTGATTCATATTTGTAAGTCATACATAAAACAGGTAAGATTTGTGTAATTGTATTAATAAACTGAATGTGATTCATATATGTTAGTTATACGTAAATGAAACAGTTAAGATTTATGTAATAGTACACAGAAAAACGCCCATGTTAAATTAACTCAAGATCTCAGCAGAGGAGGATTAAACAACTCCACAAACAGCATTACTAACCACACTGACATTATTTCTGTCATTTCTGTTTTAATGAAAATAATAGTTTAATTTGAAGTCACCATGATGGTGATCAGTGTTTGCTTTAGTTGGGCTCTTGACCCTTTACTTTTTAGCTTAAATTTTTCTCTGGCTGCTTTAACTGTGTTAATTTTATCTATCCCTTTAACTGCAGTGTGTACGTGGCCAGTGAGAATTGCAGGCAAAGGTAAGTGCTGTTTTTGAACTTTCGCCAGATTTAGCCACCGAATTTGACATCTTTGTGACAACCCAGCCACTTTGGTGTAAGGAAGCCCCTCAAAAGCCTTTTGATAGGCTTTATGCCAAATGCCACATGAACCAATAGGAAATCATGTCTTATGGCATCCGCTTGTCTGAAAAAGTGTATGTATGCGGCATGAATTGACGGCATATCTATGAACTTTTAAGGTAAACAGCGTTTTAAAATGAAAACGATCCTCGTCTACACTGGCGTTTCTATTGCGTTTCAGAAACGATCTCTCTCTACACTGCAGTGACTGCACGACCGAAAACGCATGACCCTGGGCATGGGCGTACAAGTGTAAACGGTTGCATCTTGCGCATGTAGACTGCTGCAGTATTGTACAATACAGCGTTTAACTGCAGAACGGCTGCTAAAAAGGACCACAAAGTCAGCAAAGCATGCAGTTCCCTCTCTGTGTTATTGTTTACACGGTCGTGAGGCTGGTATGTTACAGAGCCATTGAGAAAGACGGCTCTGGGCTGCATTTTCCAAAAGCATTGTAATACAATAGCCACCAACGGTCTCTACGATCAACTTAGGCGTACAATGCTTTTGGGAAACGCAGCTCTGGGCTGTTATTGTCGTGTTCCAGTAGGGTAAAGGCCAAAGTATAGTATACTTCACTTTTTACACGTACACGAGGGTCAGCGTACAGTGCGCATAACGCGAATTTCGTCATCAGAACAGAGTATGGGCGTACTGAACACTTACCGCCGGATTTTTGTCACCGCGCGTAGTTTGTATTTATTTTTTTTGCAGTATTTGTATGGGTTGTAACTCGTGGCGAGAGATTCCTCAAAACTGCGCATGCGTCGAACGCCTGTGTACACGTACGAGTCAAAAGAAGTATACTTTGCAAGGCTGTACGTTCAAATGTACGCATATGCTCGTGTACGCGTAAAAAAAACGAAGTATACTTTCGGCTTAATGTGGGCAGCCATGCCATTGTTTTTAAAAGTCTCCGTTTTGGTCCGTTTACACTGAAAGGCAACCCCGGAGTTTTCAAACTAAAACGGGGTCTGCAGCGTTTTCAAAAGTCTCCGTCTTTGAGGTTAGAAAACGGCAGCATAGTGTAGGCAACAGACGTAACCGCACTAGTGTAAACAGGGCCTTAGTGAGGAGGGGGGAGGGAAAAAAAAAAAAAAAAAAAAAAAAAATTTATTAATATATATATTTATTTAATATATACACACACACACACACACACACACACACACACACACACACACACACACACACACACACACACATACACACATACACACATATACTCAATCTGCATATGTGATGCACATTGGTTATGCTCATCTTTGGTAGCTCCTTTGAAGGCATCTTGAGTAAAACGGCTCCATATTTGTTTGTTGCCCATAACCTGTATTGGCTGAACAAAGAATCTGACCATGACTAGAATTTTCTTGTCATATGAGTGTAGGATACAACGGGGCAAAAGGAGCACTGGGGTAAAAGGTGCCTTTGATTTTATTTTCCTCTAAACTACTAGATGGCACAAAAACTTGCCGCAGCACTTTCCAGAACATTCACTTTGCAAGATGCACGTGGAAATTTGGCCGATCCAGCAGCGATTCTGTGTTAATTTGATCTAATGTTTAATGTTTTCTAAAATGTAGATTTATGTAGCAAATGAGAATTGATAAAAATAATGTCTGTATTTTGAGACAAAGGTCTTAATGATTTTCAATTTTGTTCAAAGTAATTAAAGCAACAGTTTTTCAATAACAGAGTAATATGTAAAAGTATGGTATTTGGGGTAAAAAGCACCCCTTGCTGTTGGGGTAAAAGACACAATTAACATGATAAACAGCTGGCTGACTTTTTTGCTGACATATAGATTCAGATGGTAAATGTCCACCTTAGAGATAATCATATCAAATAATAAAATATAATTTATCGTTATTACTGTAAATCTATATTAAATTATTATGGGATCTCATGCAATGCTTTCAGAATCTTCTTTTTAAAATAGTTTTGTTTCTGTAATTTTAAAATATATTTTAATATTAACATTTTATTGACAGTTTATTTATTGAATAAAAATGAATTTTATCAAAATAAACAAAAAATAGTACAAACTTTGATAAAGTGATTGTTTTGAACAAGTATTAACTTAGACATTATTAAAAACATTATTTTAGCAATTTAACTATAAGACACTTCAGTAAGAATCAGACAAAATGGGCAAAATAATATGAAATTCTAACCAAAATACCCTAATACAGCAAAAGACAAAACACAATTCATCCGCTGACAATCAAAGTTTTTATTTGAAACGGAAAAGGTAAAGAGAGGGAACCCTATAAACACAATGTGAGGATTCATGATTCATCTGATGTATTTGATCCACAAATGTTTCTCTAAACCGTGGCTTCAAGTTTTCACTCTAATACTCTTCTCTCCTGCATTCAAAAGACAACTGTGTATCTGAGCAGGATCAAACTTCTCACCCAAAAATACACAAGTCAAAATGAACCCTGAGCACAAACAAATGTGCGTGCAAAACCCTCCACTTAGACCACATACAGTTTAAAGTGAAAAATAAACATATTTACACAAATATAATTTCTTAGATTTCCCTTATTTAATACAAAGCAAATGGCAAATAGATTATGCAGAGTTCTAAATGCGTGTGGATGGAGGATTTGTTGTGGATGGTGGTTTCTTTTTATGAAGGGAGAAATTTACATCAAACTAAGAATCACTTCCAAGTAATCATCAAACCCTTCAAACGGGTGCAAACTGGAATAAATGAAACCGTTTGCAAATATTCACACACACAAACACACTAAGGAAACCAGTCCTGTGTGCATTAACGCTGCTGATGCTCACTTGTTGCATCTAACCATTTGAGTCGCAGTATATGGAAAAGCTCTACAAATTGCAGCCAAAAATACAAACTATTTAAGATAAACCCAAGTTAAATGTCTATTGAAACACAAGCCGTTTTCAAAGCATAATACAACATGTGGAAGTGGCAGGCAATGTAGAAATTCAACTGTAATATGCTGATTGTTATAGAAATAGCACACGCTCTAATGCAGACGCCCCCTTCCAAATCCAATAGTCTCTAGTTGTGGGGTGTAACAATAACTGTAGGAGAGGTCTCAACTGTGCCAGGTCCCAAAGCTTCAAGTGAAATTATGCCAAACACTCTATTTGGCTCCCATTGGACAACATAACAATGACATCACCATCTTCTCCTCCCTATGCTCCTAGCCAACTAGAGGATTTGGAGGTGGTGTCAGGAGGGCGCCTGATTGGGCGTCTCAGTGGTGTGGGGACACAACAGAGCGAGGGCTACCGCCGGGAGCCAGGTATCTTTCCCTGGCGTGTTTCTCACAGAACATTTTGTCCTCCACCCAAAAGTGACCGCGCATCTTTAGGTTGAGCCCACATTCTGTACAGGTGTAGCACTCTGGATGACGGAAGCAATCGTCTGTGATCCTCACAGCCTGAGTGCTGAAAGGGGAAGGAGAAATATAACTTTTAAGGTCACTGAACACAATAGTAGGTCTGTTCTATAACTTAGTGAGCTATTCACTGAATACTAAGTAAGGCTGGAATACACTACACGACTTTTGCCTAGATTTTTGCCTTATTTATGGTCTGGTCGATGCTAGTCAGTCTGCAGATTTTGAGCAGTCAGAGTTGACAGATTTAGGGCCCTGTTTGAACGATCTGAGAGCATGGTCTGAAGCGAATGGCGCAGGTGCACTTAGGGCGTGTCCGAATCCACTTTTGTTAGTTTAACGATGGGAAAAAACGGTCGGCACGCCAGGCGCATGGTCCAAAAGGGTTGTACCTAGTCTCTTAATGAGTCATGGGTGTGTTTTGGGCGTAAAGTGCAATAAACCAACCAGAGTCTCATCTCGCATTCCCTTTAAAAGCCAGTTGCGCTTGCACCATGGCGGATTCACTATTTACATTGCGGAATTTGCGAGCGGAAAGACTGAACGCTTCTCCAGAGAGGAATCCTTTTATTTGTAATATTTAAAAATGTTTGTGTGCTGCTGCGCGTCCGTGTGTGTAATAAGCAAAGTGTACGCGCACTGTGCACCCGCCTATAGGCGCATATTACTAACGCGCCCTTTAAATAACACAAAAAATACTGCGCTGTTGACTTTAGACCAGGTTTTTGTTGGTCAATGGCGCAGTTGTTTTCAGTTGCCTCAAAATAGAAACCCGCCAACAATGCACCTCAATACACCTTGTTTTCAGACCAGAACGCCCATGGGCGTACAGATGGGCGCGAGTACATTTGCTATTTAAACAATATGGCGCTGGATGTGAAAATGATAACTGCGTCTGGCTGAAACAGCAAAAAACACTTGTGTCGTGCCTGGCGTTGCATTGCGCTGGGTGTATGATAGGGCCCTTAGTGTATGATGGGCACAGACTCCGATTTTCTTTAGCTTCAGACTCTGATTCCATCCAGTAGGAGGATATCAATTGTTTTCATTTGTCAGGCATCTCCTAGCAATGAAGCACATGTCTCTGTGTTGGTTTGTTGGGCTCGGAATAACTTGAAAGTCTGGTAGTGTGTGAACCAAGTACATGAGGTGCTTTGTGGGATTCTTTTTAAACAGCACTGAAGAAAATTAGATTGTTGTCAAAAGTCGGTACCTTTTGGAACAATATTCTTGTTGGCGATGCACCTAAGGTGCCTTAAAATGCTGTGTAGGTCAAGTGTTTCGTCTCACTTCATGAAGATGTTGAAGTGTAATTCTCATATGCTAATTATACGAATGAATAACCACTGTCTCAGTCGTACTCAATCATCAACTGAAAAGATGATGAGAATGATTCTTCCCTAAAGGCTAAACATAAGACTTTCATCAAGTTACCGGCTCATTAACCTCTTATGCAATCTAAGTGTGCCTGTGCAGAGGACATATAGTGGAGTGTGCGCAGAAACGGAGGGATTCAGGCATTTGTGTGTTTTCTCTTACACAATATTGGTGCCACATTTTTCACAGGTGTGGTATTTCTGCCCTCCAGCAACAGGGGACGTGGTCTTGGAAGGGCCTGGCGACAACTTGCTTGGATAAAGGATGGCGCCCTCTGTGAATACAAAAGATTAAACGTTCAGCGCCTGGAAGAACATAATTTCCCTTTTACCCTCACTGACTTTGTCCATAGCTCACCTTCACTTGTAGCAGTTTTTTAATTTTAAACTTTAACTTTATGTTTTTCTAGTTCATTTGTTTTTATAATCAACACCTAAGTTGGTATATTATTGTATCAATAATTTCTGATGTCAATATTTTAAATGAGCAATTGTGAAAAATGTGAACTAGACTTGCAGATTTAAATGCTCAAAGAATGACATTAATTTCCCAAAGCACTTTTTTAGACAAAGAGTGCGTGTCTCACCTTTCTCATCAGCCTCCAGCACCTCCTGCAGCATCTTGAAGGTGTTGGATTGGCGAGGAGCCGCACGCGATTCTTTGTTCTCCTGAATCATCTTGTACACCTCTGAGTCTCTGTCAAACCTCTGCATGGCAAAGTCTGAGCTGAAAGACACAAAGAGAGTTCATTCATCTACAAGTTAAACTTGACACCACCTTAAAAACGCAACACTGGAGCAAGACACAATCCAACAGTGATGTGCATATCTGTAGTAAGAATGAAGGGCCTCAGTAAAATCTCTGGATTACGTAGAAAATATACCCACACTAGTGTAACATTATGGAGGGATCAGTCCTGGTTTTGTACTACAACAGCAGAGATATGATTACAGATGCCTTTAAGGCAAAAGCAATGAGACATTTGAATAGCCTTATGCTGTCATGGCAACTTCATAAGCCATTTGAGCGAGTCTATGGATAGTGTAATAATGTCTGCTCTGCTATTTTGAGCATATTATAATTAAGTCTTTACTCCTGACAAGAAACCAATCTTTTCAAAAACATTTCAGGCCCCCAAAACACCATTGTTGTGTAAATGAACGGCCCAAAAAATTAAAAAGATTTTTTAGTTGAAAACAGTGTCGTGTAAACATACCCTCAGCCTTTCCTCATTACCTGGTAGTAGAGATCTCTGTATTTACTAAACTGACTAACCCATTATGTGGATTGAAGTCATTCCTTCCTGGTAAATCTCAACATATGATTTTCCATCATAAAATATAAGACTTTTTTTTTCTCTCCATTGTTCTTCCCTCGCTCCTGTGGTCGGCACTACTCTCTCTGAATTCAACAATTAGCAGACTGTACTTGTATGGGGAGTAAAAAGATTGGGGTAGAATATGACTGGGGTTTTGAGAAATTGTTGTTTGTGTATGTATGTTTTCTAATGGCAGGTTTAATGGGCTGATTAGAGTGCAGTTACAGTAGCTGTCCAGCGGGAGGTTTATGGTTGCATTTTTATGCACAGTCATAAACACAGAACTTTCTCACACACATGGGCATCCTATAAATGCTTGACACATATGGGACCACTGCCATACAGGCAAACTATACAGCCTAGAGGAAAAAATACACACGTATGTGAATAATTAACACTTTACCCACACACATACTGTACATTACTGTTCAAAAGTTTTGTGAGTGGTCCCACATTCAAAACCTGTCCTTGCAACTTTTAATAAATCGGGGAAGACTGTTACTGTATATCAGTGGACGTATGACAGAAATGGGGTGCATTTGGTTGCACTGAATTATGTATTGAATAAAGAGTGGGCTGCAGAGACAGAGAGAAACTTTTGAGCGAGCACACTCAACAGGATTGACAAACAAACCGGTAACAGATTCTCTTACCACATTGGCCTTGTGATAGTTTGCTAGTATGTTTGCTGTCAAAACAAATGTTATCAGGATTTCTGTTTTGTACAAAGGCCATGACATGGGGTGAGAAATGATTAACCAATAGCCAAAACAATCCAACAGGACTCTTGACCTGACAAAAAGTGATTTCTTATTACTGTAACATCAAACAGAGGCGGAAAACTACACAATCAGAGTCAAATGAGATTAAAAGTATCTGTCATGAGGATTTGATTGAGTTTCTGGGTGTGGTTGTCACAAGAAACCTGCATGACAGCAAGCATCTCATGACTGACATGACTGTTTGCGTGTTGGAATGTACAGAAATACAGAATTGCATTTCTGTAGCATGTCCAAGATTTGACCGAAAATGAAAAGAAAGAAGCATTTGGAATAGTCATTACTGTGAAAAAAGCATTTAAAGACACTATAAATCTCCAAATAAATGGCATGTTCACTATCTGCATGCAGACTGTTCAATGAGACATGCTTCAAATTGAAACCAGACAGTGAGTTTGAGTTTCCTCTCAGAACTCTCCCAGCACCTCTCAGTTCCCCACAGGGTAGACGCCTAAATTCACGGGGCACGGGATAACATCTTTACGGGGGCGCCACCTCAACTGGGACCAAAGAGTAGGTTATAGCATAGGTGATCATAGCGGGTCAAAGGAACCAGTTGTCCCCCTCCTGCTGCCTGCACAATTCCCTGACATAAATGAGTCCTGCAGTGGGGATGCATGTTTCTCATTCTGAATATTTAAACGGCACCATTTATTGAAGTTACGATGAGAAGTAGTGAAACATGCATATAAAAGAACATTCCATCCATCTGCAACCCCCCACAGCTGAGTTATGATTACAATCTTGCTAAACAGGCTTCAGATTGAAAAGTGAAAACAGTCGACGCAGCATCATTACATTACAGTGCTGAGAACAGAGCGGAGAGCTAGTCTCACATTACAATATTTCATCTTCCCCTGCAGACTAGCCTGTCATTTGCCATGTAAGTCCGAAGAAGATGTCTAAAGAGTTTACACTTACCTCAACAGCAAACAAAGACAAATTCCTATCCAACTAGTTCAACTCTTGATGGAACAACAACAGAGCCTACGATGACAACTGCACACACATACACACATCTAAAACTCAGTCAAGCAAACACACACATGGGAGGCAGTGCACCCACACACACACCTCTGTCGAGTCTCAACGAAACGTAAGAAAGTTGAGAGTTTCAGTATGAAAGGTGTGACTTTGGGCTGCCTCGGGAATTGGTTGACAGCAGAAAAGGGGTGTAGTTACTAGTTTTCGACATTTTCTTATTGGTTGAGCAAAAAGGGGGTGGGGTCATTGGTATGTAGAAGAGGGAGAAGGGTGGGGGGCCAATTAGGGGCAGAAATTATATAATCCTTTTCTAAAAAGAAAGACAAAGTGGGAAAGGAAAGGAAAGGAAAGGAAAGGAAAGGAAAGGAAAGGAAAGGAAAGGAAAGGAAAGGAAAGGAAAGGAAAGGAAAGGAAAGGAAAGGAAAGGAAAGGAAAGGAAAGGAAAGGAAAGGAAAGGAAAGGAAAGGAAAGGAAAGGAAAAAGGAAAGGAAAAGGAAAGGAAAGGAAAAGGAAAAGGAAAGAAAAGGGGAAAATTGGGACATCAGCCATGTAGTGTCCTTTAGCTGTCTAACAGAAGGAGCCAAAATAAATCTGTTCTGAGAACTGTTCAATTGATTTAAATGCATTAATTATGAAAAAATGCTATAAAAAAAAAATCTATGCAATTAATCATGTCAGTCACCAGACTTAATTTTCTTATTCTTCTCATTTTAAAGAAATATTCTTGAAGAAATTAAATACTGTATGCAATTCAATATTAATCTGTAAAAAAATAACATTTTATTATAAATGTATTAAGTTAGATTAAAATTGTTTGTCTGAGTGACCTGAGAGGAGAAGCGTATGTACCTGCGTCGAGGGGAAACGGGAGGCTCTCGTTCGATGGGGCTGAGTGGAGAGTATCGTCCAGGGGGAGTTGGAGTCCGACTTGACACGGAGTTACTGCGGAAATCCATGGAAGAGATCTCCTACGGAATACACAGAGCATAGGACAGGTCAGAATAACGCACATTGCAGCTGTACATGCCTATGACTGTGTGTGTATGCTCAGCAGATGTCAGAAAAATCCCAGGATCTTCCCACTGTCTCATACCCCATGCTGAGGCACCTGCAGTTGCTTAGAGAAGTCTGAGGTTGAGAAACCTTGTGTATGTGTGTACGCTCAGTCCAAAGGCCAGAAATATTGCCACCCTTGTTTGTTTTTTTTAAAAATACTGATAAGATCCAGACATTACCAAGATAATTAAGTGCAATGTAACCAGTATCAGAAAGCAGTTTTCAAAATGATTTAAATATAGTGGCAAGCAAATCAACCCAGATCTATATTCCATTGAAAAAAAAAAAAAAAAAAAAAAAAAATTCACAGTTTGAACATCAGAAATGTACTTCCAAATCATGATGAAACAGAAGCAGTGACAGATATTTTCTTACATATTATAAGGTACATCTGAGTGAAACAGATTATCTAAAAGAAATGTAGGGCTTGGACTTGGTTGTTGATTGGATGGAGGCAGATCTGAATGTGACCTTGCAGTGACTGTATAAAAAAAAAAAGGGATGGGGATGAAACGGACAAAATGATTGGAGAAGTCCGGCATACGTCACCAGAGAGAAGTCTGTGGTTTCAAAGGAAGGTTGAGTTATGAAATGACCTTCATCTTACGTTCTCAAACAATACAAAAATTCCACACCACGAATCACACTATACCAAAATCCACATGATCAAGATGATGATGAGATCCCTATTCCAGAACAAAAAGTGCTCCAGATTGGAAAATAAGTGGATCCCACAACATGTGAAAATGAAGAATGTTTTAATTGTTCTAGAAAGTTCAGAAAAAAGAAAATGCTGCATTAGCAGATAAGAAAAAAAATACAAAGGTCAAAAAGGACAGAAATGTATTCAGATCTGAGAGAGACTTTGTACAGACAAATTCCTCAGAGATTCCTCATGGAACATGATTTGATAAACTCTGGAGAACTTTTAAAAGAATGATAAATGTGGAGACAGAACACAAACAGGTGGATAAAGGTGCAAAACTCAGTTCCTGGAGGGCCACACTCCTGCAGAGTTTAGTTCCAACCCTGCTTCAACACACATACTTATAGTTTTCAAATAAGCCTTAAGGACTTTATTAACTGGATCTTTTAATTAGGGGTGAAGTTAAAACTTCGCTCAGAGAAGCTGTCAATCATGATGTCACACCCCTGCTTTTATAGCATCAAACAACTAAAACCAAACTTATTTAAAAATAGAACACTTGAACTTACATCAGCGTGATAAAACTACCTAAAATGACAGAAACCATCTTTGAAAATGTATTTGAAGTGTACTTTGTCTCATGTCCCATTACATTACAGGAGAGGGCGGGGTTTATGCCCTATACTGGGTCCAGCCACCTGGGGGCAATTAATGGCTTCACTAAAAGCCACTAAAGATTGCTTTGTAAATGATCTTCCTCATCAGTTTCATCTCCTCAGCATCCCAGATAGCTTAGAGGAACTCGATGTTGCAACAGAAACTATTGACTCTCTCTTTTCCAGCACTTTAGACACAGTTGCTCCCCTGCGCTTAAAGAAGATTAAAGAAAATAGTCCAACACCGTGGTACAACGAGCACACTTGGGCCCGTCGTGAATTGCCTTAACACGACATCCCAATATACCGTCTCCGGCGTAATGACTCCGATCTTTTGAATATTCCTATCTAATAATTGCCTCATCGACACGACATCCTCAATAAACCAGTCTCCGGCGTGATGACTCCGATCTTTCGAATATTCCGATCTAATAATTGCCTCACCGACACGGCATGATGGCCAGAGGAGAACTGGCACCCCGACTGAGCCTGGTTTCTCCTGAGGTTTATTTTTGTCCATTATGCCACCTGATGGAGTTTTGGTTCCTTGCCACTGTCGCCTTTGGCTTGGCTTGCTCAGTTGGGGACACTAAAATTTTCAACTAAATATTCAAATAAATTTACAACTAAATTACTGATCTGCCCGCATGGTCACTATATGATAATTGAAATTAGCTGGATAACATCGTTTTCTCCAGAACGGCTGTACAGCCGAATCAAATTCTGTTGCATTATTTTCCTGTTAACACTGTGAAGCTGCTTTGAAACAATCAGCATTGTAAAAAGCGCTATATAAATAAAGGTGACTTGACTTTTCAGGACTTGTGCGGCACATTGTTTACGCATTGTAATTACAAGTTCTACAAGCACATAAAGGCTTTTTAGAGTTCAGATTCGTTATAGTGATTGACATGGCTTGAACGCACCTACAGTTCTGCAGGGATTGGAGCTTTAAATTTAATTTCTACATTTCCATAACTGTTTATTTCACACTGACATAATGAGTTGTTCTGCAGTAAACTGTACTAACCGATTCTGCCAGAGTCTGGGCAGGGCCTTGATACACGCTCACTACTGCATAGACTTGGGTCCCGAATCAGCGCAAGATGTCAGCGCCATACTGAGACAATGGAAGAGAGTGAAAGTGCGTCGTCCATTTTTTTTTTTTCTATGGCTTTTTTAAGTCTATGGCTACGACTTGTACCACATGACCGCTGTATAGGGCTGCACGATAAATCGCAATAAAACCGCACGCGATTTGGCAAAGGCTGCGATTATTGCATGCGCAGCTTCTCAGTGCAGCATGGCTGTGATCAGTAGTAAATGCTGCTCCATCTACAAGCCAGAGGGCGCTCTCGCGCAGGATACTTTAACTATGTGCCGCAGAAGTACGATAGCACACGTCATTGAAAATCCCTATGAATATCATACTATCGGTGAGCTGAATAAACAGATTTGATTGATTAAACATGACTAAATGCTTCTCATGTTTGGAAAGTGTTCCTTTTTCAAATGCACTTTATAAGCGACTCAAACTCGCAGTGATTTCAGATGAAGTAGCATTTGCTACTGATCACAGAGCCGTCCTGCACTGACAAACTGCGCATAAGATAAAATCGCAGCCTTTGCGATTTCATAAATCGCAATAAGCCAAATCGCGTTAAGCGCGATTCATGTAAATTGCGATTTATCGTGCAGCTCTACCGCTGTACCACCTGACCACTGCAGATTTAAGATGTGTTCGACTTGAAGCAGCGATGTGCAGACCAATCGGTGCATGACATCAAAGTACCACGTGAGTGATTTTAAAGCATACAGAGCTTTAATTATGGTAATCATGACATTGCGTGAATGCAGCATGGGGCCCTCCAGGAACTGAGTTTTGCACCCCTGACTTAAAGTACATTTTTCCATTGCGTTTTTTCATGTACAGACGATAACGTTGTCAAAACCATTCCTGTTCACACTGATCCACGTAAACGTCTACAAATGCTGTATTCATGTCAGGCCAGTTGTTGGTGATGTCACTAAAGAAATACTACGCACCTATAGACTGAACACGCATGCGCATGACGTCACCGTTTCCACAAATTCGTGTTTTTGTAGTTTACACAGAGACGATAACGGTATCATTTTCAAAAACTTGCACTTGGAATCCCGTTTTCAAAAGTATGCGTTTTCAGGCCCCCAAAATGCTGTTGTCGTGTAAATGAACGGCCAAACGCATAAAAAGTTTTCCGTTTTTACTTAAAATTGTGTCGTGTAAACATCGACCATGAGACACACTTCCAACCTCTCACGGCTTTCCTCACACATCAGGACAAAACAAGATGAAAAACTGATTCCTAATTCTGACTAAAGCTAGAAGTATGCAGATCTGTCAACATCTCAGCTGGTTTTAGTGTCCAGATTATCTTTGACTGTGATCTTAGCAGGATTCTTGGCCACAGAGGCTGAGTACAATCGATTTCACATTCACTCTACTGCTCCATGAGGAGCAGCTGTGCGGAGAGTTTTTCGTGCCGATCTTGTGAGTTCCTGATGGCCGAGCATATCTACTGGAACTGTTGGGAAAGAGATGAGAGTGATGGAGAAGGCATGCTAACAGATGTTTGGCCCTAATGCTGATGGATGTTGTCCTGGGCAGCTCTTTTAACACCAGCTGTACTAAATAGAGGAGTCTGTTCCCAGGCCAGCTCCAAAATGACAACTTCCACCTGGGGCTTTTTGGCTCCATCCATCAAGTTTCACAAAAGTGCAGCCAAGAGCATTTCCGCCCACTTGAAGCAATTATCAGCTGCTGTGATGATCAGTTTCACTGATAGAAAGTTTTGCACTGAACAAGTTTGCATTCAAAAATTCTTTAAACACATTTATCAAGTAAGAATAGAGAGAAGTGGGAAAGTTACTTTCAAATAAAACTGAACAAATACAGAGGAAAATACAATATACTAATGCACAACTCCACTCCAAAGTCTTATTGGCGGCACATTATTTCTATATAGGTTTTATACATTAGATTCTTATATAGTTTTATACAAAAGATTGTCGATAGATTAATTGGGAGGCAGCTTCATGGGGGTAAACCTACTTACACATCTTACTCCACTATCCAGTGGCGGCTCCAGGATTTTTTTTCTTGGGAATCAAAACAGATCAAAGGGGGTGCTAAGAATTTTTTTTAAGTGCATCAATAACTTCAAAATCCTGCATTTAAAGGGTTAGTTCACCCAAAAATTAAATTTCTGTCATTAATTACTCACCCTCATGTCGTTCCAAACCCTTCAAAGACCTTCGTTCATCTTCGGAACACAAATTAAGATATTTTTGATGAAATCCGAGAGCTACCTGAACCCTCCATAGACAGCTATTTCATTAACACTTTCAGACTCTTACGCTGTTGACTCAGTGTAAATAGTGCAGCACTTACCATTGGCTGATGCCGTTCACGTGAGGACCACGTCACATGCGCATGAGTCATTCTTCCGTAGAACTAGGAAGCGCTGCACTGTTCACACTGCGTCAAGAGCGTAAGAGTTTGATACAGACTAGAATACATTTTTGAATAAAGTTGTTATTTTTGTTTGTTTTTTGCGCACAAAGTATTCTTGTCGCTTCATAAAATTAAGGTTGAACCACTGGAGTCACATGGACGATTTTAACGATGTCTTTACTACCTTTCTGGGCCTTGAAAGTGTTAATTAAATTGCTGTCTATGGAGGGGTCAGAGAGCTCTCTGATTTCATCAAAAATATCTTAATTTGTGTTCTGAAGATGAACGAAGGTCTTGCGGGTTTGGAACGACATGAGGGTGAGTGATTAATGACAATTTTCATTTTTGGGTGAACTAACCCTTTAATACATTTTTATTTTTTAAATTTTACCTTAAAACTATACATTTAAAAGGTCACATTGTAAACTGTATAGTTAATAAGCACGTTATCAATTTCTCTGAACATCTTTTTTTGAATCAATAATGGTTTATTGAAACCTGCAGACTGACAATCCCATAGACAAATAGGCGTCTATGTATTTATTGTGTCTATGGACAGTCCCACCAATTGGCCAGAACAGATAATGAGGGCTTTAAAACTCCAGTGAGCTAAATGAAGGAATGCGTTTGTGCTTTTAAAAATTCAAACAAAATGAAAAAGAGTGCTGTGTCAAGACGCATTTCAAAAGTTGAAGTTTTAACTTGACATGGCATTTTAACCCTAGAGTTAACCCTATACGGCACAAAAAAACCTGAAAAAGCAGTCGAGGCGTCAAGACGTCCGTTTAATACATTAGGTTAAGAAAGAAAAAGAAAAAAAACTATTTTTCATCACCACTAGCCTAGGGCGAGTAATTCATATTAAGTGAAAATTTATATTAAAATCTATATTATTTGACATTTATAATGTGTGTGAATCTTCACAAATATCAGGGCAATTTGGCAATAATCAGGGGTTTAAGCCACCAAAGTTGCTACTCACCATTTGCAGATTACAAGAGGACAATGATGTGTGTTCGAAGTCTGCAGTCTTAAGCTTCATACTTAATAGAGCTCCATTATGATCGCTCTTGATGATCTTAATATAATCGCTATTCGCTAATGTGCGCAGTACATGAGCATAGCCTAATTGACTTCTCCCCTCCATCAAGACCATTGTTCATACACATAGGCACATTAAAACAGCGATTTTAATGACCTTTTATTTTTAATGAAAGTGACAGTGTAAAAAACAGGAAAATCATTAGGAAATCTTTGGAGGGGCTGCACCGGTGTTATGCAAAAACCGCCGCCACTGCCACTATCCCTTGGTTTGACAAAGAGGAGAGAAAAGAGGGGAGGCAAAGAGGTGTATATTAAGAATCCGACCACTAGGGGGAGACATATACAAGTTAAATAGTCTTATGAAGGCGGACACAATGCCAACCTCCTTTCATTTTTTCTTAAGCATTATGGTTTTTCTGAGTAACTCATTGCTCACAACATTTCTCAAAAAAATGGATTAGTTTATTTGGATAAGTTGTAAGGAGGAAAGTGCCCATTTTCCCTTGATCCAAACAAAAAGTTTCCTGTAGTCTAAACTTCTTCTGGATGGCATCAATGGCATCCAGCCATTCAAACAAACTTTATGGAAAAGTATTTGCATTCGTATGTCCATAGTTTGGGAAATGCTTTCACACTGTGTTGCTTTCTACTCTGCTTTCTCTCACTCTCTTTTTAAAATCATTCTCACATTCAAGTATGTGACTACTAATTTCAGTGATTGTTCATAGGTCTTAATTAGTTAATGTGATCAATGTGACAGCACACTTGTGGTATTTTCTAAGTTAGTGCAACCACCAAATCACAGCAACATAACAATACTCTAAATAAGCTAACATAATGGTGCAAGCACCAGTCGATTTTTTATATTATGTAATATAAAGCTGTCACCTGTCATCGGTTGGCAATTAGGTTTAACCATTGTTAAGTGACCAGCAGTTCTACCCTAAAACAAACGAGTCAACCTAAATGAAACCAAGCAGATCAATGTTGCCATTTCTTAACACAAGCTAACAAGATTGGCAGAAAGCAAGTTTCCCCTCATACACACCCAGGCACAAAAATCTGGAAACAGACAGTGCCAAAGGCTTCTCAATCACAAACCGACACAGACCGGGAGTAAACTACTCCAGAGTGTTGATGCAGGGTTGCCATGAAGTAATGGAGAAACAATGCAACAGAATAGAGTTAGAAAAATAAGAAAATGAAAGTGGTGATGCTCAGATTCATGTTCAAAAAAATGGCACCATGATGCTAGTTGTGGGAGGTTTTTAGGCTGTTCCTATGCTTTTCTGATGCCTAGATATGGCTCAAATCCCTTCAAATGAAAGTGTTTTTTCCCATTGTGACATCATCCAAGAGACAATTTTAAGTTTAGTTTATTAGAAAAGTAATAGCACACTTCTCAAGATGATATCGCGATTTAGGTACCGCTCATATATGTAGCACAAAGGCTGTAAAACATGTTATTTAGGATTAGATGTTCAAAAACCCTTCACAATTAATGGTCCAAATCCCTATTCACTATTATGAGCAATAACAATAATGCTTGTGTGTGCAAATAAAAGTGGCTAAAAGCAAAATATAAGTTACATAAAACATTCTAAAGGCTAGAACTGTAAAGAAATTAAAAACCGCACCATTTAATTTTATTCGCAGTCTGATCTATTTTGCCAGTTTCATAATGAACTGAAAATATTTCTACACATCATAATAACAAACAATATCTCCAACGCTGTGTTTTGTGTATCTGTCAGTTGAACTATAAATCAAAATCACAATATGACTTAGTGCCCTTACCAAATTGCAAAAGCGATTTAACTAAATGAGTCCATAGTCTGTTGCATAGCATGTTTCAGAGTTAAATTTTTAACACTTTTGTGGACAGATTACAGCATTTCACTAGATTTGTAATTAGATGCGTTTGTAAACCTGTTTTTACATAAACTGCAGTTTTCCGCCAAAATAAAAGCTTGAGTTTAATGCTCGCAAGCAAAGAAATTAAGACAAAAGTATTGTAATTTTACTACTGTAAAGCAAAATAATATACTAATTCATTTTTCATTTTTACACCACTACCACAAAACACCAGTGTGAATGTAATGTGGACAGAAACTATCACAACTAAAAAGAGGTTTGAGTCCACTTTAAAAGGGCACCTATTATGCCCCTTTTTACAAGATGTAATATAAGTCTCAGGTGTCCCCAGAGTGTGTCTGTGAAGTTTCAGATGAAAATTCCTAACAGATCATTTAATATACCATTTTGAAAATGCCAATTTTTGGGTTTGAGAAAAATGAGCTGTTTTGTGCATCTCCTTTAAATGCAAATGATCTGCTGCTCCCCACCGCAGAGGGCGGAGCCTTCACAGCTCGTGAACACGCGAATGAAAACTGAAACATGATACATCTGTTTGGCTTTGATTATCATCTCTATCGCGGACATGCTCACGTGACATTGGAGTTTTTCATCATCATGAAATATCATCTGCATGCATTTTAAAGCCATATCACTCTCAACCTTACAGTCTATGCTCTCAACTTAAGCACACACCCCCGACGCATGTGCACAGAGAGCTGGATGTCGGTGCGTCCGTGAGTAGGCTATTAAACTAGACTAGTTCTCTTTCATATGTTATTGCGATTAAACTTGTCAAATGCACACAAGGTTATGTCAGAAACACACAAAGTTCACATGAAAACAGTTGGTTATGTCTGTGCACGTATGCAGCAAGTACAGAAATCCCGGGTGTATATTAGACCTGTGTATTAAAGTGAAAGCAGTGTAATATACAGTACCCACTGCTATATCTGCTGTTAATATGAATCAAACAACAAAAGAAACAGAAAATCACTCACTCACTTGACTGAATAACCTTTAGTAGCTTTATTAAGAACACATTTCTTACTTGAATGCTGCTGTTAAATTCTCTGGCGAAGAGATAAACATGGCAGACTTCGTACAGCTCTCTGAGGGCGGGGTCTATACTAATACAGCAGTGTCCATCAACACTCGTGGGCGGGGCCTGTGAAATGTGACGTCACTTTGCCAGGAATCTGCAAACGGCTTGTTCTGAGACACTGCTTAAGATTTATGGGGATTAAAAAAAAAAAAAAAAAAAAAGGAGTGGGTGGATGTGTACACACACTGCCAACACACATTTATGTTTAAACCATGTAAAAGTGAATTTTGCATAATAGGTGCCCTTTAAAGTCCAGGTACAAATCAATGCAAAGACTTTTTACTCTGGTCAGTTTGGTCACTGAAAATGGGTTGGAGCTCAATTTTGAACTTTCAAAGTGCACCAGATTACTTCAAAAAACAACTTAAAAAACTGTACAGGACGGGTTGAGGTTCATAGTCTCACAAAATCCTGTGGGAAACACTAGGAAGAGGGAGCAATTGGTTCAGACCAACCAATCGAACAAAGTGTGATAGCATCCTAAAACAGTGATCCTCAAATATATTGCAAAAATGTTCAAACAATAACAGTCCGTAAGGAAAACAGTTCCAAAATCCAGTGTTGGGAAACTGGACAGCTGGACAAAACATGCATCTGTTGAAAATAGAAGGAATTTTCCAGGCCTTAGGTAGATATAGATTACAAGATTAAACCCCCCAAAACAGTGTTAGACACAAATGGCCCGCTCAGGGCTTGCAGCTGTAACTCACTGAGCTGGCACTGCTCTCGCCTGCTTATAGACGCGGTACCCATCAACAGCACGCAGTTAAGATCTGGACAAGCTTGCCAGGAATGCAGTCAAAACCCAAACATGAGCAAAATGGGAGAAACAAACAGACTCAGACATAGAGGCGGAACGAAGAGAAGGTAAACTGCCTTTGCCATTCCATTAATTGACTTGAAATTGACCTTGGCTGTTCAGTGACCAATGAAACGCAGCGTAAATCCAAACAGGTCAATCGCTTTTGTGCTTGACCATTTATAGTGTTGGTGAAGTGTTGTTTTACTGGGGAAGGGGTGCATTCCCTTCTTGCCCTGTGTCTGTGAGGATGTAAGCTGTGTTTGTGTTGGACTGAGGTTATGAGAAGGAAAGGAAAGAAGTCGATGTGCAATCACAGGCTTTTCCCTCAAAGCCCAAACACACACACACACACACACACACACTCAAGTCTTTCATCTGGCTGGCACAGGTCAGTGCGCCTGATTAGCTTTCATCCGTAGCGTAATCAGGACCTCTAAACATCCCCAGGACAGCACTGCACAAACATAAACATTCACACGCACACTTACCAGACTATCTACAAGACCATAGGTGGCACTTAGGTTTAAAAGTGCACAGATGTGCTGCTTATGATGACTCAAAATGGTGAAGGCTGAGCTCATGAATATTAATTTGATAATGCACGAATAATATCAAAATGAGGACATTTCCAAAAATCAAATATAGACAACAATTACAATAGGGTGTGTATGGTAAGGACCCTTACACTAATTTACCATGGTAACTATAGTGTCCACAAAAATACAAAAGCTAAAAAGGGTGTTAATACATATCTTAGATCTCTTTCAAACAGTGTTTAGAACATATCAGTTTGTTTTGTTTCTTTTTTTAATACCATGTTACCACAGTAACCAGTCTTTAATGTAGAAAAATAGCCATATAACCAAAAATATCTGCAGTAACTATGGTATTTTGATTAACTATGGTTACCATTATATTATATTATATTATATATATATATAAATTTTATTTAAAGAATATGTAGGCGAAGGCAACTAATATATCATATATCCTCTTCTTGCAGCACGATGTTTTTCTAGTCCTCTTCTTGCATTAGGGTACATGTTTTTCTGAGTTTCAACGAACACTTTAGATATCAGATTTGTCCTGCTGTCAGCAGTGCATCATGGGAGCTGCAGGGCTTCAATGTAGACAGAGTTTTACACAAAGTTACCAATAAGTGTGTAGTACTTTGAGCACATTTTAATAGGTTACAATTATGATTCTCGAAAAAAAAAAAATAAATTAAAACGCTCAGAAAATGCAAAAAGGTTTGATCTTTAAAAAAAAAAAAAAAAAAAAGATGGTAAATTTTCTGTTTTCTGTCTTTACTTTTCATTCATGTAATTAAATAAAATGCAATAAAATGAATTCATAAAACATTACATTTCCATAATTTTTTTCACATTTTTTCAGTTTTTTCAATTTTTTTCATTTTTGTTCCTTTCTTTTTTCTTTCCATTTATTTATGCATCTCATATGATAATGAGGAGGTGTAGCTGTCACATTCAGCCAGGGAGATTAATGACAGGCATTATCACCATCAAAAAAGTAATTGGCTCTTTTTAACCGAAAGATACATGCGCTATATTGAGCTTTACAATTTCTCTCATTCATTTCTACGAGTAGTTTATCTGTCCCTCCTTACATAGTCTCTGCTTTTTCCATACAAAAATGTGCACACAATTTCCTGTGATTTAGCCTGCTTTTTATGATGGTTTCATTTTCCAAACCTATCACTGTGTGAGTATTTTTTATAGTGACGTGCCACGGGTTTGTTTAGGATAATAAATGTAAAAACCACAAGCATGATGCCAGAGATTTTGATTTAGCACCCTTGTGGCACACGTTTGCATGACATCTCCCTTCTACACGCGAGCCATAACATTTTTGTTAAGGGCTTCCCGCCACATGATTAATTTTGTGTGGTACATATGGCTTGAATATGTATCAGAGGACACAGTGCAGCACATGCAGGGGGAAAAATAAACACTGTGCACTTTGAGATAGCAAGTGTGCTAAACCCCAGTGCCCTAAGACGTAGAGAGTTTATTCTAAGAAGTGAAGATCTCTCGCCGTGATCAGGATTTACATTTATTTATTTCATTTTGAAATATTGAATGGTTTGGTTTGATTGGAGAAATGCATGGTGGGTGCTTCTCAAAAGAACCTTAAGTACAGCTTTAGGGTTACCCACCTAGACCTTTAATCCCTAAGCTGCATCACAGTGATATGAAAAACATAAAAATAAGGGAAAACGGGTTCTGGTGTTTCAGATCGTCCATATGCCCCCATATGCATGACATCATTACCGGCTAACATTCATCTACCTCAAAGGAAGATCCTCACAAGACTAATGGAGAAACAGATACTAATATGATCATTTCAGAGTTTGAAATGATTAGCAACATTTTAGTGGAGAAAAATTATTTGCAAAACATATGGGAAAGGGGATTAATGAGGATTTCCTGGTTATTTTCTTGTTCCAAGTTTTATGTAAATTAATTAAATTAGCTTGTGTTTCATTAATTTTTTTAAATTGTGTTCATTTTACAAATTTAATAGAAGAGAAAAGTCTATTAGAAATTTTACAAACTTTCTCTCATTTTTTCATTTTTCTACTAGACGTTTTTCTAGTCTCTAGATCAGTGGCTTTCAAACGGGGGGGGGGGGGGGGGGGGGGACCTGGAAAACTTCAAAAGGGACCTCAAAATGACGATGTAAAATAAGACAAAACAAGCATTAAAATAAGTTAAAACAACTAAAAGTCAAGATAACTTACTTTAATTCACCTCCTCAAAAAGATAAGATTCCTACGGTCTTGAAAATCTTGAATATACGAGGAAACCTAATTTTAAAAGTGTGATTTTTAGACCATGAAAGGTCACGTGAATTAATAAAATCTTAAAACTCCATAGCCATTTTTATAAATAATATACTTTTTTTTAGTGATTCAAAGCTCTAAAATATTTGAATTGGGTTAAAATTTTTCCAGTAAATCAGGAACAACTGGAAAAAGGCATGTAAAATGAATTGGTTAAAAAGAGTGGGAATCCTGCAGAACATTCAGATCCTAATTCAGATTCTAAACTTCTGGAATCCTTCAATTTAATTAACAGAAACTAGGAGTGTTGGGCCTTTGAATACTGCTGTAGACAACAGGAACCTTTGAGTCAAAAAGTTTAGATGATACATGATACAAAAACCAAGTTTAGATGATACATGCCAAATTCTGTATAAATTGGACCAATAGCCTTGAATGAAAAAGTGGAATTAGCAAAATTCCAAAAATGGAAAACCACGTGATCATCTGATTCATGTATGCTGTAGGATTCTGAGTTACAAGCCAAAACATCTGTTGAGGTTCAAAAGGATTGAAAAGGGATTGTGTCACAGTTTTGGTCCGTTAGAAAAGCATTTTTAAAAGAAAACATTGGAAATTGTTCCAGACAGAAATAGGATATCATTTGACCATCTGATCCAGGAATGTTAAAGGATCCTGAAAAATCAAAAACTTAATTTAAACCTAGATTCAGGTAGATATTTGTGTACATAACCAATGCCCTTCTTATCTCCTTAAAAACTAATTCAGACAATCTTCATTGGGCAGACCATTGCAACCAATGTGACTTTGACCTCACTCAGATGCCTGTGATTTAAGTGAGTGTGGTGTACAGACACGCATGTTTACTAACAGTACATCAAACGCAGACATTCAGCATGTGTAGAGAAACACAGAGACAATGAAAGAGAAATTCTAAGCATGTGTTTGCGTGTTGCTACTCCAGACACCGTGACACGGTCCTGACCCAATAATGTCACAAGATAATGTTATGTTTATGCAAGGAAAACTATGCAACAACTATGCATGACAGCTATAGCCAGTCAAAATTAAACTACAATTTCAACAAATAACCAAAGGATATGCATCATACAGCTGCAACAAACACACGCAGACATGGTTAAGATGTTTAGCTAAATCTGTGATGGTAGTTGATGCCAGCTGAGCTGGTTTCTGTGGCTCATAAATGGCTGACCTCAAGAGACTATACACTATAGTCTCTAAAGTTTAAAAACAACGGTGCAGTAACCTCAAAAACATCCAAAGAGGGACAGTTTTACAGGCAGATGGGACATTGACAAGACTCATTCAAGATATAAAGGTGACAAACGTGTAGAGTCAGACTTCCACTTCCAAGGGATAACTTTAATAGAAGACAAAACAAGCTTTAAAATAAGCTAAACAGATACAAATCGAGATGCAAGCTGACATTGTATTTCTTATTTTTAATTTGTGCCCTTTATAACAAGACCCAGAGGCCAGATTCTTCAAAAAAAAAAATCTTCAAGAAAGAAAACATTTTCACACCGGTAAATAGACTTGCGACAACACCGGTATTACCGATTACACCGGGGGCTGGGGAGGATTTAGGGTACAAAATTTGTATATAATTTGTGGGCATCAGGGAGCCGCTATCAATATGCTGGATACTTTCGAATTCGCAATTGTGGCGGTACAGACTGCACATTTTCAATATAAGATATTTGACAATGACACTCAGGATCTGTTGCGCATCAAATCCTCAACCATCGTCTTGCCAGTCATCTCACCCTACTCTCGTCACGTGGTAAATCACGTGAAAAATAAGCATTTATTTAAAGTCCCAATGAAGTTTTTGGTCTTTTAGTATGACTATGTTAGTCTTACTGTTATCTATAAGCTAGTGTGCTCCAAAACAGACAACATTCGCATTTAGAAGATATAAGCATTCAAAACTTACAGTCTCTCACTTCCGCCAATATGGATCAGTGATTTTGATGACATGACATTAATGACATTTTCTGTCCAATCAAATGCTCTCTAGAATCCAAGCGTCCCGCCCCCTACATTACAAATAGATGCTGAAGCTGCAGCTGAAATCGGTCACTTGTTCACACAATTACTCTTTTCTATATGGTGAATGGTGCACTATTATAGGGGATAGTGAACGATTCAGACAGTGTAAATATGTTTTCCATCGGGACAAATAAAGTCTGGTTTCATGTTAGGGTCACACGAACCGCCAGAGATGCGAGTCGGCGCATTCCAAAAGGTATCGGACCCATTTGAATCCTGCACAGAATGCTATATTTTAAAGCAATATGGAGGAGATTAGGAGAAGAAATGGTTAGAAATTAGGAGGAAACTGTGGCTTTACCAAGCTCAATGGCTCTGGCCGAGCTGTGATAGAAACAAAATGCTTTTGGCCATTTTAAAGAAGGGGAGGAGCTGATCAATGTCCCAAACTATCTTCCTGTTTCAGTGGAAATTACGTCAACACATTGAATAATGCTGCGCGTTTCAAGGCACTTCAGAGGGTCTTTAACTAAGCTCCAAAAATGGCTCATTTTGTGGGATTGTTTTGAAAGTGAAATTTTAAATAAATTTAATTTAAATACTTCCCCACTCCTGGTTTCTGTAAATAAACAAAACACATTTGAAAATGCACATTGTTTATTATAGCCGAAGTACCAGAATTATCTTTGGTGGCCTTCGAATATTGTCTTGGACTATTGTGGGCTTCAGATTGAGGGATTTTAGTACAAGCAAAGTGACCCTGTGCAGATCTGTCTAAGAACCCATTTTACCCAGTGTAAAATGTGGCAGAACCTTTCTTGTTGATACCATGTTCAAAATTAAGTGCTGAATTAAGTGCAGGGTTCAAAATACTCAAAAGTAGACCAACTCTTTAAAGAAAAAAGAAAAGGACGTCAAACGGCGTTCAGAGACTTAAGTACTCTGCTGATGGTACACCTACAATGGTTTGGTTGTTGGTGCATATTATGACTATTGGTGTGCAACTGGATTGCAGTTTTTCCATTTATGTGAAGCATGTTTTACAGTCTCACTTTCAGAAATAAATACTGCCAGCAGACTAAAGCGTCATGTTGTGAACAAGGTGAACTGGGACATTTGCTTTTGTGTGGCCAGAAACTGTATTACACAAAAAAAATTGACAGAAGAACAATGCCAAGGGCATATTTTCAACTCTGAGTACACCACAAGGAATTCAGTGTGCACACGGTGGTCGAAAACAGTGCTACCATAACAGCCTCAGAGTGCATAACATGCTGGACAATACTAGCACACACTTTTCTAATGAAGAAATGTGAAAGTGGTCCAGCTGTAGCCGAGAATCAAACTCATTAGGCATCTGGTATTCATTAGGACCTTGTTAAAGCTGTGGACTTCATGAAGATTATTATGGCCCCCTTTCCACACTTGAATCTAACCCCAGAAAGAGGAAAAATGAGTGACAAAAACAGAGACGCCTCAGTCACCATGTCTGACTCCTTAATGGATGGTAGTTAATCGTTTTTCCATCCATTTTTCTATGTTTTAAGGACTCTTTCATGTATGAAATGCTTCCCATGTAAGTCATAGCTAAATCATAGTAAGTCAAGCTTGAACCATGTTAAATGTCAGTTCAAGTCGTGACATGTACATCAAAATGTGTACATTCAGAATGTACCTGAAACGGTTGAAATACACATTTTAAGCAATACAAATGGTAATTCACCGTAACCATGCTTTTATTTCACTGAAAAGAGTGTATGCCTCCAAACACAGGCATGATCTGATGTATGGTCTACAGTATGAAGATTGAACAGGAAAGAAACGACAAAAGAAAAACAAGTTATTGAATTAAAGCTCAAAGTCTGGCCCGGCGGCTTAAAGAGGCTCTGTATCACTCATGCTGATAGAGATAATGATCTCCATCTAAACCATCATCAGCCCTGCTGCCTGAGAGTAGATGGAGTTTATGGAGTAATTAGTGAGCTTTGTAAACCACTGCTTGATAGGAGCCACCTGGATGAATCGTGTCTCCTGTTCTCTGCTACTGGTCTCAGTATCACTTTCTTTGTCTGTCTGCCTTCGGTTTCTATAAATTGCTGTTTGTGTCTTTCCACCTCTTTACTTCAGAAAGTCACTGTCATAGTAACGGTTTCTTAGTATGTTGTCATGTAGGATTTAGGGGTGAACGTCACAAATACTTTTCTCAGGCCCTGAACCTAGTCCCTTGTTTTCAAAAATTAGGCTGCACATGTACGGTGCGCCAATATTTTGGACACTTCTTATGATGAAAATTACATCACACGGATGGCCTGTGAGCAGAAGCAGAATGCAAAGACACCCCCCCCCCCCCCCCACCCCACACACAAAACAATATATTTTGAAGAATGTTGGGGTTCAAACAATACTGGACCCCATTGACTTTCACTGAATGGATAAAAAAAAAAAAATCTTGAAAAAAAGATGGGAGTTGGGAGGGGGAAGACATACCAAGCCAAAAATGATTTTAGTCTTTGCTGTGGAAGAGCAAATCTTATTAAATCTTCCCCAAGAAGCAGTCTAAGGAAGAGAGGAAGCTGATGGGAAAGAGACTTGTTTTGAGGCTGGAACAGCAACTGATCGACCGCCGGCTAAGGGCCAAGCCTTTATTTGTGTTCTGAGGCAGAGACCGCAAGCGAGTGCTCCAGTGAGCCACACCCCCCGAGTGAGTGTGCTCCAGCATGCACAAACACGCATACACACTGGATGGTCTGCCATCACCAAGCACAAAATAGAGGGGGAGCCCATCTTTATAAGAGTAAATGCAGTAGATGAAAAGAAAAAGAGCATGCCAGTATTCTGCCACACTGAGTGGAAACAAATGAGAAAGATTTAAGAGAGGAAATTATTGTAACGTGAATGTAAATTTCACATTTCCATATGATACTTCTGATATTTTGATTCTATATGGCTAAGAGAGTGTGCGTTTGCACCCATGATAGTGGATTGTAACTACGCATTTTCTGTAAAATAAGTGGCACCGGGTCAAAATGGTCACTTTTTCATTACATTCATAAATGTACAAAAAACAAAAAGACATTATAAACACTTATAAAGATGTACAAACCCGATTCCAAAAAAGTTGGGACACTGTACAAATTGTGAATAAAAAAGGAATGCAATAATTTACAAATCTCATAAACTTATATTTTATTCACAATAGAATATAGATAACATATCAAATGTTGAAAGTGAGACATTTTGAAATGTCATGCCAAATATTGGCTCATTTTGGATTTCATGAAAGCTACACATTCCAAAAAAGTTGGGACAGGTAGCAATAAGAGGCCGGAAAAGTTAAATGTACATATAAGGAACAGCTGGAGGACCAATTAATATCTAAACATGATCCAGAAGCGCAGGCGTTTTCTCTGGGCCAAGGCTCATTTAAAATGGACTGTGGCAAAGTGGAAAACTGTTCTGTGGTCAGACGAATCAAAATTTGAAGTTCTTTTTGGAAAACTGGGACGCCATGTCATCCGGACTAAAGAGGACAAGGACAACCCAAGTTGTTATCAGCGCTCAGTTCAGAAGCCTGCATCTCTGATGGTATGGGGTTGCATGAGTGCGTGTGGCATGGGCAGCTTACACATCTGGAAAGGCACCATCAATGCTGAAAGGTATATCCAAGTTCTAGAACAACATATGCTCCCATCCAGACGTCGTCTCTTTCAGGGAAGACCTTGCATTTTCCAACATGACAATGCCAGACCACATACTGCATCAATTACAACATCATGGCTGCGTAGAAGAAGGATCCGGGTACTGAAATGGCCAGGCTGCAGTCCAGATCTTTCACCCATAGAAAACATTTGGCGCATCATAAAGAGGAAGATGCAACAAAGAAGACCTAAGACAGTTGAGCAACTAGAAGCCTGTATTAGACAAGAATGGGACAACATTCCTATTCCTAAACTTGAGCAACTTGTCTCCTCAGTCCCCAGACGTTTGCAGACTGTTATAAAAAGAAGAGGGGATGCCACACAGTGGTAAACATTGCCTTGTCCCAACTTTTTTGAGATGTGTTGATGCCATGAAATTTAAAATCAACTTATTTTTCCCTTAAAATGATACATTTTCTCAGTTTAAACACTTGATATGTCATCTATGTTGTATTCTGAATAAAATATTGAAATTTGAAACTTCCACATCATTGCATTCTGTTTTTATTCACAATTTGTACAGTGTCCCAACTTTTTTGGAATCGGGTTTGTATTTTAGTTCCCCTCACTCCACAATATATCCTTTAAATTTAATGGTAAACAGGAATGAAAAAACATTTGTTTAGGCTTGACGTTTATAATAAATGTTGGTAATGAATGCCACTATAATTTAACAAAGTACTGGCATGTGGGAAATGCGCTATACAAATAAACTTGGGCTTTCACTAACTTATTTTAGTGAATCAGTTTGTTTAAAAGTACCAGTTTACTAAATGATTTGTCAATTCATTTGATGTCCTGCACAGAAGCAAAGACTATCGCTGCATACGAAAAACATACATTATATATAGTTTGAATTGAATATAGGTAGTATGAATGAAATTCGACATACTACAGTATATTCGCCATGTTACGGTCATCTGACCTACCGGTCTAAATCCCCACCCGTGGCCTCATGGGATAGTAAAGTGTCCATCGAGTGTGCACTTCAGAATCTCAACGGTAGTAGTAGGTCATCTGGGGACTTTTTGCCTTCTGTTTTTTTGAATACTATGTATTTGGACATACTACTATTTTGCCGTAATGTTTTTCGCATACTAAATAGTAGGAAATAGTAGGAAATTTTTATATATATATATATATATATATATATATATATATATATATATATATATATATATATATATATATATATATATATATATATATACATATATATATATATATATATATATATACATATATATATATACATATACATATATACATATACATATATATATATATATATATATATATATATATATATATATATATATATATATATATATATATATATATATATATACACATACATACAAGCAATACGGCCACTGAGTGAAATGTAACATTTTTGTGCAAAATATTTAGTTAATCATTCTATAAGTAAGTCGAAAGCAGTGACATCAGTGTTTAAGTATGAATGTATGTTTTATCAGTTATATTTAGTATGATCTCAGTTTATGTGCATGTTGTCATCCAATACTGCTCTGTAGAAACTGCTTAGATTGTAAGTACATATATATTTAAAAAGATATTATGGTTAGATGATTTCAATAATGTAAAATGCTTTTCTTTCAACAGTACAAATTTTTGAACTATTGTATCTATTTTTAACTACATTAAATTAGCTTGCAACTTGGAAAGCAGTTTCAGATCTTCCTCAACACTGTTCATGCAGAGGTACCTGGGTAAACTGGCTTGCTGCATTGCTTATTTATATCTGAACCTTTAAGCCCTTTCACAGGATGAGGCCTGCCACTATGGCAATCCTCAGCAACCACAAAACAGTCACCACAGGCAACCCAGCTGGGTGATCGGGCACTAATAGCAATGGTGCAGGGAGTGATCCGTTGCCAAAGCCACTCTAGGTTTGGCTGCACATCCCTCTCCCAAGAGTACCACGATCAGCATGGGCATATCCTAATGGACTGAACACACTTCTCTCCTCCCACTGTTTTCCTCCTCAAGGTGAGTGTGCTGTAAACAGGAATATTCCCAAATGACAGCCCTCAGAAGAATGAGTGGAAGGCTGAGGAGAGATGGTAGATAGAAAGTACTCGACATATCAGCAAACATTTTCCTGACCGTATGATTTATAAATATGGCAAGAGCTGGTTAAAAGTTTAGTCATTTCCAAAGAACAAACAGTTCCTAGATTTGCCAAAGTTTACAAGGCTCATTGACTATAGGAGAAATTAAACTATATATCCTATATGCTTAAACTATATGCATTGCTTGTTCTCAGTTAGTGTATGTCTGATTTCAGGTTTTCCACAAAACGTTACATAAAAAAGGATCTCAGCCAAAATAAGCTGCAAAGTTGACCAAACTTTAGCTCTGTTCCAAAACCTAGTGATCCGTCATGCTACCTTGCAAATAGTTAAAGCTTTATTTTCACAGTTACAGAGCAAAAGCATTTCTACAACAGCAGGCTTAACATAGGCTCAGTAGATATGTTTACATGCACAAATTGTCAATTTAAGGGGTCATGAATTGAGAAATCTAATTTTCCTTGATCTTTTGACATATAAAAGGTCATTGTACTATAAAAATATCCTGTGAGTTTCAGAACTCAGAACTTTCTTGTTAGTCCAAAACCTTTTATTGAAACCAAGTTCAGAAAACGACTTGTTTTAGACACATTATTAAGTCATACTGCGATGAAAGATCAACGCCTTTTTCTACATAATTGCCTCTTTAGCCCCGCCCACTAATTCGCATGTCATGAAGTAAATCCGAGAGACACAAACACAGAATTACTCCAGCAACAAAACGTTTTGAAGTGCCAAGTTGTGGAAAAACACAGTCTTTGCATTGCCATCCTTGTGATTATAACATTAAGAAAGCGTGGATGAACTTTATTTTTAACGACGTTCCAGTCAGATTGCGTCAGTAAGACACGGTCCGTTATATCGCTTCATTTTACTTTATTCACTGTGGATTCGTTTTTAAACAAGACAGTTCAACACAGCTTTTCAGAGAGACTGAAAATAAAAATGCAGTGCCAACTACATTGAATCTGACAGTAATGTCGCAACACACAAGTGTGAGTCACAGTGTTTTTACCATGTGTCTATTGCTTTGTCTGCTACAGATCGTTTGATATGTACTTGATATGAGTATTTATACTGTAGCATCGCAGTTAAACTGAATAGATGTGATTCGCTTTCCTTTCCTTTGCTTCTGAATTTATGGGGTTAATGAGTTGGATTATCGGATACAGAAGAAAGTACATAGAGAACACCGCTTTTGTTACTGTTTTGATGTAAGCCATTCGCTGTTAGCCCGAATAAAAGTTTCAATAAGCGTCATCTTCTGTTTTGTCATCATTAAGACATTACAACGCGTTTCATTTTATTTAAAACATGACACTGCGAATGACAATGTATACATTTTTCACTTTATCGAAAAAAGGATGAACTGAGTATGAACAGCCTATAAGAACGACAGTGTGACAAACAATGGTACATTCATTCATAATTCCGTTTACACTAAACATCCTTTGTCAATTATAACTATGGTAACTAAAAGTACTTATTTTAATATGCAAAAATGTCACCCAATCATAGCAGTGGGTGTTTACTTCCAAGTCTTTAATGCGTCACACCCATGAAAAGAACCCATGCACATCTTGTTCCAAAGAGTGTCAAAAAAAGGATAGAAAACAGCTTATTACTTCTAAATTAGGATGTTTTTTGATGTTAAAAAAGTGGACCCCAGAGAACATTATAAAATTAACAAAAACATTTTTTTAAATGAATCCAAATTCGATTTCAGATTCTGAAAGTTCTGTACAGTTTATGAACCTTAAAGCTG